>VWZF01004010.1:276563-331669 GCA_013396755.1 Sclerurus mexicanus | reverse complement strand
CACGTGTGCCCGGCCTGCCACAGCACCCCTTCTCATTTTGGGGGTGCATTTGAGGCTGAAAACCGTTTCCCCCGTGTGGCTGCCGTTCCAAGGACGGTGGTCCCTGCTCCCACCCCTCCGCCCAGCTGACCCCGACCGGGACGCGTGAAGGAGGGAGGCACTGCCCTGATCTTCCCCACCGTGCTGCACTCCCCGGGGAGCTGATGAAGTGTGATGTTTTGGGGGCTGGTGGCTGCAGCTGAGCCCCGGCAGCCTCTCTCTCCGCAGCACCCTTTCTGCAAGTGAGACCCGAGCAGAAACACCTGGAGTCAATTCCCATTCCGGCAGAGCCGGCAGGAAAACAAAAAGTCCGAGGTCTCGCTTCATAAATGTGTGGTGGCTGTGTTTGCTTCCCTGTGAGGAGGAAGGAAGGGTGGTCCAGTGGGCTGGCTGGATGGTCCAGGGATGCTTGGAGCTGGATGAAGGGCGGTGAGACGCCCCACGGGAGCACCACACCTGGAGATGGGCGGGTGGGCGTTCCACGGAAACCACCAGGCTGGGAATTGAGCATGCAGCTCACTCAGGGCTTTATAGCGTTCTGGAGAGGCGGAAGCGCCGTCTCCGTGGTGGTGAAGCCGCTTTCCAGCGCTGGCAAAAGTTCAGCCATCCCGAGCCCAGGCTGAGGGAAGGCGAAAGGGAGAGAGCGGGAGAGGAGGCGGAGATGCACCAGAGTAACCCTGGAAAAAGGCCCCCAGCTGTCCTGAGAGCTGCAAAGAGGCAGCGGGGCCAAACCCTCCACACTCGCTGGGTTTGGGGCATGGTAAGGCAGTCCCGAGGCTGATTAGCCACTGCCACGGCACAGGGACCAGGACAGGTTGATAGCAAGGGGACACAGCAGGTGCTGGCACCTGGTGTAGATGAGGAGGGGTGACCTGTCAGCAGGAGCAAACCCTGCTTCGGCTGCAGCAATCAGGGAACCCACCAGCTCCTCGTGCCTGGCTCAGGAGGGAGAATGGGGATGTTGCACGAGGTGGCATCTTCTGTGCCTCCCAGCCAGGTTTGAGGTGTTCTCCTCCTGACTCAGACAGCAGGGAGGCTTCCAGAGAGCAAACCTGGAAGATGGTGGACAGGCCATGCCAGCACAGCTCAGCGAGGCCAGGGACAGGCTCCAGGGGAGCACGGAGAGCGCCCAAAGAGCTCAACACTGCACTTGTGTAAAAACATGAGCAATGGTGAAAGCAGCAGAACGTGGGAGGGATGATGGTGCAGGGCAGCTTCAGAAACAGCTAAGGATAGAGAGAGAGTCTGGCAGTCAACATCCGAGTTTTATTCCTAGTTAAAAAACAGAGCACGTTGGATGACAGAAAGTCATGAAGTGTCAAGAGCCAGATCTGGAGGAGCTCTGTGCCAGGTTTCCCAGAGCTCAGCACCACAGCCGGGGCCAGGCTTTCCAAAAAGCCAGCTCCCATTCGGAGCTGCCACAGCAGCCAGGCTTGCAGCAGGGCTGGCTGGGGCTCCTGGGGGACATGTCTGGATGGATTGGAGAAGGAGAGGAGTGCCTGACCTGCTTGGCTCTTCTCCGAGTGCCTGAGGGGATGCTCCCCAGCACTGACCCTGCAAGGTGCACCCTCCTGGGGGAGAGGAGCTGTGTCGCCTGGAGGCCTGGGGTGGTTTCAGCCCCTCATCGGACTGAGTGAGGCTTTTCAAGCAGGAGACTGACAAATTGTGGGTTTCCAGCTTCCTGTGGGAATTTCTAAGTGAATAATCATTGTGAACATCATGAAAAGCATTTTAATAGTCAGAGAATACCATCTGGATGTTCACAAACAAAGGCGATATAAATCCACGCCTGACAGCCCACTGAACTCACTGCTTTTATAAGTAAAAGTATTTCCAAATTGTTTCCCAAATTATTTAAGCAAGTCTTTCCTCAGAAAAGATCCTAACATAGGCAAACTGAGCACAACAGAGACTTTATACAGAGGGATTAAAGCTTGGGTCAGATGTAATCAAATGACATCCCCAGTGTACAAATGCAGTCCGTGTTCGGAGATAAGAGGAATCCCAAACACTTCTGCAATGGGAGGAATAAATCTGGAGGTGCCAAAAGGGAGCTGAGGGAGAGGAGGGGAATAACTCAACCTGATTTGGGTGGGTGTGAAGGCCTTGGATGACAGCAGTGAGCACTGTCTGAGAGCACACAAGAGGGATGTGCTGGGTCTGGTGGCAGCTGCCTCTGATGTCCTCGCAGTGAGAGACCCTGGGAGGGGAGTGGGAGGGATACTGGAAGGGAAGACGGGAGGAGGACAAGACTAGTCAGGCACAAGGCTGCTGTGCAGGGAGGAGAGACGTGCTAACAGCCTGGCTGGGTGCTGGGTGCTCCAAGGTGAAGTGCCATGCTGGAGAGGAAGCGGAGAGGAGAAGTCTCATGAGAAGCTGGCAGGGATGGGCATTGGGGTTGTCTCCAGCAGCAGGGATGGATCTCTCCACCCACAGGCTTCGGGTCAGAGGTGCACAAACCTCCATGAGTTGGGCTGAATGGGGGTACTGTGGGACTCCCAGGTGGTCCTGGAAGGTGGCATGCACAGGGCTGCTGCTTCCCTGGACAAACCCCCTGGAAATCAGGCAGCAGTGCAGACCCTGACCTCGGTGGCCTTACGTCCTGGAGAACAAATCCAGCCTGAGGTGGCTGCCGAGCCAAAGGGCTTTGCTCAGCGCGGGCCTCTGTGGAGAGAAGCTGGGAATGGAAGCTGTGATCCAGAGCCAGTGGAGGCCACACCGACAGCAGAGCAACCCCAGGCACACTGCAGACAGAAAACCTCCAAACCAGGCCATGAGCTGGCCACCAGTGGGCAAGGATGGCCACCAGAGAGGGGATTTATCAGCAGCGCCCAGGTGGCTGTAGCTGGCACATCGCTCACTGACTGACTGGAGCCTGAGGACAACAGGGGCTCTGTCACTCTCAGACCTCTGGCCAGGCTCGAGGATCCTGGCAGACGATACAGAAACATCTGCTTTTGCTGTCTTTTCCTGATCCAGCTCTTGCAGCAATGGTTGAGGGTCTCTCAGCCAACTGAAAGCTCCCACTTGTGGGTGAGGGGTCCAAAAACACTCATAGCGTGGCATGTGCTTGAAGACGTGCCCTGACAGACGTGGCACAAATCTCTCTTGCCCCCCATGCAGGAACAGCACCTCTCTGCTCACTGGAGAAGTCTTGGCTTGAAAGTGGGCAGACCCTGACTCCACTGAGGCACCCCAGCCCTCCAGCTCCTCCTCATGACCTCAGAGCAGAGACACCCCACTGTTCAAGGGGACAAGGAATCCCAGTTCCTGGATTTCATCTGAATTCACCTTGTCCTGTGGTGCTGGGCAGCCTTCTGAGCGAAAAAATGTCATGTTTACTCGGCACCGTTTCAGGCCAAGTTCTCAATGAAAATGGGTTTGGAACCAAAGAAGTTGGTCTCAGAAAGAAACAGAAAATAAAATCTGATCTCTCCTCCGTGACGGGATGCCTGATTGTGACAGAACACGTACTGACAGCTGGATACCTCTTCCACCAGACCCGCTCTGCTGGGATCATCCTTTTCTCCCTGCCCTGCGTGCACCGTGCATTTCCAGCACGACCTCTGCCAAGAGACCACGGCCCGGGGCAGGAACACAGGAGGAGTACACGACGTGGGGTCACTCGGCTGTGCTGCCTCTTGGCTCCCGGTCCTTCCCACCTCCCCTCCTTGTGCCAGGGTTTCCTGCCTCCATGGGGCTTGGAGGCAGCTGCAAGAGCTGTGCAGGTTTCCAGTGCTGTGCCTCGAGTTTCTCCTTGGAAGCATTAACTGTACGTGCCTCGTGTTCAGCCCACAGGCTCCAGAGGGTCTCGGTGTTGCACTGAGAGCACGTTTGGTCTCTTTGGACATATCGGAAAGATCCCAGAAGCAGGAATAAAGAATTTGCCCAGACATGCTGCTGAGGGCAGCTGCCCCTCACCAAACAGGCTGCCAGGGTGCCATGGGGTGTGCCATGTCCTTGTCTGCCCCTAAAGCATCACTTCTGCAGGTCCCAGCAATGAGCCCAATGTCCGGAGCGCTCCTGCCTGGATAAATGGGACAAGTGGAGATGCCAGTGATGGGGTATGGGAGAAGCTGCCTGTTTCCTTCCACTCACTTTGCTAACGTGCCCCTAAACCTTCTTGCAGCCAGAAAAAGCATTAGTCACTGTTACCAATTCAGGATGAGCAGACAGAAATAACAAGTGCGTTCGTCTAGAGCATGTCCATGCCAGGCAAAATATTGTGGCTGGGATTGTTCTGTGCTTGTTCTGGGGAAGAGATGGAGCAACTTGCTCAGCTGGCACAGCGGGCAGGGGTTGTGTGTATCGCCTCAACACCTGGCCAGCTGTGTGGGACGCTGGTGATCACTGGAGCTGGCCCTGCCCAGGGCCTTCATGGGCCTTCAGAGATGGACTGACCTGGCAGAGGAGCTGGTGAGGTGGTTTGGCTTCTGTGGGTGCAGTGAGATGAGGAAGGATATGGGGAAGCAATGCTGTGACCTCCTGGTCATTGGGGGCTCTCTGGACTAGCTCATGGCCAACCATAAGCTGGGGGACATTACAGAGGGGACTGCTGCTTTGTATCTCCTCCATCCCAAATCAGCCCTGTCCATGATGCCAACAGCCTCTCCCAGGAGAGAGGAGAGACACCAGGAGGACACTGCGAGGAACCAGACAGTCCGTCCCACTGGAAGACTCCTGCTCTCATAACATGGCCCATCCACCTGCTCAAGAAGAGATTCGGAGCAGGACAAGCAGGACATGGATCCCCTGTGATGAGGGGAGAGCATGAAGGGAGCTGAGGATGAAGGGAGATTTGAATCCAGGACTGGAAAAGCGGAGCAGCGAGGATGTGTCCGGGCGCTGATGCCGGGGGTGGCCGCAGACGGTATCGCAGCAACGTGCTGGCACGGAGCAGGGGCCAGTCTGAAGTCAAACACAGGGAACATTTCTACCAGACGGGACAATTACACACTGGAGCTGCTTGCCAGTGAGGCCCCATCACGAGTGGAACAGATCCCATAAGATACTTCTAAGTTTAGAGTAGAGGAGCCCTCTCCAATAGGGGAGGATGCGAGACTGGAGAGCTCAATCCCGCACGTCGCCGCCAAACCGCACTCCCCGGAGGAGCACACACAAACCACTCTTGCAACACTCCAGCTACGGCTGAGACACACATTCCAGCCGAAACCCCTATTTTCAGTTGTTTATACATTGCTCAGAAAATATCCTTTTGGATTGAATTTGTTCATGCTTGATCTCAGCCCAAAAAAACCCGAAGAATTATTTGGGGATGGTTTGAGCAAAATCTGTTCAGCTGTTTCTGTGTTATGTAAGCAGGAGAATAAATATGTTTTCCTATTTTCAAACATTTTTCTCATCCTCACTTGCCGTCAGATAGCTCAAAATCAGCTTCATGATTTGGAAGTGTTGTACTTAGCCCATGCCTGGCTCTCGGGGAGGGACCAACCTATTCATCAGCCAGCCAAACCCTTCTCAGGGAGTGAGGAAACCAGGAGGGACTGCAGTTCTTGCATGTGGTGCTTGACATCCTCAAAGGTGATCTCCAGAGGCACCGGATCACAGCTGGACAGCTTAGGAGAGTGCTTTGCAAGAAGGGATTGTCCAGTGCCGGCTGAGCGTTAAATAGGCAGATATTGAACAAGGATGTGGAAAAGAGCCGTGAGTGTTTGCACAAAGGGGAGCTGAGCCCTGTGTTGTGCACAGGCCATGAAGTAGGAGGAGGGCTCATCTCATCTCACTCCCCACCTACAGCTCCATGGTTGTGCTGGAGCTGCTCCCTGGGGGGCTTTTTTTGTGCTTGCCCGTGCTCGTTGGTTGGTGGTTTTTGTTTTCAGGAGAGGAGAAGAAGAGTTTACAATCTTGGAGACTCTCACTCCAAGATCACAAGCAGATGCAGACGGGTGATGGGTTATGGGCATCCTTGGTGAGGTGGATGAGTCAGATGTTGGGAAGACTTTGCGCCAGCATCTTTGGGGTGGGGCAGAGATGTTGGAGGTGAATACAGAAATATCCATTAAGTACAGCTCCAAGAAGAAGGTCATTGTCCAAGTTTTAGGGGCCGACACCAAGTCAGTGGAGAGGTGATGCCTTGACCCAGATCCGTGTGCACACAGGGATTCCTTGTGGATAAAGGAATGAAGAGGCAATGTTCACTCCCATGGTCTGCTCCACAGGAATGAGGGTCTCTAAGACACTTGGGTGCTCATCTCTTCCCAGCACGAAGAGGAGTGAAATACCTGAATGCCTGGCAGAGGCTGGGATGTCATTCCTCACCCAACGCCTGCAGAAACCCAGGGAAGTCTGTCCAAGTGCTGATTCTTAACTCGGGGCAGTTGTTCAAGGAATGACATTCATGTAACTACAGACAAAGTGCTATAGCAACGAAACTGGAGCTGCCAGGAACAGACACTCCAACATCGGGTCAATGTTGTGTGGAGAAACCATGGGAAAAATGAGAAGGATCGTTTGTGAGCTGGAGATGGGAAATTTTCAAGAGTATCAGGAAGCTGATAAAAATGCCCTAAGCAGAAAAGGAATTAAATTAAAGGCATTCAGCTGAGTGCAGAGGCTGCTTCAACATCTGTACAAGCCACTAAGGGCTCACAAAATTTAACTGAAGAAAGAGGGCAGGTACAAGAGTCACTTCAGGCCTATCAGCTGGGAAAAGGCTTTGGAACCATGAGCAGGGCGAAAAAGGATATCAGGGGAATTCCAGAATCATCTTGACTTTGACTAGGGTCCCCAATCCAGGGACTAGAGGAGCAGGGAAAGGCATCCATAGCCGAGGGGAGACCACAAGCATTCCGGATCTAGTGTGAGCCCAAGATGGCTCCTTGAAACAGTGACATCACTTGGACCTACACAAAGGTCAGATCTCCTCCGAAAGCTTCCAGCACCGCCAGTCTGTTTGCACTGGTGAGAAACCAGCATCTCCAGGGCCCCGGGGCAAGAGGAATGGTTTAAACAGTGGCCAGGACTGAAACAAAATAGTAACCTCTGCCTCCTTCCTCATGCCACTGGAAGATCCTGTCAATGGCTTCAGCAGCAGAAAAGGATGTGTGAACATTCCCAGGTCTGCAGGGACACCTGGAAACCCAACGATGCCCTTTCTGACGGTTCAGCTGACCTGGGGTGACTCCGCACTGAAGCAGATCAGAAGTGCTTCCACGATCCACTCCATGAGCAGGGAGAAACACATCCTTAAGCCATCCCAGATGTTTGCAGAGCAGACATATATCTCAGCCCTGAGGTAGCAGGGGAAGAAGCGCTGGAACGAAACGATACGCTAAAAAGAAACCGCCAGATCCACGTGGTAGAGCTGCGAGTGCTCGGGGAGGCAAAGAATGTAGCAGCTGCTCTGTCTGCTGAAGGAGGCAATTTAACATGGAAGCTACTGCTTTCCAGAAGTCTGGAGCGAAGCAGAGCTTGCGACGGTCTGCAAAAACAGCAGCAGAAATGATCCTGGGAATAGCCCGGCAGCTCTTTGTTCGGGAAAATGGGCTGGAAGGAACAATGGAGCCAGTTGGATGGACCTTGGGGTTGTCTCAGTGACAACCTGGATGGGCGGGACAATGGCAATCTCACGAAGGTCAACAGAGGAAGATACCAAGTCCTGAGCAAGGGATGGAGCGACGCCATGTGTTGGGAGTGCCGAGCAGCAAAGGTGCATCAGTTCTGCAGAGAAGGACATGGAGAATGGGAAGAGAAGCCGACCATGAATCAGCAGTGCGCTTTTCCAGCGAGGAAAGCCAACTGGTGTGCTGTGTTAGCCAGACACCCACAGCCAGCATCTGGAGGGAAGATGTAGGAGAAGAGGCTGAGAGAGCTGGGGTCGTTCAGCCTGGAGAAGAGAGGTCAAAAGGGGGATCTGACTGTGTTTTCCTCTGCCTAAAGAGAAGCTGTAGATAGGACAGAGCCAGGCTCTCCTCAGGAGGGAACAATAAGGGGAAGATGGGCAACAAGCAGAAGTTTCAGATAAGGAAGGTACCACTGGACACAAAAAAAAGGTGTTGTACAACCCTGGCACAGGGGCCAGGTCAGGTTGCTCATGGGCAAGGCCCTGAGCAAATGGATTTGGTTTTGGAGTTAGACCTACTCTGAGCATGACTGGGCTGAAGACATCAGATGCTTCTCCAAAAATCAGTGATTCTCAGCAGATCCAGGAAAATCCTTGACAGCACAGAATAATCTCTCCACCACGGGACACCTTTGGGCCTCTTCCCCCATGCTCAAATTTCTCTGCTTCTTGGACAAGGTTTCCACCCCATCCTGTTTCCATTGCAACTCTGGAGAGGAGCAGGGAACCCACACCTCCTGAGCTGCTGGTTGACCTGCATAGGTTGTGTTGGTGACATCCTCACTCCCCTTTGGTGACCGGGATGGCACAAAATCCTCGCAGACATCTCACATGTTAACTGTTGCTGGCCTTATCTCCAGGATCAAGACCATATTTTTCTCCTCATTCCAGGAAGGACAAGTTTTAATAGGCCCAGAATTGGAAACAGCTCCCTTCGCTTCCCATGCTTCCCACACGGTTTTCATGTGGGGAGTTGTTCACCACAGCTATGCAAGCGGAGCGAGAGGGCTGGGGTGAGAGTGCTGGCCTTGGGGCACAGCACGGCCCTGCACATCCTCCCTGGCCCCTGCATCCGTCCCACGCATCCCGATGCTGCTCCGTACCGGAGACTCACAAGTGAGCAGAAAGAGAGGGAAATGTGCTGCTTCGTGCTGCTTCCCAGGCCAGAGGGGACAGGAGCTCCTTTCCTTGGATCTGGTTGCAAGCCAGTAGCAGTTGCCAGGTCAGCGCAATGTTCCTGTTCCCCTGATACTCTCAGGCACAGGGTGTGATTCTTGGGGATGGTCCTGTTCAGGGCTGAGGGTTGGACTTGATGGTCCTTATGGCTCCCTTCCAGCTCAGCACATTCTGTGATTCTGTGAAAGTCCCACACTGAGAGCAGTGTTGAACCAGGGAACGTGGAAGGGACACCACCTGTGTCCTGTGCGTGGTGGTCGGGTACAGGACAGGCTGTAGGGCTGGGCATCGTGCCCAGAAAAAGAAAAGCAACAGAGATAAGCTGTGACAAAACCAGCTCCTGACTGAAGGCGGTAGTTTCCATCCTGAGAGTGATGCAGGACACGGACCATATGATGTGGCAGCAGGTGGAAGGGACAGAAAAGTTCATGACAGCCATGGAAAACTGTCCTGGATCTAGAGGGAGAGAAGGTGGCCATGGGTGAAAGTTGCCTGAGCACATGGCTGGTCTTGGCACAGGAAGAAATGAATATTAGCTGCCCATGAATAATCTGATGTGGAAAAGCAAGTCCATAATCCTCTGATGTCCTGGAGCTTTTCCTTAGGGAAATGTCCAGGCAAGAGGAGGGGATTGGCACCTGTGAAAGTTGCCAAGCACGGGATCACAGGATCATCGAATGCACTGAGCTGGAAGGGACTCATCAGGATCATTGAGTCCAACTCCAGGCCCTGCACAGGACAACCCAAGTGTGCCTGAGAGAGTTGTCCTAATGCTTCTTGGATTCAGACAGGCTGTGACCACTTCCCTGGGGAGCCTGTTCCAGTGCTCAGCAAAGAACTGAACCAGGGAAGTGGTGGGGGAGCTCGAGACCACCCTGGTCCTGTGTTTCCATGAGCATGGGGCTGCATTGGATGTGACAAAAGGGCACACCACCCCCTGCCCCAACCATGGAGTGGACTTTGAAGCACCCAGAGGTACAGGACCCACTAGTGATGGTGAGGAGCTCTCCTGGAGTGCCCAGCCCAGCCCATGCTGTCTCACTTGCAGGAGGAGCACAGGGCTGACCCGTATTCACGGCTGCAACCAGGCCTGGCAAGTTACAGATCTGCTCTGTGGATGTCCCTGCCCAGCCCTGTCCAGAGGGTGCCACAGTGTCCCAGCTGTGGAGGGACACATTTCCCATCCACCTCTTGCCTCGAGGAGCTCTACAGACAGAGCTCTCTGCGGTTCTCCCCACACATCCACTCCTAGTGTGGTTTATCCAGCTCTCCCCCAGCATCCCAGCCTGTGTCCTGCCCGAGCAGACTTGTTTGTATGACCACAGGCTGCATTCAGCCTTCCTGGAGTGGTGGGTCTTCACTTGTGAGTGTGTCCAAAGTCCAAATTCTGAAGGATCTCTCAGTCTTTCCTGCCATGGACCAGGTCTCTCCCAAGCCCTAAACAGCCCAGTGGTCACCAGCTCCATATGTTGTTCCAGGGAAGGTCTTGGGGCACTATCCCAATCTCCAGAGCTGGATGCTGCTTTCCTGATGTCCACCTGGAGCTGGCAGATGAGCAAGGGTGGACACGGAGGGGTGGGATGGGCCAACCCCCTCAGCTGCTCTTTGCTTGTGAATTTTGGCTTTATGGGTTGCATCTGCAGGGCTTGTAGAAGGGTGGGCCAGCTGACCCCGTGCTCTGGGTGGGCTGCTGGTCCCCTGGGTGCTGACAGCCTGCAGACTGTCAGCTGTGACACGGCTGCTCCCTCACTCCTGGAGCAGGCACAGACATGGGGTGTGTTTGCAGCAGGAACTGAACGCCCCTGAGTAGCAACCTGTGACATCTGGTGAGACTCTCTCTGGCTGAATCAGGGGTTTGGAACAGTGTCCCTGTTTCCCACACACACACACACACACACACACACACATCCTCCTTCCACCTGCAGCGCACCCAGGGATGGCGTGAGATCTGCCCCCTCAATGCGATGCTCTTCTCCCTCCTGCCATCCTGAATTTGTCACTGTGACTCCCTGCTCCAGTGAGGGCTCTCTGGGGTGGTCAGCACCTGTGTCCTTGCAGGGGGTGTTGATCTGCTCTTCTCCTTGCCCGGAGGAGAGAGCAGACTGTGTTGGCGCAGGATTTCGTGTACAGCCTCGTGGGGACATGCGACGCTTCACCCCGGCTCCTGCACTGGGCAGTGTTCAGGGACATCAGCCTGGGAGGTTTTGGGGGCTCCAGGCTTCCTGAGGGTTTGGAGGAGCTGATGGTGATGTTGGTGATGAAAAGACCTGCCATGGTGGGGTAGTGCTGATGGATCAGACGAAGCAAAGGGCAGTGGGCTGATGACTCCATGACCATGCCTCTGGGTCTTGGCCCCCTGAACCCTGCAGGGACCAGAAGACAGGGTGACTCCAACCAATGGGCCTCATGTCCACAGGGCTGGACTGGGGAGATGAGCACAGCTTGGAGGACACCGAGGAACGGCCAGAGCTTTTGGCAGCCCTTCCACAGCCAGAACAATGGCTGACGTCATCTTTTATTTAAGAGGGAGAAGGGAAAAAAGTAAAATTGTGACCAGAAGGACTGTAGCCCTGGGAGAGACAGTTTATTTTTCCTGCCTGCTGGTTCCTCTCGTGCTCCCCCCAGCTCTGGCCGTGGCACAGCACATTCCTTTGGTGTGATCTCCTCCCTCCCATGTAACAGCACATTCCTCCCTTCGCTCCCTTCTGCAGAGACCACGCTGTCGTTACAGCTCTGCTCTGACCACCCAGGCCTGGCCAATGCGGAGGGGACAGTGACCACTTCTCAGTGGACACTCTGCTTTCCACCATCTCTGGAGCTCAGGCTCAGACACTGTGGCCTGGTGCTGTCTTGCTTATGGTCTGGGTCCACCCCATGCACAAGTGTCTGTCCAGGTGCTGGTCTCTCCATCCCTGGAGAGCTGAGCATCCAGGAGGGATGGGTTGAGCCTTGCCATGTCTCATTCCAGCAGCCTCTCTTAACACCATCATCCCCATGCATCCTTAATTAGGCTGTGTTCCCATGTGGTGTGTGGGGGGGTCCATGAGTCCTCCCTGTGCCTCTTGGTGCCCACTTGCCCCCCAGCATGGATAAGGGACTCTGTGTAAAGAGGGGCTCACCCCCAGAGTGTGCCACCGTTCCTGCCACCATGTCCCTGACCCACCTGTGTGGTTCCCTCTGCTGCTGCGGTCCAGGGTCCTTGTCTCCGTGGTAGGTGCACCAAACCAGGGGGATGTGCCGACCTTCCAGGTGGGGTTTCCCATCTGGGGACACGGGAGCGTGGGGTGCCAAGCACGGCTTGCTGTCTTCCCACACTGGGTGGAGCAAGACCAGCCTGGGCTTGTGGTCATCTGTTTGGATCCCAAACAGGCAAGAAAGGAGGTGTCTGCCAAGTCTTGTGAGCAGCAGGGAGATGAGCAAACGCCTCGCAGGGCTGAGTTCATGGGGCTGGCAGCAGCAACCAGTGCTGGGGCCACCCCAGGCAGGACAGGTCACCCAAGAGGGTTTGTCCAGATGTGGGTGCTGCAGCCCATCACCCCAGGGTCATTGTCCCCTCCTGGCCAGTGCTGGGGTGGGGTTGAGAAGACTGGGCTGTGCGTGCTGGTACAGCCAGCACATCTGGCACACCTGGCCCTTGCACACCTGCTGGCCTCGCTGGGTTTGTTGGAAATACACTGCTGTACACCCTGGCTGCCTCTTTTGTAGCATTTCCCCAATGCAGTCATACAAAATGAGGTGTTACCTTCTCCCAGGACTTCCCCTTTTACTTACCCCAAAGCCCCATCCCATGACTTTGTTCTATCACAGAGGGGACCAGCAACATCCCTGTCCAGCCCACCAGGATGTCTGAGAGGCGGGGAATCTCCTTTTTCCCACTTTTTTTAAACCTGTGCCAACTCTGCCTTGCTCCTTCTCATGCTGGGGGATGCATAGGAAAGAGCTGGGGGGCTCTGGGGAGAGTTATGGGGAGCATTGCAGGGGTCTGGGTCTGGGCTAGACCAAGGGGGTTGAATAAGGCCACGTGTGCCCCATCTCCTGCCAGACCGGGCTAAACCAGGGTTAACCAGTGGGGCAGCTGGGAGCTGCCACACGCCAAGAATGTTTCCAGACTGGGGAAGGGCTGGACATGAATCACCCGCTCCTCTGCCAGATGCTGTGTGCAGGCTGGGCTCTGCACTGTGCAGGTCCTGCAGCTGGTTTGGGGACCCTTGTTCTGACCAGGGGTCTACCAACCCCATCAGTGTCACCTGCTCACCTGGCTCCTGCCCACTTTTGTGGCTCAGCTTGAGTCCCGACTAGATCTGGGACCTAAACCCCAACTCTTTGCTTCAGGCAGTGTTGTTGGGGAAGCCCACATGTGTTGTAGCCATGGGACACGCTCCTCCCACGCTGCTTCAGCTCTTTGTCTCCACCACTTGTGTGTGTCTGGGTTTTCAGAAGTTGTAAATCAGTCTCTGGAGATCTCTCGCTTTGCAGGTTGGCACTGTGGTACCATGGCTGGTACCATGGCTGGTACCATGACCCTACTCAGCCCGGTGCTGACTATTTCACTGCTCATCTTGCTGCCCCAATGCCCATCAGGGTGAGGGATCCTCTCACTACGCCTCTGATTGACAACTTCATGGTCCTGGTGTGATCCCAGGGAAACCCTGCAGCCTTCCCAGAGGCTCCTGGAGAGCCAGTGCTGGGGAAAGGTTTGGCAGCCTGGGGTGCTCCTGTCCATGCCCAGCACTGCTGGGCTCCTGCACTGGGTGCCCAGAAAGGTGGTGCTAGTTCTACATCTGAAGATGCCCCAGCCCCTTAGTGCATCTCATATCCAAACTAGTGCTGCATCCTTGGGAAATCCACTGACAGTGTTGGGGGAGCCAAAGGCTTCCCACAACCTCTGTCCCTTGCAAATCCTTCAGAGCAACAGTAGGAGGGCCTTAGGGGCAAGAATGAAGGGAACCTTGGACTTCTTGCAACCAGAAGTCCCAGCAGGGTCCCTGAAGCTCCTGGTGCACAGTTGTTTTAATTCACCTGCTCACCATGCACAGAAAGGCAGGGGAAGGATCTGAGCACCAGATCAGCCTCAGGAACATCTGTGAGGCAGCGTGGGAATGGAGGGGGAAGGAAAAAGACAAGGGGGAAGAAGGGCTGCTGCTGCCCAGCTCCTCTCCTCACCAGCACCCCGAACCACTTAGGGCTTTTCAGAGCCATCAGAGCATCTCTATTTTTGTTTGGAAATAATGAGGTTTCCACATTCGCTGCCTCCTTGGATGGAGCTGGCTGGAAACACGTGGATGGTGCTGGGCTGGGGGTCCCTGCCCGGGGCTGCAGGGATGCTTCCCGTTGGATTCAACGTCACTTCCCTCGCTGCAACCAGAGCGAGCAGCTCCGTGTTGCTGCAGCAAGACACGTGTTCAAAGCCTCGTGTAAACACAACAGCCGGCCCTATTCCCTGCCCCTGACCTCGCTCCAAGGTTTCTGGGGAAGGATGTAATCTCTAGGGCAGTGTTTTTCTCTTGCTTTCCTAACACTTTCCAAAGCATTGACTCAAGGGTTTCAAAGAGCTGTGCTGAGCACCCGTGGCCAGGGCCTGGTGCCTGCGGACTCGCCGTCTCATCGGCTCAAGAAACAAACAATAAACCGAGCAGAGCTCTAAACATCTGGCGGAAAGCAGGAGCATGTTCCACAGTCTGGGTGTCTGAAGGATAAATGGGGCTGGACAGAGTCACAGCTCCTTTCTTGTCCGCCTTGAGAACGGGGCAAGCGTGATATTTATGGGCTTCAGTGATGCTGTGACTGCAACGTCTTGGCACTTCTCTTGCACCGGCTTCTCAGGGAATAGTAACACATGTGTGAAAAACATGTGCTGGGGCACAACATCTCAGGTCCAAATGGCAGCAGAGACAGGGAGGGAGAAGCTCTGGGGAGAAGCTGAGCTTTTACCCACAAATGTGCTCGAGCAGGGCATGCTGTGCTGGGAGGTGAAGAGAAGCTGTGAGCCTTGAAGAGCTGCAGCCACCTGGAGAAGACAGAAACCAGGCAACCAGCAGCCTTGCAAGCAAGTTGGCTTCCCTAGAGGGGGTATGTAATGTGTGGAGCAAGTAAGAGAAGCTCTAGTGAGCTGCTCAGCGCTCAGCCCAACACCTGGGTCCCGCACCTTCCTTGTTTTCACAGGTCTGGCTGAAGCAATAAAAACAAAATAAAACCAAATCAGGTTCTCAAGGAAGCTGTAGCCAAGGAGCAGGGCTTGGGATCTGGCACAGAAATGCACAAGCCAGTGGTTCTGGTGATCCGTGGCTCAGAGTTAAGTGCATGAGTGGCCCCACTCGTTTCACTTAGGGAGGAGTGTGCACTTAAGTGCTTTGCTGGATGAAGGCCTGGGAGATGGGAGGGCTGAACTCCAAGTGGAGCTGGGCAGGAAAGAGCCTACGCACTTTGCTGCGATGGTTGGGATTTCCAGCCTGGAGACAGAGAAGCAGAGCAGGCAGAGTGTGGAAATCCTGCCTCAGAGCCCCAGGCAGGGCAGGGCTGGAGCCAACATCTTGGACAGCCCGGCTGGGGGTTCCCAGAGTGCCTGGGATGGGCTGGGGAACTCTGGCTCTGAAGATTCATGGCCAGATGGTCTTGTCATGGGGCCATGGTGAGGTCCCACCTCTGTGAGTGCCTGTGCTGTCCAGCTGGGAACCTTGGCCTGTGGCAGTGGCACTGACCCATGCCCAGCTGTGGACATCCCAGTGACCCTGGAGAGGAGGTCCTGGGGAAGGGACAGTGTGGTTTGGGTGAGGGTGAAAAAAGATATCTGGTGCTTGCTGAGGTGGGGCCAGGCCACGACCAGGTGCTTTGGAAACTACCCCATCCATCCACCAGAGTCCTTTCTGGAGCTTCAGGAGATGCACCTGAAGGAACTCCCCTTGCTTACAGTCCCAGATCTGGGCCAGGGTCCTCTGCTGTGAGCCTGTTCTGGCAGGAGCACCAGCCCCTTCCCTTTGCTCCCCACCCAGACTCCACCAGACCTCCAGCTGCCCCAAGGCCATGGACACACACCATGCCAGGTGGGAGATGCCACAGGTGGCTCAGCCCTGTGCCTGCATCTCTCTGGGAGTTTGGCACCATGTAACCCCCTTCCTGAACCACATCTCTGCTCGTGTGGGCCAGGAGAGGTCAACCCACTGCCACGGCAAGGCAGGACATGCAGGGTGGCAGTTTGCTAGAAAGCAACCCAATGCTTGGTGGTACCCGCTGCTAGTGGGGGTCACCAGGACTGACCCTGTGGAAGTGCAGTGAGTGCCAAAAACCATGGAGAGCTCCTCCACGAGAGGTCCACGAGCTCCTGAGTCCTCTTGAAGAGGGACATTGCCTGTGTCTGGACGCTGCCCACGGAAAGCTGGACAAGAGCTCCACTGACACATCCACCTTGGCAGGCACCGGGACGGCCGTTCCCTGGACACCCCCACGGCCAAGGGATGCTCGAGTGGATGGGGAGGAGGGAACAGCTTCCTTGCAGCTGGGACTTGGCAGAGGTGAGGTCTCATGCACGGTGATGATACTCAGATATCATCTCTGGTGATTTACAGCTGGAGCATGCAAGTGCTGCTTTGGGAAGATCCTCATAAATAGCTCCGGCGTGACAGAGGGCCTGCTGGAAAATGGAAAACCGAGGGATCGGCCCTTGTCAGGGCTCTGTGCAATATCAGGGGGTTAACCCTGTCGGGACGGCTGAGAGGGGCACGCAGGTCTTGCTCCAGCTCTTCCCTGTGGAGTCAGGTCGCTTGGCCCCCTCCACGTCCCTGGCTCATGTCCCACCACACTGACCTCCAGTGGTCGTGCATGGGATGCTTTTCCCATGCCTTCCCCGTGCTGTTCTTCCCATGCACTGCCACATGTCCCCCCTTTCCAGCCCCTCCAATATCCCACGTGGATTTTGCAGCATTGGAGTGGAACAATTTTTGTCTGGAGGTTCTGACACCTGTTACCAACACTCGTTGAACTGTCCCTTCAGAAGAACTGGCTTTCCCTCTAAAGGCAGTCATAGAGAACATAGAAATCATGGAATGGTTTGGGTTGGAAGGGAACTTCAGGATCTTCCTGTTCCACTTCCCTGCCATGGGCAGGGACACCTTCCACTAGACCACATCGGTCCAAGCCCCATCCAACCTGGCCTTGGACACTTTCAGTCCTTTTATTTGTCCTGTTATGACCTTGTCAAAAGCTTTCTGCTCCAAAGCTTGCCTTCTGCTCCCTCCTGACACTTTGCAGGAGTTGCACAGGACCTTGGGAGGTCTCCCTGTCCACTCCCCACTGACATCTCGCACATTCATGGCCAGGTCACCTCCACGGGCTCATCCTGTCCCTGCCCACCCTGGCCAGGACTGATCCAGGTGTTCACAGCCTTGCCACAGGTACTGGATCTTCACCCAAGTTCCTGCTCATGCTGATCAAACCTGGAGAGATCCTACCATGGCTAAACCAGAGCAAAAAATGGGAAACTGAGGTTTGAGTAATGGAGAAACCATCAGCCTTCCCCACATCGCTCACCCCTTGGCACTGTGCTCCTCCCAGATGTCCCCCTTTCCCAGCATGGCTGGTGGCCACTGCCTGAGCTCTGCTGGGAGGAAGAGGAAGCCTGGGAAGGGCACATGGAAGATCTCCTCCTTGACAAGGGGTATTCAGTGCCCCTGGGCAGGTGCCCAGGCAGCTGGGCTGGGCTGACGGCCTTGGCTCTGGTGCTGGAGGAGGAACAGATGGGATCCATTAGCAGAGATTATTTAGATATCTCCGAAGGGCTCCGTCACAACCCATTAAACTTAGACAAGCAGACATAATGAGGGCTTAACACGGCCGTCTCGGCAACACGCCTGGCACAGCTCAGCACCTTGGTGGAGCCACTCAAGGACAGGGGCATGCAGGGAGAGACCCCTCAGATCCCAGGATCTTGGTGTGCCTGGACAGCCCCAGCCCTGGGGTGCATGTCTTGTCTGGTCCCCCAGTGTGCCCCTCCACTCCCATGCAGCTCAGCCACCTGGCAGCCCTCAGGATGGGGGAACAACGACTCTGGATGTGCTTTCCTGCCCCAACTTCCACCCTTCCTCCCCTCTGGCATCGCCTTCCTTCAGAGGGATGGGAGGACACCACTGTCCCAGTGTTCTTGGCCCATGCTGGGCTAACACATGCAGGGGTGTGCACGTTCCCTGTGCTGACCCTGGGTGCTGCCATTCCCCCTGGCAGCTCATCCCCTGGCTCGCCCAGGATCCCTCCACCCACGAGACACCCCCTTCTCCATCACCTCCCTGACAAGCCCAGATGTCTCTGACCGACAGGAGGAGGACGCCAGGAAAGGCAGCTGCCGTCAGCATCTCGCCACACGGTGCCATTTCCAACGCCTCTATCCCAGCGGGGTGGCTGGAGCCCGTCCTGCCAGGCTTCCTGGTGGAGCCAGGATGGTGCTGTGGCACGCCAAGCCCTTGCAGCCCCAGTGCTGCTCAGCTGCATCCTCTCCATTTCCACTGTCCCTGTTTAAGGGATTAATTTTTGCTGCTCTGCTTTCTTACCCTGTGCTCTGGGAATGCTGAAGTTCAGAAGGTCTCCTGTGGCAGAGAGGGCTCATTGCCCTCTCTCGTGGAGGGTTTGAAGACTGGGTTGTCCCAGGATATGGAAGGAGGGCAGGTCATTCCCTGGGGATTTCCATAGAGGATTGGATATGTCATTAACTCTGGAATTTAGAGCAGCCTTTAATCTGACAGGACTTTGGAAACATTAGAGGGAAAAGGCTGGGAGGGGTTGGATGGAAATCCACCACTCCAGCAGGACAATTTCCAATGTATCCCTTGAATCAAGATACTTTCAGGAGCTGGTGCATCCCAGGAAGTGTTCAAGGCCAGGTTGGAGGGGGCTTGGACCAATGTGGCCTAGTGGAAGGTGTCCCTGCCCATGGCAGGGGGTGGAAGGAGATGGTCTTTAAGGTCCAACCCAAACCATTCTGTGACTCTGGGATTCCTACTCCCAGCTGAAAGTCCTGGGCTACCCCAACCCATGAGGACCACAAACCTTGTCTCCCAGGTGCCACAGGGGGTCACCTTCCCACCATCCTGCCTGGTGTTTCCATACACAATGCCTGCAGAACCCAGGGCAGCTGTTTCCCACCAGCACATGCCTTCTGCCAGCTTTCCCTGTGGGGTTCAGGAGGCTCCCCACGTTCCAGCTGCAGAGTTTTTCTAACCAGATCATCTGTTTCTCAGCCTCTGGGAGGGACGGCTGCAGTTTCGCGGCAGTTCTCCAGGAATTCAGCAACACTGAATGGGATCCGGACGGGATGGCTCAGGTATCTGAAGGTATGTCAAGCCTCCACTCAAGCATTTGACAGTGTTTTCCATGACCTCACTAGGCTGAAGATCATTAGGCTGAAAGCAGAAGAAACTCAAGCTCCTAACAGGGAATTATGGTTCATTATTTGTCGCCAGCACAGTAGGTAGGTCATGTCTAGCAAGCACAGCTTTTATATGTGCCATTACACGACTGGGCGCCGTAGCCTCTAATAACACTATTTCTGGATGCAGTGATGATAATTGAGAACTAGTGTGTCATTAATTATACAAATGACTTGATGCCAGCGCTGGATCGTGTCTCTAATTTCTGGAACTACCGTCCTCATTTGTTTCGTTTGACAGTTTCTAGCGCTCGAGGTCTTGCGTTGTTGGACATTTTATTCGACAGCCATGGTGAACCCAGGGCAGTGGGCCTGTGGACATCCTTCATGAGGATCATCCTGCTTCCGAGCAGAGACAGCCTGGGATCCCTGGAAGAATTCCTGTCTGTCAGCATTCTCCTCCCACGCTGCTGTGCACGCGCTGCCAGGACACGCAGCGTTAACAGGTTGAAGTTTCACCCCCTGCATGGGCTCTGCTGCCACAGGGCATCTGTGCCCGTGCCAGGGAACCCATCCTGCTCTGTGTTCCCTTCTCTCTGGAGTCTCCTGACAGCTCTGAAGAGAGGGTCAGCCAGCACAGAGGCTTTCCCAGGTTTCTGTGTTAGTCTGAAAGGACAGTCAGCGTCCTCTGGCCCAAATCTCGGAGCTCCCAGTGTGGCTCCAGGTGGAGGGGTTGGAATGGCTGGGCACTGAACCCTGATTCCTTGCAGGGGTGCACCGTGGCACCGTGCTGGGGGCTATCCCCAGGGAGTGACATCAGCCATTTCTGTGCATTTCCCAATGGGAATGAATGGAATTTGCTCTGGGATTAGCTGGTTCAGGATGCGTTGCTGGCTTGGACTGGTGCATGGGTGGGAGCCCAAGTGATGCCACATCCACGAGCACTGGGACAGCAGGTCTGTGTGGGCAGCTCCTGCAGCTCCCAGGGGGCTGAGGCTCAACCCTCCCTCACCCGTTTGTTTTATTTCTTTAACCTGGAGTATTTTCCTGTTGTAAGTCCTTCCCAGAGCTTTTCAGGACTTTGGTTCCGTTCTTCTGGCAATTTTCCCTGTAGTACAACAAGATCCCTGTGAACTCCACTGCCTTCAGTATCTCAAATATTTGCAGTATCTTTCTGTGAAATATTTTGGATGCACAACACAGCCCCAGGGAGTCCCGGGAAGCACCTCCCAGATAAGGCATTAGGAGCACACATGCAGGAGGGCTTGGGCTTTGTCCAGCGGAACCGGTGAGGATCCGGATGGAACATCCTACATGGGAACATCTGACCCCTGCCACTTGCTCCCAACCATTTCCCCTGCCAGGCACAGCAGAACATGCCATTTTCACACCAAACCCCATCATGGATTAAAGAGTTTCTTTCTCCATGTTGCACAGAGCAGCTCCGCAGGGCTTTGCTATCTGTGTCTCCCTCTTGCCAGCTGGTTCCTCTGTCGGAACTGCTGGAGTGCCAGAGGGACATTTTTAGCTGCTCTTATGAAAGAACAACGTTATTTGCTAAAATTATACGTTACCCATTATTTCCTAAGCTTCCCCTGTCCTTCTTCTCCACTGGAGACAGGTCCAGGCATCTCCCCCAGCCCTCATGTGTCCCCAGGGCCAGCTGGTGCCCAGCACAGATGCTGGAGCCCTGCTGTACCATCTGAAGGTCAGCGCTGTCCCACGCTGCCATCTGGCACATTCCCCCCTCCCGAAATGTTTCCCAAAGCAGCCTCCAGCCTGATCTTTTCCAGGCTGCCTCTGTCACCCATGCAGCCCTGCGGGATCACCCCCACATCCAGCTCTGACGTGCCTGTGCTCCACAGAGGGAGTTTGTTCTGCAGAGCTCCTTTCAGCAGCATTCCCAAACCTGCCTAGCACAACCTGGCTGACAGGCAGGCTCTTCAGTGCTCACCAAAGGGATTTTCCAGTCCCTACATGTGCCATTGCTCGACAGTGCCCATGGGGAATCCTGCACTGTGAGAGTTTCCTCTCTCCAAGGACACCTTCTTTTATGTTTTCTTTTTTTCTCTATTCTCTTTTCTCTCTCTTTTCTCCTGTCTCCTCTCCTCTCCTCTCCTCTCCTCTCCTCTCCTCTCCTCTCCTTTCATCTTGCCTTGCCTTGCCTTGCCTTCTTCTCAGGTGTGTTTTCCAGGCTGGCAGAACATAAATTAGGATTCCCCAGCTGTCTCTCTCAGCTTTGATTTTGGGATCCTCATTAATTTCTGGGCTCAATTAGACACGAATACTTCCCAGTACTGCCTTTGATCTCCTCACAATTTCCAGTTTGCTGTTTGTGTCTCTAAATTTTGGTTCTCTCCAGGCTGCTGCTCCCTCTCTCCCTGGCACCCCACTAAAGTAAGGATGGACAGGGCTTGGAGCAACCTGGTCTAGTGAAAGATGTCCCTGCCCATAAGAGGAGAGTGGAACAAGATGATCTTTAAGGTCCATTCCAACCCAAACCATTCTGTGATTCTGTGATTTTGTGATTCCATGATTCCATGACCCGTTTTGGGGTTGTCCTCTTCTCTTAGGTAACAAGCAACAGGACAAGAGGAAATGGCCTCACATTGCTCCAGGGGAGGTTCATGTTGGACATCGGGAGGAATTTCTTCATTCAAAGGGTGGTCAGGCACTGGAAGGGGATGCCCAGGGAGGTTTGGAGTCCCCATCCCTGGAGGTGTCCAAGGAACAGCTGGATGTGGCACTCAGTGCTCTGGGCTCAGTGACAAGGTAAGGATCAGGCACAGGTTGGACTTGATGATCTTGGAGATATTTTCCAAGCTAAATAATTCTATGATTTTATGAAGATCACCCATGTTCAAGGCTTCTGTCCATCAGAGAGTTTCAAAGGCCAAATATTGCACACACGTCAATCTTGTCGATGAAATCCAAGTCCGTGGGGGTGAAAACAGTGATGGAGCTGAACAAGGTACTTGGAAATCCTGGGCTCTCCCATTGTTGGATGTCTCCTTACAGGCAATGCCACTCTGAGTCAGGGGCTGTCAGCAAACAGCTCTGTGTCCACGATGTCCAGTGACAGCTCTGCAGCCATCCAGAAAAAATTAAGGTTGGAGAAACAAGTGGTTTCCATTGACTTCTCTTGGGATGTGGACTATGAGCAATAACTGTGCTGACCCTTAGCCAGGTGTGTTACTGAAGGCCAGGTCTGTGGTGGCTGGTGATGTCCTCAGAAGGCTGTATAATGTCCCCGTTTCAAATAGATGATCCCACAGGTATCATCCACCTCTCCAACCTCTCCACCTTTTTGTAACCTATGCATATCCAAGCCAGGGCTCCTGTTTTTCTGTTACTGTATTGACAGCACAACACACTGCCTTATCAGCCCTGCCTTCATGGATTTGATTGGGGATAATTCAAGACCCTCATCCCAGAGGATGCTGGATTCTGTCCCAGCGGGATACTCAGAATCCAACAGTATTAAACTCTCGGCTAGTCCTGATCAGGACCACCACTGTTTTGAAAGTAGTTTGTGCAACATCTGTCTGGAATCATTTGAGATTGCACTGAAATACTCTCAAGAGCCCTACAGCTGAGGCTTAAGCAGGAATAAAAAGCACACACCCGTGATGTAAGATGAAAGAGAAAGCACTTTGCCTTATGGAAGGGAGGTGTGTAATTGCAGAGACGTGAACTGGATCTGGTTTTAATCCCATCGGGCAGATTGAGCACTGTCAAGTGCAATTTCTAATCTCAGCCCTGCTCTGCTGCGTTGGAGTACGGCTGAAGGTGTTTCTCAAGTGTTTAGGAGCCTTTCCAAGGACAACAGTATCATCTGGATAACATCAGCCTGCAGGCTGGTTACTGTGAACGGGACGCTCTTTGAACAGCCCTCGCTGCTGATGCAAGTCCATATGGCGCCTGTTTAACCTGGGCCGCGTCCATGTGCAGTACATGCCATGAGGTCCCTGTGGCTCCACCACACTCAGCCTCTAAGCACAGCACACAAGTGCTGCCCCCTCTCCCAGGTCCCACAGGACTCCTCCGCCCCACAGATGTGGCCAGCTGTGGCACGGAGGTCTCCAGGTGCAGCACAGACCCCTCCAGGTCTCCCCAGCTCTGTGAGCCAGGAACCTGCCCAGCCTTTCTGTGTGAGCTGGTCCCCATCCTGCAGCACGGCCCCAGCACCCCAGGAGAGCAGGAGCACCATGGACATGGCTCAGCATGGGAATGGGCTCCTCTGGGGACACCCTTGGTGGAGCCTGCTCTTGAGGAGTGCAGGGGGTGCAGAAGCATCAGCTCAGAGCTCAGGGAAGATGGACAGTGTTCTCCATCCACTTGTCTTTTACAGTCTCCACTTTTGGGCACACTGAGGTCTCCCTGCCTCCACCTTCATCCCCACACCACCCCAGTGCCAGCCTGCGGTGGATCTCATCCCCTGACAGCAGCTCCTTCTCCATGTCCTGGTGGACACACAGCTGGAAATGAAGTCACCAGCCACCCCTTCATCCCATAAAAACCACTGGAAGATACCACGAGGGGTTGCCATGTGTCCCAGTGCCTGAAGGAAGGGCACAGAGGGTCAGCATCCTTGAGCTGTGTGGCCAAGGGCTCAATCTGGCTGCATGTCAGAGTCCCACAGCTGATTCTTGTGGGGAAGAGGATCTGTTCCTCTCCAAACAACTCTGAAGAGGCTTTTTCCTCTGTCCTGCTGACATTCTGAGAGTCCTCACACTTGGCACGGCCACACAACAGTGCGTTCCTGGGTTTCAGTTTTCCTTTTGCTGCTTCTGTAGCTCTTCCAGAGGTGAAGAGGTTTGGAAAGCTGCGGGTGGAAATGGAAAAGCGCAATGAATACATATCCTAGACACAGTGGGGTTTTATAGCCATGAGAAGTGGAGGGGAAGAAAAGAAAAATGGGTGTACGTTCCTGGCTGGAAACTTCCAAGCTGCAAGTAACGAGAAGGTGTTTGAGGAGATCAAGAAAACCGCCATGGTGGTTTGCAGAGTTGTTTCTGACTCGAGCGCACAGCCTGTCACTTCAGAGAGCTCAGACTCCGGGGCTGGCCAAGAGCAGAGGGGATCAGCTCCCCAGCACCTGGCACTCCCCAAGAAGGAGCAGAGCTCTGCTTTCCAAGCGTGCCGAGGATCCAGAGCACGGCGCGTGGAGGGAGGCGTAGAAAGGGGCTTAGATCAAACCTCCTGACTCGCCTGTGCTGTGTTGGGCTGGACATTGGCCCAACAGCATCTATCTGCTGGGACACCAGCAGCGCTTGGCGCCAGCGCAGGAAGCCTCCAGCTGGGATTAACCTTGTGTCATCGGAACGTCGACCTGCATTTAGGTACCCGAAATAAATCACTCGCTGTGGAGCAGCTGAGTGAGAGGCAGGTCCTTGCAGCTTCTCTTCCTGTTTGCGTTCGTTCTGGTGTGTCTCCCTATGAGTGTCTGATGCACGTCTGCAGAGAGGGCAAGCACACATGGGCAGCAAATGCTGCAGCTGCGCAGCAGATGGTCAAGCTCCTGTGGAAAGAGGTTTCCAGATGCAGGTGCCAGCACCGCTGTCCCCATGGAAAGGTAGAAGAGGGATTTTCTGGAGCCTCTCTGCTGTGCCCAGGCTGAGTGCACAAAACTGGGCTGGGACCTTCAGCACCCCTGCCTGAATCACACCAGCCTTTGAGCTGTTCGAGTGTCTCCTGAGACCTCCCGGGAGCAGCACTGGGAAGCGCTGATGGCTTCTGGGAAGCACCCCCTGCCCCAGGGTAGGGGACGAGTGACAGTGTGGCAGTGCTGGCAAGCCACCATCCCTGACCTCTGGGCAGCACCCAGATCTCCCTGCACCCGTCCTCGTGCCACAGCACCATCACTGGGAGGGAAATGTTTGTCCCCCACCACTGCACCCTGGGTTCCTGCAGCTCCCTGTCCCCGCAGAGGGGACCTGGCTGTATCCAAACCCAGTGGAGGAGCTGGATGTGAGGACGTGGCTGCTGCCACGGAGAACAGGAGGAGCAGGGTTTCCTAATAGAAATTAATTCAATTTTAAGTGCTAAACTCTTCTATTGCATTAGTGAAGTTAAGACATTCTGTCTTTTCCCTAACAAAATAAATGCTTTTGGCGAAGCAAATGAGCACTTCCTCTCTAAGCTCTGCCTGGCATAGCCCCCATCCCCAAGGAGCTGCAGCTGGATGCCCACTGGCATCATGCTGCCCCTGCTTCTACCAGGCAGCAGATAACCCAGATAACCCACGTACAGGTAGCAGGGGTAGAAATGAAGTGCAGAGAGGTTTCATGTTCTCCAGAGCCCACCGTGGCCTCTCCGTGGAGGTACCTGGGTGCCACTTCAGGGCCCAGCCAGGTCTGGGTGAGCTAAGTCCTCTCCATCCTCCACAGGGATGGTGTCTTTCCTAGTTTCCCTTCCAGCATATGGTGCTGAGAGGGAAAAATCCATCTTTTCCCACCTGGCACTGGAGCTATGTTTGCTGTATTTGTGTCTTCAGCTCAGAGAGCAGCCTGCTCCTGTTGGTCGGGTGACGTGCACATCCATCCCATGGCGTGTCCAGCATCACGCTGAGGTGGTGGGGCCGCGATGTCTGCAGACAAAAGTGACACCAAGTGGCTGCCAAGTGTCCCTGGGGACAGATCAGCTCTGCTGGAACCACTTGGCCAGGTGGGACACCCTGGGCAGTCCTGGTTTTTTGCACCGCTGTCCCAGATCTCCCTGCTGGACATGCCTGAGGGGCACAAGTGTCTCAGGGTTTTTCAGGAGGTGGAAGATTCTGGGATGGGAGCACAGACAGACCCTGGGGCTGAGAAAAATGATGGCAAAATACATGAGAAAACATATCCCCTGCTGTGGCTGCTTCTCCTAATGAAGAGCAGGACTTTGCCTGAGCCTGAGGGCTGGAGGGAGGGCTGAGCAGAGCTCCACGCTCTGGTCCCTGTGCAGGAAGGCTGGGAGTCAGGCAGACAATTTACTGAGCCCTGGGGCAAAGCCCTGCTGGCTGTTGCTCCTCGGAGCCACTTTTCTTAGAAAGCAGACAGTGATCCAGATGGGCACCACCTGAAGAGAGCTGCAGAAGTCCCTGGCTGGGGGAAGAGGGTTGAGCTGCCAGTCCAGGGAGGTCTGATGGGTCTCGCATTTGTTCAAACTCTGCACCGCTGCCTTGGGCCAACGCTCGGGCTCTTCGGAAAGTATTTCTGAATGATTCCCAGCCACGATTCCCATTTTGTTCTGTATAAATTGTTCCTCCAAGACAATCTCGTTGGTAATTGTTCTCAGATTTAGGAAACTGGCTCTTCCTGAGACCAGAAGGCATCTTTACTGGTTGGGACAGTATCCCTCTCACTCGCAGTGAACTCCTTTGAACCACGTTTGTGCCTCAGGCTGCTGCAGCATCTCAGGCCAGGCAGGGACCTCGTCTGTGCTGTCACTGTGAAGTTCACATTGCCACCACCCTGTGCTGGGCAGAAACATTTTGGCTTCAGAAATCAACTGGCTTTTGGAGAGCCACAGGTGGTTTGGAAAGCCACAAGTGTTTCATGGTGGCAGGAGGACCCTCTAGTGCCCTTCTGAGCATCTGTGGCACAAAGGTGCTCCTGCCGGTGCTTTGGACATGTGCTCCCCTCTCCCCAGGAGTGAAAAGACCTCTGTCATGTGGCTTCTCTGGCAAGAGGGTGATTCAGCTGTGATCATCACAGACATATCTGCAGGGAGGGTGCAGAGGCTCCTCTTGGGGTACCCACCAATGACACAAGAGGAATGGGCAGGAACTGATGTCCAGGAAGTTCCACCTGGACATGAAGAAATATGTCTTTGCTGTGCAGTAACCCAGCCCTGAAGAGGCTGCCCAAGAGGGTGTGGAGTCTCCTCCCTGGGGATATTACAGAACCCCCTGGACACAATCCTGAGCACCATGTACAGGGGACCCTGTCTGAGTAGGGGGGTTGGACTGGGTGATCTCCAGTGGCTCCTTACAGAAGTACCCATTCTGTGACTCTGGGTGATATCCTGAGCCTTCAGCAGCCCCAAACTGAGCTCGCCAGGCTCTGATTACATCAGGAGCAGCTTTCCTTTAAAAATGCACCCTGGCAGTATCTGGCTAGAGGGATCTGTGCTAAAAGAGCTGATAAATGCACTGAGGGGGATGGTACTGCTGCCCTTGGTCTCCTCCTCACCACAGTAAACCGGTCCATTCCTCCTTGGTGGCTGCCATGCTCCAGACAGGGACTTCTGAGGGGTGGTTGAACCAGAGGGATCGCTCTTCTTCCAGCCAACAGGTGCCTATGGATACTGGGAATCCGTCCCCCATCGCTGGACACACTCCAGCATCAGTGTCTGCATTGGTGACCATGAATTAGACCTTTTCCTCAGTCCATGGACACAGAGATGCCCACTGTCCCTTGGAGCCTCCAGAGCAACCCCATCCAGGGCATTGGTCATGCTCCACAGAGATGTGCTCCTGGCATCTGCCTGGGGTTGCTGCCAGGATTTGTCCATCTGCCCTTCATTTGGCAAAGTGGATGGGAAAGAGCTGCATGGAAATAGAGTGGGAAGGGGGGAAGCAGGGGCAGAGTTGGGTGGGGAGGAACTGACCAAGGGAGGGCAGCAATAGAGTGTGCTGGGACAGGAGTGTGGCTTGAAGGCAGGTGCTGGAGTTAGCCTGGACACTCTGGCCTTGCTATTGAAATTTGCTGGGTTGTCAAATGGAGAGTGTCATAACACGGAGTCGTTGAGGTTGGAAAAGCCCTCCAAGACCATCGAGCCCAACCTGTGCTGATCCCCACCTTGTCCCCCAGCCCAGAGCACTGAGTGCTGTGTCCAGTCATTCCTTGGACACCTCCAGGGGTGGGGACTCCAAACCTCCCTGGGCAGCCCCTTCCCATGCCTGACCACCCTTTCAGTGAAGAAATTCTTTCTGATGTCAAACTTACCCTCCTCTGACACAGCAAACACCGCAGACACAGAGGAGGAGCAAAATAGCTTTCAGGAAAGGCTGGGCTGGGAGAAATATTAGGGCAAGGTCAGATGTCTGCACAGAAACCCTAAAAGTGTCCATTAAAGGTGAAACAGAAACAGAAGAGCAGTCTGGGAACACAGGAACCACCAATGTGGACTCGGAAAGGACAAACCCTGTTGGCACGGGGGTTGCAGAGGGCACTGGCTTGTACCACACCATAGAGTGGGCACTACCATGAGCATCCCCGCTCCTGGCCCTGCTCACCCACAGGAGCCGTGAAGGGATCAGCACGGGAAGAGATGGAAGGAGAGCCGGTTTTACGAGTGAAGCCTGAGAGTGCTCGGCTTGTTTAGTCTAGGAAAATGAAGGCTGGGAGAGAGCTGGTCTATAAATACATCTGGGAGTAAACAGCAGGGGGGATAAGAGCTATTTAGGCTAGAGGACAGTGCTGGCAGAGGAGCAGATGGCTATCAGCTGGCCGTGAACATGGTTACGCTGCGAGCCAGAGGAGCCATCCCCTGCTTGGGAAAGGAGGCCTCCGATGGCCTCTCCTGGGGTCAAGTAGGGTCAAAACCTCCAGCTCAGCAGAAAACTCAAGCCCAACAGCTTGGTCAAAAATCATCTTCATAGTCTCCACCACCTCCGTGCCATCAGGGTGGCGGTGATAGGGCAGCGCCTCAGAGGGACCAGGGTGGATGGGTTTGTGGCAGAGTCACCTGGGAGCATCACTGGGATGATGCTGGGACCCCAAATGCCATCACAGCCGAGGTCACAGCACACTCCTCGCTGGTGTGAGCCATGAAGAAGCCGAAGGCACGTCAATTCACCGAGCAGCTGTGGGGCTGGGAAGCTTGTGGTTCACCGGAAACTTCAAAAAGAGCTGGTGTGGATCCAGTTTGGCCAAAGCCCAGATTAAAAAAACAAACAAACACGACATTTCTGGTGAACTAGAAACCCTGGCACCCAGCCAGCACTGCAAATAGCCCGACTGGTTTCAAGATGGAGCTTGAAAAATTTATGAGGAGGATTACCCGAGCGGTTGCCTGTGGTAGCAGGGGATGGGAATGGGTCCCTCAGGAATCCTTCCCGGGCCAGCGTTCGACCTACGGCCACAGCCCAGAGCATGAGGACATGGACACCCTGCCATGGCCTGGCCACCCTCCTACGAGACCTCTCTGCTCCCTCCAGTGCTGCCCAGCCCTGCTCCAGGCGGCAGAGACCACATGTGGGGAATCATCCTTTGGAAAGCAGGCAGGGAAGGAATAGTTGGTGCTGCAGGTGGATCTCGTAGCTCGTGCTCGGGAGAGGCTCAGGGTCTCTGCACACGTGAGGGTGATGCTCAAGGGCATGTAGCTCCCACTCTCCTCGGTCCCTTTTAATCCTTCAGCTCCCTCCTCTCAATGCTTCTTTGCTGTGCCCAGGGCCTTTGCCATCCCATTTTCCTTCCCTTCATGGTCTGGGGTCAAAACTCCCTTCACTGTCCATCAGTGGCTCTCTCAGCAGCACTGCCTGTATGCAGGGGGCATATGGTGCTACCCAGTCACTCTCCACCCTGCGTCCCCCCTCCAAGCCCCTTTCCTAAGACTGATGTTCCCTTATTCCACATTGTCCTTTCCTCTCCTCCCACCACAGCCACGTCCTGGTGGGACATGGATCAAAGCCTGGGTGAGGGCAGCTCTCCAGAGGTCCTGCTGTCCCCCGCGCTGGGCTGTCCCACAGCCATTCCCTGCTCATGGTGAGGGCCAGGAGGAGGATGTTGCACTGCATTGGTGGCTCCCAACGTGTTTTTGGCAGGAATGTCACAGCCCCAGGTACTGATTTGTCCCCAAGGGGGTCAGTACATCAGCATTAACAACGCTGAGGTGGATCCAGAACACACGCTGGCAGAGAGACCCTGCAGCAAATTCTGTCTTGGCTCAGGCTCATGGAGCTGCCCCTCACTTTGCTGGGCCATCATTACCCTCCTTCCAGCACTTTGATGTTACTCAGGCTTCCCATAACCGCTGTTCCCCACTGCAAGGGCAGGGTGGGAAGACATCCCACTCTGGTCCCTGCTGCTTGGCCCCTCTGGATGGGTGGTGGGAGTCAAGAGAAGGTTGTCACCCCTGTGACAGTGGGTGCAAAAGCTGTAACCCAACGTGCATACCCAGCCCAAGTGTTTCCGTCTGCAAGACCCAAGGAAGGAGCTGCACATCCTGAGACTTCCCAGTTGTACTCTCTCGTGATGTGTCCCCAAGGGGATTCTCACCTAGCTTGCTGTGCAGGGCCAAGAGCTGGACTTCACGGTCCTTGTGGGTCCCTTCCAGCTCAGGAGATTCTAATTCTATGATTAGACTGCCCAGAGAAGCTGTGGCTGCCCCATCGCTGCAAGTTTCCAAGGCCAGGTTGGCCAGGGCTTGGAACAACCCACTCTAATGGAAGGTGTCCCTGCCCATGGCAGGGGGTGGCACTGGCTGATCTATAATCTCCCTTCTCACCCAAACCACTCGGTGATTCTATGATTTGCTGCTCGCGGATTTCTCCACGTTACCCTATTTCTTCACATTCCTTATCAATACCCTCTTTCCTCCCAGGCGGTTCGGGTATTTCGTTCAGTTTTCACAGCCCCTTCCCCATCCCTGGAAGCTCTGGGGAAGCAGGAACGAGCCCTGCCAGGGCCCGAGGCTGGGCAGTTGTGAAGTGTTTCAGGAGAGATGAGAAGCATCACTCAGCTCGGGGGACTCAGGGCCTCCTTCCAGCTGGTTGGGCTTAGAGCAGGTTACAGTTCTGGGAAATGGGGCCCTTTTCAAGTGTCAAATACATAGTGCTTGGCGTTCCCAGAGCAGGGAAGATGGAAACCTGCTACCCAAGCACGGCACCGCCCCTCTGTCCATCACGTCATGGCTTTCACACCCCCCAGGGACCCCTCCTCAGGATGGGCCCTGCCTGTCTTGCATTCACTGCTCCACAGTTTCCAGGCACAGGGATACACAGCAAGGCTTTCTTGCCTGTGTGGAAACACAGATTTTATCTCCTGCACCCTGTGACCGTATCCTTCCTTTCCTGAGGGACCCTCAAATGTCCCTGTCCTATCCCTGTGGGATGTACTTCAGTTAATATTCAGCCCAGGCAGCAGAGAGCAGGGTGAGAAGGGATCCCATCCAGGAGACAGAAGCCAGAAGCCTGGCAGTGGGCTCCACAAGTCCTGTCAGGGTGCAGGAGCCCTGACCCTCCTTGTAAGGGGACACAGTCACTCCTGGTGACACCTGGCCCCAGGCTGCTCAGGCATCCTCAGCTTCACGACCCAGCTGCAAACCTGCTCTGGCTTGGTGCAGCACCATGGGGCTTTGGCACTGCCAGCAGCACTGGTGGGTGTCTTGTGCCACAGCACCCACTGCCCAAGTGTCCTCAGCACCCCCAGCTCCTCCAGACTCCTGCAGACCCAACAGGACCCTGGACATCCCCATCTCAAGGCTTGTCCCACCAAGAGTCCTCTCTCCTCCATGGCGTGGGGTGGTATCGATGTGGTGTGCTGGGTTGACCCCCCACTCCAGGGTGCTGGTCCATCTCCTGGGGCTCTGGGATGGTTGTGTCTGCTTGTCCCCGTGCTCTGAGTCACTGCTGTGTTTTGTCTGTCCGAGGTAGCTCTGCTGGATTCAATTAGGGGCTGTGCTGCATCTCACCTGCTTGGGAAGGAAATCAGCTCTCGGTGTCTGCTTTGCCTCGGGGCTCTGCTGACAAGGTTTCTGCACCGCGGCCGGGAAAGATGGATAAACCACCCTGGAAGCCACGATGGTGTGGGGAACACTGGCCATGGCACTGCCAGGGGAAGCTCACAGTGCCGGGGCAGTGCTCTGGGCAATGGGCACCTTGGGTGTTGGCAAAGGCACAACCCTAGCCTTGAACCTGACCCCAACCCCTGCTCCTGCTCCAGCAGCATCCCTTCCTCCTAACCAAAGCTTCAGCTTTCCTCTTGGGTCACCAGCCCAGCCCAGGCACTGCATCCAGCTTGTCCTGCTGCTCCAAACCCCAGTGCGATGGAGACATGACGAGCAGCACTGCTCAATGCTCATCTCTGTGCGTGGCTGAGGACTCTGCCACCCTCTGCCATGTCAGGACAGGGCAGCTCCATCCCCACACAGACATGGGTGTCACGGGGTGCTGGCACTCACAGCGCCCAAACCCACCGGTGCCCAGGGTGCCCATGTAACACCTCTCTGCTCAGGGAAGTCATCTGCTGCTTGATGCCAACCCCCCTTTGTTATGTGCTAAGATGCAAAATATTTTAATCCACGTTTCTCCTTTGCGTTTCTTTTCTTTCCCATGCTAGATTCCTAGAAGACAGGGAATTTATGGTGTGAGTCTGCTCCAGCCGCAGAGGAAACCCAGCCAAGGTCAACACCACGAGACAGGCAGCTCCTGCCAAGGGGGGAAAGAGCGATTGCTTAGCGCTTGGCGGAGGAGGAAATCAAACCAAAACCCTTCCAAAAAACCCGAGATATAAAACACCCCCCACCCCAAAACCCGCTGGTGGAAAGAGACCAAAATCTGTAAGGACCGTGCCTGCGCAGTTCCCCCCACCCGGCCCCAGCCTGGCCCCGCTTTGCCTCCGCCCAGCCCTGTCCCCTGGCACTGTGCAGGGAGGCCATAAAGCAGGGATGCAGCCGGTGGCACAGGGACATCCCTGCTGCCATGCCCATCTCCATCCCTTGCCTGGAGCTCAGGCAGCTAGGCCAGCTTTTGACACCAAATTTCCAGGTGACCTGCTTTATTTCCTGTGTGGTTGTTGGGTTTCGCACCATTCCCCAGCATCCTTCCTCGCATCCCACCGTGGTGCCTGTGCCTGGCAGTGCCCGGGGTTGCTCTGAGTCTGCCACGTGCATGGGGACCGGAGATTTTGGCTTCTCATGGCACACGCACACACACTCCCAGCCCAGTCTTGGCAGCTGTGGGGAATTCGAGCCATTTCATTGCATTAGATGACGTGCTCTGGGGTGTTCTCCAGCAAATGCCCTCTGTGCCCTTCCTGGGGTGTGTGTGGGACTCTGGGCACCCATGCCAGGCTCTGCTGGATGGACCCACGCGCGTGTCAGTGAGGCTGCACGGCGGGATGGGTGCCAGGGCACTGCCCGTGCTGCCCGTGCTGCCTGTGCTGCCTGTGCTGCCTGCTGCTCAGGGCAGGGCAAGGAAAAAAGGGAAAAGAGCATTGTCCATGGGAGCAGCTCTGCGGATCGGGATGGGGCTCCCAGAGCCTTGGCAAGGGCAGGCGTGCTGGTCCTTTCAAAGACATAAAACAGCTACGGAGGGGAAGGGAACAGACTGTTCTCCCCGCTCGTGGCAGACAGGATATCAAATGGGCTTAAGTTATAGAGGGGGAAAGTCAGGTTAAACACAGGGAAAAGCTATCGGAGCAAAGAGCCGGAGCAGCTCTGCCAGCGTGGAAATGCCCAGCCCCGGGTTTGGGGGAGGGTGGGATGGCAGAGCACCCAGGAGCTCTCCTGGACCCTATTTGTCTCCTGTTCTATTTGTCTCAGAGCTTGTGGGCATCCCTGGGCACCGGTGTGGGTACCAGCTCTGCCCCCCTCCCAGCCTGGGCCAGCCGCTTCTTCCCCCTGATCTCCTCTGCTCTGTCCATGTTTTGCTTTCCTCACCCCCTCCCCTCACCCTGGTAGCTGAGACGGGGGCCCTGTCCTGGCCAGGGAGCTGCAGGAGGTGCCTTTGCCCATGGGTGGTGATGGGATGTGGAATGAGGTGGAATGGGGGGGATCAGTGGAGAGGTCCCACGGCCAGACAAGCAGTGGCTGGTCCCACATGACAAAGGTCGCTGCGTTGGCATCACACACCGTTCCCGGCTTCCCCGCCTGCCTGTACCCCCTGCTCATGCCAAGGCTTGCATTTCCACCCCATTCCCAGGCATGTCCTATGCAATGGCCCGAGGCCACTCTCCAGCTCGTGGGAGCTTGTTGGGAAGCCAAAAGGCAGAGCCAACCCCAGTTCAGCCCCATGTGCTGTGGTATCTGCGACATTTCTGGGCCTGCCTCGCTCCAGACATTCGTCACCATGTGTTGGGACTGTATCTGGGAGTGCCCACAGCTTGTTGGTCCCCTGTGTGTCCCCAGCCCTCGGAGCAGGTGCCTGTACAGGACAGAGGGGCTGCAAAACCCTGAAGGGCAGAGTGACCTGCTCTCCTTCCACGTTGGAACTGTCCAGCTGCCAGTCTCCAGGGTTTGGCTGGGGAGAAGCCTGGGGTGACCCACTTGGCAGGGTTTCCACAACCTGCTCTGAGACATCAGCTCCATCGTTTTATAGGAGTTGCTTTTGGGAAGTCGGAACACATCCTCTGGGGTCCCTAACACAAGAATTGAGTCCCAAATACAGCAAGGACATGGACCTGTTGGAGCAAGTCCAGAGGAGACCAACAGGTTTATCAGAGGGATGGAGCAGCTCTATTGTGAGGAAAGGTTGAGAGAACTGGGATTGTTCAGCCTGGAAAAGAGAAGGATTTGGGGTGACCTAATTGTGGCCTTCCTGTGTTTGAAGGAGCTACAATAAAGATGGAGGGAGACCATTGACAAGGACCTGGAGGGACAGGACAAGGAGGAATGGCTACAAACTGACTGAGAGAAGGGTTAGATGGGATATTGGGAAGAAATCCCTCCCTGTGACAGTGGGCAGTCTGTGGCACAGGTTGGGCAGAGAAGCTGTGGCTGCCCCATCCCTGGGAGTGTCCAAGGCCAGGTTGGATGGAGCTTGGAGCAACCTGGGCTGGTGGATGGTGGTCCCTGTCCATGGCAGAGAGGTTGGAACAAGATGATCTTTGAAGTCCCTTCTAATTCAGGCCATTCTATGATTCCATGAGTCTCCAGCTCTGCTGGGCCATCACTTCTACCTGCCCAGGTCACGCATGGGAAGAGCCCTGGGCTGCCCAGACTCCTCATGTGCAAGCTGCACATCATGCTGGGGGTGTCCTCTGGTCTGGGGTCTGCTGGGGGGCACAGGGGATGCTGCAGGGACCCCACCAGCCCTGGTGCAGCACAGCAGGGCCTGGGCAAAACTCTGCCACCTTCCCCATCCAGCTCTGCTGCTCGTACGTGTGTCCTGCACCCAGCAGTGCTGGGGACAACCTGTGCCCATGGGCTGGTGCCAGCCTGTCCCTTAACACCTTATCCAGGGGAAATGGCGCTTCCTGTGGGTATCCTGCCCATCAGCTGCGTGACTCATGCAGCTGGTTTCCTCTCCCAGCCCCTTGCACCTCCTGGCCTCTCCATCCCACTTCCACCCTTCCTTGGCAGGGAAGGGTGTGAAATACTCAGCTTATCAGGGCCCTGCTCGCCAGGGCTTGCTGAGCTCCTTCTGTGCAGGCACCTCCCTGCTCCAACCACCCACACTATGGACATGGGGGGCTCACCAGGGGGTGGGTTTCCAGTCTGGACACAGCCTTTGTGTTGCTTGCTGAACGCCCTGGGCATCCTGGACATCCTGGGCATCCTGGAAACTCTGGGCATTCTGGACATCCTGGGCATTCTGGGTATCCTGGGCATCTTGATGCCAGCCACCTGCTTCCAATAATTCACCTTTTGGGAAATCTCAAACCTGGAGCCTTCCTTGGCCATCTCCTTAGAGAAACCCACCTGGTTTCTGCACCCGTAGATGCCCCACACTTGTTGGGTAGGGATGAAAACCGGCCCTGCCAGCTGAAAGTCGGCACAAAAGGCAGGTCTGGGGGCAAACACACACCACCCACTTGCCAAGCGTGCTCACTTGTCCCTGGAGCCACCTTTGGTGTCTCACACTGACTGCACATCCCATGCCCAGCCCCTGCCTCGAGGAGGGGAAGGCAGAAACTTCCAGCAGCGAGATTCGTGCGGTCTCGACACAATTCATTAGGGGAAGAAAAGATGGGGGTTGTGGTTAAAAGTTTGGTGTCTAAGACTTTGGCCTCCGTTCCTGCCTCTGCCACGCTTCAGTCCCAGGCAGCTCACACGAAACTCTCGGGGCTGGAAACGCCACGGAGCAAACTGGTTCCCACCACCTCTGTCTGCAGAGGGGTGGTTGGACCAGAGCTGTCCCAGCTGCTGGGCCATTTGGGGTGACAGAGCCCCCTCCATCTGTCCTGCACGGAGGAAGGGCCTGTGTTTGCTCCCTTTGACTTCTGAAGCTGCCTGAGGTCTCCCTGTTCGAGGCCCCCTCCGCTCGGCTCCATTTAAGGGGCTTAGGAAGAATTGAACATTGCTGGAATTCTTCTCTAGCTAACTTTAAACATTCATTACTTTAAATGCTAATCCCCTGGGATTATTCCATTGGATAGAGCAATGTAAAGCCACGGGGGAGAGAACGGCATGTCTTCTTGCCCATTGCACACAACTCGACGGCTCTTTTGGGGCGGGAAGTGTGAAAATGCCAATATGAGCTTCTCCAAACCTGGCTTGGTTTTTACACCTCACTGTGGACTCTCAAACAAGCCAAGTCTGAAGTCTCTTGCTCCAGCTGGTTTTGAGTTGTACATGTCCAAAGTGTCTCCGTGGAGCATGAGGGGGAAATGTGTATTTTTCCATGTGTGTGACTCAGAAATGACTGAACCCAGTCGGTTCCAATTTCTTGAAAAATCTGCTTTTGGCTTGAACCCAAGAGTGGAAACTTTCAACCAAAAAAGAGTTGATTTGAGCTCTAAATAACATGAAAAAAGGCTTAGAAGGGAAACTGGATTTCAACCATCATTATGGCAATCACTTCTCATGGCCCTCTGACAGCAACAGCAGAGCAAGTAGTGAAAGTAATTCCCAAGGAAAATTCGCTTGGATTCCACGGGCAGAGGGGGATTGGTCTGCAGACGCTTTGTACCGGCCGTTCACGAGCGGGAGAGAGACCAGCCCTTGGAACAGGGAAGGAACTGGAGTGCTCAGCTCCAAAACACACGGAGGATGGAGGTCAAGCCCAGGCCTTGGCACCGGGCAGGGGCTTTCGGACACAGACACAGCCCGGCCCGTGGAGACGCTGCTCTCTCCCCTTCCAGCTTGTGCCTTCACTGCAATACGCCCTGTTCAGTCAGGGAAGATTTATGTATTCCCCGAGAAGTGCCTGGATAATCTGAAGCCACAATTAATTAAAGACTGCTGCAATCCGCTTGCAAACAGGAAGCGAGGCAGAGAAAAAGACACAATCTCTCACAAACAGACATGCTGTGAATTAGCTCTAATCAGGCTAACAATGATGGATGCACTCCCCCAGTGGCTTTCATCTGAGAGCTGATTGTGCTGGTGGCTGTGAAGGCCCTACGCTGGATTAGGATGAGATGGACTAGCTGATAGACTGGGTTTCTCCTGCCTTCCGAGGATGCTGGATCTCGGCAGGAACACGCTGTCCAACTTGGCCGTGGTCACCCCAGTAAATCAATGGCCAGGCTATAACCGGCGCTGTGGCTCCCTGGCTCTGAAGGCAGGCCAGCAGATTTCCCTGAAAAGAGCAGACTGTTTATATTTGGGGAAAAAAGTTCCATTAATTGGAATGAGAGCCAAGACCGTGCGTTGCTCATCAAAGTATGCAGGACATCGTAGTATGGCACGGAGCTGCAGGCTGGGAGGGATCACTGGTGCCTTCAGTCCAGCCTCTGCCTCGGAGCAGGGCCGGCTCCAAGGAGAGACCAGGTGGCTTTGGGCTTTGTCCAGGCCAGTTGTGAACATCTCCAAAGAGGATTTTCACCCTCGCTGTGAAAATCTTTCTTTTTCTTCACCTCACACTGGATTTTCCCTCGCCGCAACTTGTGCCGGCTGCCCTGGGATCCTTCACCACACACCCCAGAGAGGAGTCTGGCTCTGTCTTCATAACTCATTAGGCAGTTGAAGACAGCAATTAGAGAGTCCCTCACCTGATGAAACCCAGATCCCCCAGCCTCCCCTCATGTGCTCCAGTCCCTTACCGTCCTGGGGAGGACAGGACTCATCCCAACATGTCACTTGTTGTGGTCATCCCAACTCAAACACAACACAAAGTCCCACCGAGAATTAATTCAGACATGGGACAAATTAGTGAGGGTGCAAATTGCCGTGACTGGTGTTACCCCCCAGGTTCCTCCTCACAACTTGGTCAACCAAGGACCCAGCTCAAGGGGATGAGAGGCTGGGCAGGGCGCTGGTTAAGGGGAGGACAGAGCTCACCCAGCAAGAGGACTGAGGCCAAAGGCATGGAGAGATGTGTGTGCTGCGGCAGGAACTCATGTAGCTCCTCACAGGATGTCTGGTGTGAGACATGGCTGTGGTGAAGGGAGACGAGAGGGGACACACAGGGGATGAGGGGGGGGAAATGAAATGACCCCTGAGATGGAAAGTGCTGCACAGAAACACAATACACCAATGTGGATATTCCAGAATCCTGCTCACATGAAAGGGATTTGAGGGTTGGTGTGTTGAGGTTTGACTGCCTTTGGCTCCAAGGTCTGGAGTATTCAGCAGCAAGGTCTGGCCCATGGGATCGTATGGATACTGAATCCATAGATATCATAGATTTTACTAGTGTGGATTTTCCCTCCGGTGCTCCTGGGGGACATGGAAATACAGACCTGGAGAGGCCATCCTGAAGGAGTCAGCCAGTAACAAATTTTAGCTGTTAAGGCTCTCCTTTGGGAGAAGAAGTGTCTCCAGGACAGTGCAGAGAAACAAGCACCTCCAGAGCTCTGTGGTTGCCTCCAGACTGGGATCTGCAGCTCAGAAACAGGACGCTGTGGACACAAGCGCTGCATGGTCATGGTGATGCTCAAGTCAACTCAGAGGCTGCTGGAGTCACTGAAGACACCATGGAGCAAAAGTGGTGGGGTCCTTGTCCCCATGCCCTGGGAGGTGGACTTCTCTCACCAGGGGCCCGTGGAAGAGGAGCCCAGCATGGAGAGAGGGGCTATTCCCATCGGTTGTGCTCAAGTCCTTTTTAGGCACCGGAGCAAACAGTCTGGATATGTCCCTTGATCACGGCTGCCTATAAATCTTGCTGTCACAGTGGGAGCCTTTCACTTCCAGATATAGATTGGAGAGCAAGTGCTACTGGCTATTCTGGGATGTGACAGCTGATAGATGGCTCCAGAATTTACTATTTTAGACTTGGACTTCGCTGTTGGGGGACACGATGGAGATGCCGGTTGTGGAATGTGCACGTTGGCCACATAGGTTTCGTCTGAAACAGACTGAACGATAACCCCTGCCAGAGCAGCAGTGCAGGTGGAATGCTCATCCTTCCCGTATTGGGAGAAGTTTAGGGATCCAGCCACTGAACTGGAGAGCTCCGAGGTGCCAAAAGATGACAAGATCTTCAAGGTAAAGGTACACAACTATTTAGTACCCCTGACAACAGTGGCTTGGCCACCAAAAATCACAGTGAGAATGAACTGGATCAGGTAGATCCTCAGGGAAAGTGGGTCTGAGGACCTGGAAGTGGCCAGGATAAATGAGGATTGCCAGAAGTCGAGCTGAGCTGCACCTTTTGAAGGTACTTCAGACGAACAGCAGCAGACTGCAGCTGGGTCAATAAAGAGAAGGCTCCTGAAGGAGCCAGCTGGTGATGAATTTTAACTGTTAAGGTAATAAACAGGAACACCTGGACAACCTCGGGAAATTCAGGCACTGCCAGGAGTGAGCATTTGGTAGATGTTGGGAGAAGGAGATCACAGAATCGCAGAAACATGGAATATGCTGAGCTGGGAGGGACCCCTAAGGATCCTGGAGTCCAACCCTCAGCCCTGCACAGGACCATCCCCAAGAGTCACCCCCTGTGCCCCAGAGCATCATCCAAACCCTCCTGGAGCTCTGGCAGCCTTGGGGCTGTGCCCACTGCCCTGGGGAGCCTGGGCAGTGCCCACCACCCTGTGGGGGAAGGACCTTTTGCTGAGATCCAACCTGACCCTGCCCTGACACAGCTTCAGGCCATTCCATCAGGTCCTGTCACTGGTCCCCACAGAGAAGAGCTCAGTGCCTGCCCCTTCTCTTCCTCTCACAAGGAAGTTGTGTTTTCAGTGTGCATAAAGGAGCTGAATCCTTGCTCTAGTTGTAAAAGAGGAAGACCAAGAGGTGCAATCTCCCATCCTCTCCTTGGATCAGCTTCGCTCTGACCTTTGCCATCAGCTCTGTCCCTTCCAGCACCCCAGCAGGGCTTTCCACTTCAAAAGGACCCTCTGCTGTCCCACCACCTCTCTGCCATGGGGCTCGGCCCGGCAGCCTCTACCCTTTGCAAAGCCAAGCTTCTCTTAGGGTCCAGGCTTGGTCCCATGTGGCCCCCGTGCACATGCACATCGCCTCCAAGGAATGTGCTTTCTTGGGTGGAAACTGTGTCATCGGAGAAATATTTCATATTTTCATTCGCTCGCATTCCCCAAATGAAAAATGAATCGTGAAGTCTCATAAATAAGGGGGCCGAGTTTCTCATTTACATATTTCTGTGGTTCTTGGAGCAGGGGTGGCCGTGGCCCTGCCAACCATGTCCTAAGCCTTCTCCTCGTGCACCTTGGCTCCCGCTGGCCGCTGCCTGTGCTCCCTGGAACAGGCTGCCCCTAGAGCCGTGCTGAGGTCACTCTGCCTCCTGCCAAGCGTCTCGTGCAGCCGCAGGCTGCTGGCACGGGAGTGGCAGGGAGAGCATGGCTAGCTGGCAGTCTCAGAGAAATCCCGTCCCTGAGCAGGTTTTTGGGATTCAAAGAGGGTTTCGCGTCGAGCGTGAGGGTGTGCTGGGGAAGGAGAGCCGCACGGTGGGCTCACAGCTTGGCTCTGGTGGCAGGCTTGGGAGTGGCTGGGGAAGGGGTGTCTGGAGAAGCACATGAGAGATGGAGCAAGGTTAGATGTTAGGAGAAGGTTCTTCCCCCAGAGGGTGGTGGGCACTGCCCAGGCTCCCCAGGGCAGTGGGCACAGCCCCAAGGCTGCTAGAGCTCCAGGAGGGTTTGGATGATGCTCTGGGGCACAGGGGGTGACTCTTGGGGCTGGTCCTGTGCAGGGCTAAAGGTTGGACTCCGTGATCCTTGGGGGTCCCTTCCAACTCAGTGATTCTGTGGTTCTGTGATTCTGTGAAGTGGAAGAGAAGAAGGCAGGGAACAGCAGGAAGGGAAGGAGGGAGGGAAGCAGGAACAGGCAGGCATGGCCCAGGGCAGCAGGTGGATGATCACAGGCTGAAGTGGCTCTGCCTTCTCACTGGAAATGTGTTTGTCCCATGCTCCCTCCTTGGGCACAGCCAAGTGCTCTGCCCTTGCTCACCATGGGCCAGCTGCACCACCTCTCCATCTCCTCCACTCACCCCAGCCCTCTCCCCTTGCTCCTGTTTCCCCTCACTGTGGGGACCCTGCACCTTTGGAGTCAAAGATGCTGATCAGTTCCTCCTCTGAGCTCCAGTACTTGGCATGGGCAGCTTGGAGAGGGGACCAGAATCTCTGAGCATCCCCTCTGGATCCCCCCAAAATATTTGCAGCAAAGTGTGTTGGGACTTCTATCTGAGGCACGTGCTTTCCTTCTGGTTCCTCCAAAGAGGTCTCCCAGGGGCTCCTGTGGGTGCAGGGCACAGAGAAACCAACTCAGGGTGTGCACAAAGCCAGGAATGCCCCTGGATTGGGAGATGCATCTCCCCTTTGGGGTGTTGGTGACCTCAAGCTGTGCACACCAGTGGCCTGAGCTTCTCCTGGTGCACACCTGAGGCCTGGCAGGTGGAAATGCACCAGAGACACCAGCTGTGACCACAGCTGTCCTCTGGACCTCCTTCTCCCCAGGTCATGCTTGCAGTTTCAGGTGGACCATTTTGTTCTGGCACTGCAGGGAAAGTCCAGTTGGTGTCACCCAAGGGTTAATGGCTATAAATCGTGCTGCTAAAGTGATTTTCTGGTTTCAATTTAACTTAGCATTTGCGTGTGGATTACACTCAAGGATGTTCATACTCACTTAATAATCCCTCCACTTAGGCACTGCAGAGATGAGCACTCGGCTGCCAGAGCCAGGGAGGAAGGGGAACATTTAACACTTGTCTCCCTGAAAGGTGACCCCACTTTCTCAGGCCTCAGGAAGCAAGGAGAGCTGGACCCTTGGCTGTGAAGCTGTAGTGATGTCCAAGGAGCAGACACGAGCTCAGGAGATCCTCAATGCTTGGGAGAGATGTGCCCTTGAGCTCTGCACTGAGCTCTTCCAAGGGTGCATCAAGAGCAAGGGATGTGGGGTGGCCACAGTTTCCCCATTCTTCAGAGCTCCATCCTACAGGTTGCCCCACAGGATACCCCAAGCCCTGGCAATGTCATGTGTGAGACATGGACTGTTCACCCAAATCCACTGAGAGAGGATCAAGTCAACCCTGCCGAGCCCAGGGATGGCCACCACCAACACTGCTCGTGCCATGCACCCAGCCCAGGCACACACGGACCACACGGCCTTGCCTTGGCCGTCACCAGCCCCTCTCTTGTCAGGCTTCAGAGTCACACAGAAAAAAAGATGGTTTTGGAGCGGGAGCAAGCGTGTCCTGCAAAGTTGTCTAAACATAGCACAAGGAAAGAGGAACGTGAGGGCAAGGCTGTGAGCACAGCAAAAATAACACAGGGCTCGCTCCTCACAGCTCAGCATCCTTGTCTGTAGCCAGGTCCCAGGGATGCTGGGCAGGCACAGCCAGCCAGGGCTGTCCCAGAGCCAAGGACCATGCCAGGTGCCAGACTGGGCAGGGACAGAGTGTACAGTTCTCCCAAGCCTCCTTGGGCTTGGGATACCACTGGAGATTAAGAAATCCATGCCAAAAGGAGTTGCAAGGACATCAGGAGCATGTGGGGTCGGCTTGGTTCCTCATCTCTCTGCTCATCTTCCCAGCTGGACTGGTGCTGTCCCTGATGTGATTCCTGGAGGGAAGCAAGGGGTGAGGTCCCACCAGCAGATTGGTGCTGGAGATGTTCTTCCAGACACTGCTCATTGTCCTGGTGCAGCAGGAGAGGGAAGTCACAGTGCCACAAGCTTGCAGGAGAGAGAACTTATGGGAGCCCCATACAGGACAAGGATCATTAGCTCCACCAGAAGATGGTGTCCCGGGCTTCCTGAAGTGTCCTACAGCTCCTCTCCACTGTCCATCCTAGCAAAAGGCCCTTGACATGTTCTGAGTTATGGATACAGTCCAATGGACATGGTCCATGGGCAACTTGCTCCAGGTGTCCCTGCTTGAGCTGGGGCTTGGAGATGACCTACAGAGGTCCTGGCCAACTTCAACCACTCTGTGACTCAGTGACTTTCCCTCCCACTGAACACACTTTTCTCAGCACTCTCTCCATCCTCCAAACCCAAGTTCCTGGTGCATGGAGCCGTAGGCTGTTCCTATCTCCCCATCCTTCCGTGCTTGCTCAGAGGACAGAGGGCCTATGTGGCCTGTGGTGGACCCTCACCAAGGTGGTCCTGCTATTCAGCTGTGCTGTCACACACATTCCCTCAGGGAGCAGCAGATACAGCGCTGGAAGGATTTTTCCCAGTTCAGATCCCCGTGCAGATGGTTGCCAGGTCCCCATTGCCAGTGACCTCCTCAGGCCACATAGTCTCCCAGCAGTGGTGAACCTCCACAACTTTGGGGCTCTGGGGACAGCCCCATGGGTTTGCAGGGTGCTGCAGGCTCCCTTCCCTCAGCTCCATAGCTCTCCTGCTCATCACACACGCACAGCCCCCACGGCTCCCTGCCGAGGGCTGCACTTCGTCTCATATTCAAATTTTGGGTTGATGGCAGCCTGGCTGTGCCTTGTGCCAAAAGGGACCTGATCAGATTAGGTGGTCCTCACCAGAGCAGACAGGGTCCTCACCTCCCCGTCTGAGACTCTTTCAAGAAAGCGGAAAGGAGGAAAAGGGAGTTTTTAACATGAAACAGCTGGTGTGTTATTCTGCCTTGAGCACCAGGATGGGAGGGAAATGTGTCCTGCAGGCAGAGGGGAGGAGAGAGGACATCTCTGGGTATGTACAGTGATGGGCACGAGCACAGCTGGACCAGCTCTGTCCGTGTGCTCACAGCCCCATGTCCCTCGGGATGTGCCCAAAGCCATGGCTTGGGGATGTGCCCCACACCCTGCGTGCCACGAGAAGGGCAGAGAGGGCTGGAGTGTCCTGGCAGAGCCTGAAGCAACCTGAAGACCCAAAACAGGGACAGACCTACTGACAACGCCAACCGAGCTCCCAGATTTCCTTTGGGAGACAGAAACTCAGCACCCAGAGCGGGAGGGAGCTGGGAGAGTTAATCAGGGACACGCAGGCTGTAGGAGACTGTTAGAGAACAAACCGTGCCTGGGAGAGAACTGTAAAATACTTGGTAGTCTCTCAAGCAAGTTGGCAGGAGAGCAAGTTCAGATGGACTCAAACATCGTTTCCACCTGGTCTGAGAGCGGGCCAGGGAGCGAGGCAGCGGAGCTGAGCTGAGCTCAGAGCCCTGCAGTGACCCACACTAATGCTCCCTTTTATCACCCGGCTTTAAACACGCGCTTTTATGATGTGCGAGAAGGGGGCATATGGTTCTCTAATTAACTCGAGAGTGCTGAGTTGTGAAGTGCTGCGAGGAAAAGCAGCTCCAGCGGGGATGGCAGAGTCGGCAGCGCAGCCCAGTCCCTCTGCCAAGCAGCCCCTGCACAGCTTGGGGGGAGATTCCTTCTCCCATGGGCACTGCCTGCTCCTGGCACCCCAACCCCAGAGAGGCTTGGCCACCCATTCCCCAGGAAAATATTTACCCTCGAAAGTGCCACCTGCAAACCTCTGTCTGGTGAAAGCGATGTTGGTGCAGAGGATGTTCTGGTGCAGCAGCCCCCCAGGAGCTCGGAGCATGGCTGTTTCTTCTTCAGTCTCATTTTGCTTTTTGTTCGTGTGTTTGGATGCTCTTTGCAACCCCCTGGGTTAAGACACGACAGCAGCGGGGTGGCTTTGGCCCTCCAGCCTCTGCTGCTATCCACCTGCACACACGGGGCTGGTGGGGACCTTTCTGAACCCACCACACAACACACCATCCTGTCACCTGCTCAGGCTGGGTCAGCCCCAGCACTGAGGCACCTCTGGGACTGGGAAACACCTTCCTTAAGCATTTCCAATGGAACTAACAACCTGATGATTACCAGTTTTACCTAAAAATGGTATTTCTGTGATTTCTCTCCCTGAAACCAAAATGAAATTCCTAATAATTTGGATTCAAAGCAAAAAAGCCTGTTTCAGCCTGAAACACAATGTCTGGGTTTGCTTTATTTGTCCAGCCATGAAATATAACCCAGTTCCATACTAGAATGAAAAATCCCCCTAATTTCCCTTTGAAATGGTGAAATACTTCATCAATGCTCTTTTTGTTTGCAGCCTCTTCAGCGAGCAGCTCACCTGGCCCGAGGCAACATTCTGCAGTCAAAGAATCGTTAATTAAATTGAAACATTATCCATGTGCGAGTTACAAATGACGTCTGAACTGGCTGAGCTAAGCCAAGGCATCACCGTGGGCACCAGGATCTGGGTGGCAGCACAGAGGTGAACCTGGAAGCCTCCAAAACCTTCCTCCACGTGCATCCCTGAGGCAAACAGCCCCCGTTTTTGACACGTGGTTGATGCCAGGGCTCTCACGTCACGGGAAGCAGGAGCTTCAAACACAGCCTTGCAGGAGCACGTGGCAGGAGGAATTGTCTCTGTTCAGCCCACGCTCCTGGGAATAAAAGAGGGGAGGACAGTGACACCCCTGTTACCTCAGCAGGGATAAAGGACATGAGGAACGAAGCTTGAAGCGACAGGTGAGACTTGGAAGCTGCATGGAAAATTTAGTGATGGTTGTGGCTCTGAGCAGAGGGAGAACTTGGAGGTTTTTTGTATCAGGCAATGAGGGAGTTCTGACCCAAGGGAAAAGCCCCAGATTCCAGGGCTGCTGGTGGACCCTGGCAAAGGACAGAACCAGAGACACCCCAAAACCTGGAGGAGGAGACAAGCCGTGGGACCAACAGCAGGATCTGCTGGCATCAATTCCCACTCCCCTTGGGTGAGGCTCATCCCTGGCACCACCCAGGCACCGAACACAGCCCGGTGCCCTCTGTTACCCCCTCTCTTCCCCTACTCTGCCTGCACTGCCGGCTCCTCTCATGTCCTCATCTGACTCCTTTTGGCCAGCCTGCCGGGAGGAAACAGCGTGCGTTGGTGGAGGGCCAGGGCCTCGCTTGTGCTGGAGCTCGTGCCAGACTGCGCGGCGAGCGGCTGATCCCTCCCGGGGGGCTGTGTTTTGGGGCTCCCTCCTCGGCCCAGACAGCTCCCTGGGAACCAGGGGATGTTGGGACCTGCCAGGGCTGAGCAGTGGCTCGCAGGGCTCTTCAGGAGGGAGCCAAACCCCAACATACGGACAAAGCTGTGGCTTCCCCTGGGAAGTTGAAACCTGTAGTGGGGCTCGGTGGAGGAAGAGCAGCAAGTCAAACAGACCCCAAAAGGTGATGCATGCTGCCCAAGAGCTGCCTGTCACCCCAAACCAGAGGTCTACCAGACTTTGTCTCCTCCATCCCCAGGAGGAAGTATCAACAAGAGGCTCTGGATTAGCCCTGATACATCCTGGGGAGAGATACAGGGGCATCTCCTCAATGTGATCCTTCCCAGCTGTGCCAGGCTGGAGATGTCAGGGTCTGCAGGCTCATGGTGAACTGGATGGGCTCCTCAATCCCATCCCATCCCATCCCATCCCTCAGAGGGAAACACAGGTTGGGGATGTCTCAGGAGGGATGTTTCCAGTACAGGCACTGCCAGAGAAGAGCAGGACCATTGCTGGCCAATGGCCCCACAGCAATGGGGAAAGGCAGCCACGGCTGGGCAGAACCTGTCTGAGGGAGGATTTGGTTGCTGCTGCTGCGCAAGGAGAAAGATTAAAGAATGGAATCAGCTCAAGAAGAATGGCCCAGAGATGGCCAGGAATGTACTGCAAGAGTCCTGCAGGGATGCAGCTCTGGAGGATCCCCAGGAGGTGTAAGGAAGTCCTGGCTGGTGATGGGATGGAACCAGGGAACCTCCCTACCTGCTCTGCTCTGTCACAGCTGCCATCTCTGATACCTTTAACCCAGCACAGCCCATGCAGGAACTATTGGGCCCCTTCCCACCATCACCTGTGCTTGTTGTCACCAGTGCTTGCTCAGACCTTGAGCCCTCTGCTGTCTCAGACACAAGGTCTCAGCTCTTCTCGTTCCCTCAGTTCGCAGCTCTGAGAGCTCGTCCCTTCCATCCCACATGGTGTTTGACCTCTCCTCTTCACTCTCCCATCTTGGACTGGGTTTTACCTCTGCCTTGGCAAATTTTCTGCAGTACCAGACCACCCATCCCTTTCCTGACCCTCCACAGTGCTCTCCTTTTCCATCTTCCCCTCCAGTTTTGGCACCTGGCTCCCCCACCCCTGGCCCCCTAAATCTCTCCTGCATCGATGACCCTTTTGCTGCAGGTCACACCACTTGACCCAAGCCTTGTCCCAGCTATCCTTGCCTTGATCCAGCCACCTTCTCAACTCAGCCCCTGGTCTCCTCTGCCCTCTCCTCCTGGCCCCACACCCACATTGCTGTGGAGACCCCCAGAACACAGCCCCACGACCTCCTCCACCACTTCCCCAGGTTCCTGACCACATTATTTCATTAGAGCCATTAAACCCCACAGTCACATTTCCAGTTCCCTGGTCAACCACCCTGTCCAGCGCCAGGTGCTTTCCCAAGGGGGAGAATAATGGGAGAACTCTCTGCGGGGAAGGTGAAAGTCTCTGGGCAGCCCGGGGAGGGTGGCAGAGGGACCAGCCACCTGCCTGCACATACGTACCCAGCTGCAGGGTTTCTGTCACTTCCCAGCAAAGAGACCATGAAATGCCAGACCCTAGGATTGCAGGGATTTTAATCACACACGTGGTGCCTCTTTGGGAGTCAGACAAAGAGGCTGGAGATAGATGCTGAACCAAATCCCCACCTTGACAAGGGTTTTGGCACAGGGAGTTTATCTCAAGGTCACCTCATGGCAGACCCAATCCCTTCCAGCCTCCAGGTCACCTCCATGAAGGACAGGCCAGTGACCTCCAACCTCTGTAGGGAGTTAAAGTTCCCTGCAAGGAGACTTTTTGGGGAAAGAACCTCCTCTGTGGCTCCACAGCCTTGTTTCCATCAGCGAATGCATCACTTGCCTTGCAGGTTTTTTAATCCCCATCTCCCTGAGCCTGGGGGAGAGTCAGATTTCACTTTGCTGAAAGGAAAACTCTGAGCCCCTCTGGATGCACAAAAAAGCTGGAGGCATAAAAAGCAGAACATGAACCATACCCAGTACACGCTTTGCTTTTTTTTTTTTTTCCTTTAATAATACTTAATTTGAAGCTCTGCTCTTGATTTTTGGGCTGTGAGTCATGCTCGGAATTATCAGGGCTCTGGGAGCCATCGACTGGCATTTGCAGGGTGCACTGGGAGGGGAGGGAGACGGCCCAGCCCTGCCTGCTATATGTTTCCCCTCAACACCACAAGGATCTGGCTGCGAGATAATAGAGCTCCACCGCCTTTTCCTTAGGGCCCCTCTGTGCTACAGACACAAAGTGGAGCACAGGCAGTGTCTAAAGTTCATGTTCTGGCTGAGTGTTACCAGTTCCATCTCTGTGCTCAGTTGCCCACAATTTGCTTCAGTTTTCCCCTCCTGGGTTGATATTTTCCAGCCTCGGTCTCTGCACAAAGGCGATTTGAAAGTCCCTTTGAACACACTTTGGCCACTGCAGAGTACACAGGCAGTGAAAAGCAATATCTTCATAACAAACATATCATTCTTTTCTTTTTTTTTTCCCACTTTCTTTCTAGAATACAAAACAATCCTCCAATTTTTAAGCGGATCTACAGCCGAAACTGCTGGGGGTCAGAGCTGACATCTGGCGGGGAATCAGCCCTGACCGAGAACGACCGTGGCGCGTTCCAGTAAACACTGTGCTTCGGTTGCTGAAAGCCACATCTACTCAGGCACTGCAAGTTTTGCAGCGATGGTACCTTTTAATCAACCCTTGGAAAGCTCACAGACAGGGCCGAGAAGGATGAAAACAGCCACTCGAGAGATCCAAGTGCAGGTCAGTGGGGATGGAGGCAGGCAGAGCTTTCACACCCAAGCTGGGAGCGGGGCCGTGCGGTGGCCTGGAGTTACCTACGGGCAGCAGATGTTCAGCTGTCCCTGGGAAGGACAATGTGAATGAGATGTGTGGAGCCAGGACCACTAAATCCCTCCTTGGCCAGCATTGGATTAGAGCAGTTCAACGATGCATCACTGAAGGCTTCCCAGAACTCCAGAAATACCAAAGAGCATTTGATATAAATCACAGAAGGATTTAGGTTGGAAGGGGTGCCTGGAGGTCTCCAGCCCAGCCCCTGAGCAAGCAGTCCAAAGCTGGGTCAGGCTGCTCAGGGCCTTGTCCAGGCACATTTTGAACACGTCCAAGGATGGAGATCCCATCACTGCTGTCCCAGGGCTGCACCACTCACAACACAATCCCAGCCTCTCGACTGCTGCACATCCATTGGTCTTCTCAGCACAGGGAGAGCTGGTTATCCACAGGGAAAGGGGAGAGGAAGAGACAGAAAGCCTGTGGAGAAGGCACCATCACAAATGTGGTTGTGACCAAGGCAAGGAGAGCTGGAACAGGGCTTGCAGCCACATGATGTGATCTGCTGCAAAGGGATCATCAGTTCAGGAGTGATGTAAGGGGCCGAAGGGTGGTGCAACCAGCCACCAAAACTGGGGGAAAGATGGCAAAGGAGAGTACTGTGGAGGGACAGAAAAGGGATGGGTGGCTCAGTGTTACAGAGCAGTTACCAAGAAGAGACATGGATCTGGTCCTGGCTGTTCATGCATGGCAGGAAAGAGAGAGCTGGGTTAGGGGTCTATAGAAGAGGCTGGGGATGGTGTGTCTCCTTCTCTTCATGAGGAGACTACAATGGCAAACATTCCCTAAAGATCTTGTCCATGGCAGAACATTGCTGTTTCTGCTGGTCAAGCCAAGGAAGAGCATCCCACCTCCACGCTTGGCTGCAGCTCCAGTTCTGGTCCCATCCTTGTATTGGCAAAACCTCTTCCCATAACAACCACGGGAAGGGACTGCCAGAAAAAGAGGAGCTAATGGGAAGCTGAGGTTGGGCAGGGCACGACTGTGGTCACACGAGCTTTGTTAGTTCATCAAACCCAACAGACAGATGTACAATGGGACCTGGCAGGGACAGGCCTCACTGTCCCCAGATAGACCCTGCAATGCTGGCACTGCCTCTGTGCCTTGAGAAACACCCCAGTACCAAGTGTAGGTGGGGACAGCTGAGACAATCCCATCCCTGGACGTGTTCAAGGCCAGGTTGGACAGGGCTTGGAGCAACCTGATCTAGTGGAAGGCGCCCCTGCCCATGATAGGGAGTGAAACTGGATGGTCTTTAAGGTCCCTTCCAACCCAGGTTATTCTATGATTCTGTGATTCTGGTCTAGAATCCTGGCCATGACACCGAAACCTTTGTCCATGGTGCCTTCCAGCCTCATATCCCAACTGAGGACAGGATGTCTCCCTCAGCCGCACCAGGCATATGCCACATGGGTGTCCTGTGGGGCTGCAGCATGGGCTGCACATGGGGTGTTGGATGATCTCCCCAGGGAATATGCTGGGAGATGCAATGGGATACACAGGGGAGGGAGAGATGGAGACCCCATCCCCAGACCACGCTCAGAGTACCAAGTGATCCTCAATATTTTATCAGCCACCCATCCAGACCAATCTCCAGCCCAGCTCCATGGCTCCTGGACGGCTGATGGGAAAAGGAGTGATGCTCCCCATTCCAGAGATCCTGCCATGCACATGCTCCCTCCTGGCCACCCACTGGTGCCCTCCAGAGTGCCTGATGATGGGCAGGGGTTATCCAGGTATCTGGCCAGAAAACATGGGGGCTGCAGCTGGAGCCACGTGCTGGGGTGTTGGCTGGTCACCTCCCTGCAAATGTCAGAGCTGGCCAGAGACAGCCATGGGGACAACTGTGGGCTGGTGACAATGCCTCTGAGTGTGGAACTTTGCAAGCCAGAAGGTTTCACTTGCTGAAAATAAGGCTGAGCAGGACTTGCCTTGATTCCCAGCTACAACAGAGCCCTGTCAGTGCCTCAGAACTCACCTCGCTCTCCTGCCTCGTGCCCTGGAGGGGCTTTCTCTGGCATGACTGACAGAGGTGTCCATTTCAGACAGTCTCTCCAGTTTGGAACTTTCTTTTTGCAGCATCTACAGGGCTGATAACCTTCTGGTCAACAATTAACAGCCTGTGAACCATGGCAGAAGAACATAAGGATGCTCAGCATTGGAAGAGGCCACTTCCCTGTCCCTTTGTGCTTCGGATGAAGCCTGCACCACCCGCCTGCAACACACACCACGGCCAAACACTTGCTCAGCAGAGACACAGGATGGATGAAAATTTTAGGCCCACTAAATGTTGGTGAGTCTGGCTGTTCTGAACCCTGATACCAACTTCAGCTTCCCTGGGGCCACGAGGAGGCCGTGCAGTCTCCATGACCTGCCTCTCACACATACCTTTCCTTTGAGTGCATCCATAAAGCCCCGTCACGCCCTGTTAGCCGGCGCCGTTTCCTATGACAACGCTGTCAACAGCTCATAGAGAGGGATTGGGGTCCAGGGGGCCAGGCAGGTGTGGGGCTCCTCGTAGCTATGGCAAAGGGGTGTTTACTTCTGTGTTTTGCAAGTTGGTGTTACCCGTGGGACAGCTCTATGTGTGTGTGACAGCAGTGTAAGGCTCTTTGGCATCTCCCCCAGCAACTATGTCAGCGTTTAGGGGAACTGTGTGTGAGCTGCACCTGCCACCGTGATGGGACCTGCAGTGGGGACTGGCTGCAGGAATCATCCATCCTTCCCAGAGCTCCACAGCTCCCAGCAGATCTCCCAGTCCTGGTACAGGCAGGCCTGGGATGTGTCCCCAGGTGCTCTTGCTCCAGCCCTTGTGGTGGGTTTCTCACTCGGATATGCAGCAAATTGCCCCTTTTCCCCGTTGTGGGAAGCATTTCCTGCTTTCTCCCCTTCCTTTCAGACCATACCCATATCCGTGCCTTCCCCAGCAGCTTCTCCTCGGCACTTTGCATACTTGGGGCAACTCTCCTGGACCGTCCCCATGGGCGGCTCTCGGAGCACTCGGCTCTACCCCGGCCAGATCACAAAGGGTTTGGATCCCATTCCCGGCGCGAGTGCCAGGGGCGGGGAGATCTTGCCTCACATCTATTCTTTCTAGGTACAAAACACGCATTCAAAAGTCAGTGCCGTTTCACTGGCAAGGGATGGGAGCTGCTAGGAGCCGGCCAACTGCCCCACTTCTGATTCGAGTTCTGCTTCCCAGCGAGGCCGCTTTCCCAGCCCTGCTCTGGGCATGTTTAGCAGACAGATGCACCGAGGATGCATCACCCGGAATCCCGGCCAGCCCCGACCCCGGGTCTGCATCCCGTGGGCCACATCACAGCCCTGAGGCTGCTGGAACCACTGCAAAGCTGCTAGTCCCGGCATCCATCCACTCCCGCTCCTCTGGAGCGTGTGTTTTCGCTCAAGCATTACATCACACGGCAACGCCAGCCGGGGGACCGATGGACAGACAGACCGGCCAGCCCGGCTCTGCTGCCCCGGACGATGCTCTCCACATCCTCCGTGCCCTCAGCCCGCAGCCTTTTGCAAGGATGCAGGTGAATAAAACCCACGCAAAGCCCACCGAGGAGCCAGCAGCACACCCACGGTCCTCCCCACCATCACCTTGGCGTGTCACAGCGCCGGGCGTGGAGGGCAAAACGTTCCCTAATTTCCACCTCCCGGATTTCCTGTGGCCACAGCCATCAGCACTTTCCCTAAAAGAAAGTGGGAGTTGAGATAAGCCAGACAGCCGGGCTCGGGAGGGACTGTCCTGAGCGTGGATTTAGCTCACACTTCTTTAAGAGAGTATCCAGGTTCGGGCCTTTGCACCTCTCGCCGCAGCCGGAGAGGAACTGGGTGGATTTGCTGATAATTTGCTGCCAATTTCCGCAGCGGTGGAAGGAACGTGGGGAACGGGGGGCCCTGATGACAGGGAGCCCCAGGGGAAGGGGGTGCAGACAGGGCATTTCCATGCTCTCACTCCCTTGGCAGCCTGTCGGGGCTCATGAGGAGTCAGGTACGGGGATGAGCAGCATCTCACCTCCTGGCACAGGGGGAAGTCGTAGTGTTGGACTGCGGTGAGAGGGATGTTTTGTGTTCCTTGTCCTTTATCCACACTGAAGGTTGAGGGAGGGAATTCTCCCCCTCTACTCTGCCCTTGTGAGACCCCACCTGCAGAGCTGCCCCAGCTCTGGGGTCCCCAGCATTAGAAGGACATGGAACTGCTGGAGCAAGTCCAGAGAAGGCTACAGAGATGCTCTGAAGGCTGGAGCCCCGTTGGAGTTAGGCTGGGAGAGTTGAGGGTGTCCAGCTGGAGAAGAAAAGGATCAAGGGAGACCTCAGAGCCCCTTCCAGTACCTAAAGGGGTCCAGGAGAGCTGGAGAAGGACTTGGGACAAGGCCTGGAGTGACAGAGCAAGTGGGAATGGCTTCCCAGTGCCAGAGGGCAGGGTTAGATGGGATACAGCGAAGGAATTCTTCCCTGTGAGGTTAGCAAGGCCCTGGCACAGGTTGCCCAGAGAAGCTGTGGCTGTCCCATCCCTGGAAGTGTCCAAGGCCAGCTTAGACAGGGCTTGGAGCAACCTGGTCTAGTGGAAGGTGTCCCTGCCCATGGTAGGGCGTTGAAACAAGATGGTCTTTAAGGCCCCTTTCAACCCAAACCATTCCATGATTCTGTGATTCATCCCCCAGTTTAACTCACTGCCGCCCCAGCTGCCCCCCAACACCCACCCAGAGACGCCCCACGAGAAAGGGGATGAGGTGGCCAGTGGGGACACGCAGGGGCTGGGTTTGGGCTCAGAGCTGATGGAGCTCAAACCACTCCCCAGCCCCAGGCTCGGTGGGCACCGGGGGCTGCGTGGGCATCACCAGCCCAGCTCGGGCGCTGAGTGTCCCCAGGACACCCCTGGCCGGGAGGGGACCCCCGGGTTCCGCCAGCACGTTTTTCTGCGAACTGCTCGGTTTTCCTGTCTTGCCGGCGTCCGGACACCCCGCGCCCGCCACCTAATGGCCACGGCCGGCGGACACCGGGATCCGGGCCCCGGGATACGGACACTGGTACCGGCATCGGCATTGGCACCGGGACCCGGCACCGGGATTCGAACACTGGTACCGGCATTGGCACCGGCACTGGGACCCTGTATTGAGATCCAGACACCGGTACTGGCACCGGGATCCGGACACCGGCACCAGGACCGACATTAGCACGGGCATTGGCACCAGGACCCGGCAGTGGGTTTTGGGCACCGGTACTGGCACCAGGCACCGACACCGGGCACTGGAACTAGCATTGGCACCAGCACCGGTGTCCGGGCACCGGCACGGGGCACTCACATAGGACACTGGCACTGGGATCCAGACACCGGCAACTGAACGGGGCACGGGGCACTGACACCGGGATCTGGACACCGGGCACCGGCTCCAGCACCGGCTTCCAGACATTGGCACCAGCACCGGACCCCGGCCCCGGGCACTGACCCCCGACACTGGCACAGGGTTCAGTGCACCGGCACCGGGCAACGGCATCGGTACCGAGAACCGGGCTCCGTGCCCGGGGCACTGGCACCGGGCACCGGCACCGGGCATCGGGCCAGTTCCGTCCCTTGCGCCCCGCGGCCGGAGTGGCACCTACCCCGAATTCCCTCCCTGGACGCCCCCCATCCCTTCACCCAACCGATTCCCACCTGTATCCCATCCTCTTCGGGCCGGTGCCACCCGGGTTGCGAAACTCCCAGGTGCCACCCGGGATGCGACACTCACCCGTGACCCCAAACCCCCCGTGGCACCCGTGCGGGTGGGCGCAGCTCCCGTGCCCTCCCCCACCGCCTGCCTTGGCAGCTCCCCCCTCTTCCAGCGATTTTGGCAGAGACGAACAGGCTTGGAGAAAGCAGCGAGGAATTAAAAAAAAAAAAACAAAAGGAAAAAAAAGGG
>VWZF01004010.1:248382-276425 GCA_013396755.1 Sclerurus mexicanus | reverse complement strand
CTCCCTCCTTCCCCCCCTCCCCTTCCCCTCGCATCCTTGGAAGCAACAATTAAGCAGCTCTGGGATAAAACACACAGCCCGCGGGAGCACGGGGGCATTGCTTCAAGAGATGGCAAGGCAGGCAGCTGCACCCCTCCTTCCCGGAGTCCTCCTCCTCCTCTTCTCCATCCTCCCGGCTACTCAGCAAGGAGGTAAGGAACGAAAAGACTCCGTCCCTTACCCCCGGCCGGCGCTTCGCCCCGGTCCTGCGGGGACCCTTCGCAGACACCGGCGCTGCAGCCCCCCATTCCAAGCCCCCCGGGCAGTTCCACGCCTGCCCCGGCTGCGTGGCCCCGAGGAGAGACTGTCACCCACCCTGCCTTGCCTTGGGGGCATCCCCGAGGGTGGGTGGGCAGCCCTCCGGGCTGCCACCTCCGAGGAGGGCTTTTTGCTCCCCAAACCGGCGGGTGGTCTGTGCCGTGCCCGGGTGGGACGGGCTGTCACCGAGGGTGGTGACACGGGGCAGTCCTATAACAGCATTGCTGTGCCAAACACTTGTCGGGGGGAGGCTCCGAGGTGCTGCGTCCTGGCCAGAGGCTTGGGGACAGGAGAGGCTTGGGGACACCAGAAGCTTGGGGACATAAGAGGCNAAAAAGGGGAAAAGGGAAAAAAAAACCCCTCCCCGAGCAGCCAGCCCAATCGGCGGGAGAGGCTCGTGTGTGTTTGGCCTTTCCTCATGACGTAGTGTCCTGTGCCTCTCTCCCCCCTCTCCCATTCCTTTTCCCCTCCCTCCTTCCCCGCCTCCCCTTCCCCTCCCATCCTTGGAAGCAACAATTAAGCAGCTCTGGGATAAAACACACAGCCCGCGGGAGCACGGGGGCATTGCTTCAAGAGATGGCAAGGCAGGCAGCTGCACCCCTCCTTCCCGGAGTCCTCCTCCTCCTCTTCTCCATCCTCCCGGCTACTCAGCAAGGAGGTAAGGAACGAAAAGACTCCGTCCCTTACCCCCGGCCGGCGCTTCGCCCCGGTCCTGCGGGGACCCTTCGCAGACACCGGCGCTGCAGCCCCCCATTCCAAGCCCCCCGGGCAGTTCCACGCCTGCCCCGGCTGCGTGGCCCCGAGGAGAGACTGTCACCCACCCTGCCTTGCCTTGGGGGCATCCCCGAGGGTGGGTGGGCAGCCCTCCGGGCTGCCACCTCCGAGGAGGGCTTTTTGCTCCCCAAACCGGCGGGTGGTCTGTGCCGTGCCCGGGTGGGACGGGCTGTCACCGAGGGTGGTGACACGGGGCAGTCCTATAACAGCATTGCTGTGCCAAACACTTGTCGGGGGGAGGCTCCGAGGTGCTGCGTCCTGGCCAGAGGCTTGGGGACAGGAGAGGCTTGGGGACACCAGAAGCTTGGGGACATAAGAGGCTTGGGGACACAAGAAGCCTGGGGACACGTGACTTAGGGACACGAGGTTTGGGAATATGAAAGGCTTGGAGACACGAGAAACTCAGGAACATACAGGCAGGGCACTGGGGTTGGCCACCGGACTCCCACGGGGCTGGCAAGAGCGAGGTGGCGCAGGGGAGGTGACACCCGTGAGCCCCCGGTGCGGTGGCAGTGCGAGCTCGGGGGGCAGCGGGTGGGAGCGTCCGGCAGGCGATGTGTGCGAGCTGCTGCGCAGTGTGTGGCCGTGACAGCCCGAGGGGCTGCAGCTGCAGAGCAGCCCGACCCACCCCAATCGCGGGCTGGGGGTGCCTGCAGTGGCCGCCACACCGCCCCCATTGCACTTGTGCCACCGGCGTGACACGGGCGCGAGGGGCTGTGTGACACCCCAGCCCACGCACAGGCGGCCGAGGCGGGGAGGTGACAGCCAGCGCAGCAGGTGACACAGCCGGGGCCGGCGCAGCAGGTGCCTGCCCGGGGGCCGGCTCCCGTCCCGGGATCGCGCTCTGAGCTCCCCGAGGCGGAGAGAGCAGCTGAGCACGGATTTAGAGCGCGCTGCAGCTGCCAGACCGGGCAGAGGGCTGTGAGGAGGGGACAGCACCTCAGGGGTGGGACAGCCGCCTCTGGAGAGCCGGGAGGTTGTGGCATTGAGAGCGTGCGATGGGCAGAGCCACCGTCGGGGTGGGGTCGGTGGCAGAGCTTCTCAGGCAGAGAGGATTGAGGACCGGGGGAAGGGAGGGAGCAGGGCCCCATGGGAATGCCAGGGCTGTGTGGGCACTGAGGCAGCCACAGGCTGGGCCACCCCTCACCGGCTCCACCTGCCTGGGCCCTACAGCTCCCTGCTCTGCCCTGGTGTGGGGGGCTCCCGGGACCCCATCCATGGGCTGTTTGCCCCTGGCTGTGCAGGCAGTGCCACCCCAGAGCTGGGCAGCTGCCTGCAAAGCTGAGCTGCTGGTGGTGCCTGATCCTGGTCAAGGTGCTGGGCGGGATGTGCTCAGTCCCAGATACTCTCTGCCTCCAGCAGTGATGTGCAGTGCTGGCTTGCTGAGCCGTGGTGGCTTTGGTCCCCAGCTGTCAAGCAGTGTCCAGCTGGGACCCTGCAGCAATTCCTGAGCAGTTTGGGAATGTTGGCCTGACTCCAGGCCCCGGCTCAGTCTCCAGGGGTGTTTGCTGGTTTGGGAAGCAGCTCACTGAGGAGGTGGCCCTGCCCCTGGTGATGGTCCCTGTGCTGGTGGGACCCTGGAGAATGCTCCCCCATGGAGGACTGAGCAGTGTCTCTGCATCCTCGTGTGCTCAGCCGTGCTCCTGGCATGCCAGCCCTTGGGGACAGAGCTGGGCCAAAGTCACAGCCAGTGACGTGGTGTGGGGGGATGCCAGGGTGCTGGGAGAGGCACCTGGAGAGGGCTCAGGGCAGAGTCCTCCAGCACCTGCTGCCTGTGCAGCTCCAAACCAGCCTGGCAGGAAAGGGACCCCTGAGAGACCCCAGAATCGATGAGGAAAAGGAGGGACTCTCCTTCACACACAGACTGTCTCCTCAGAGCAGTGCCAGAGGGCTGAGGTGGCAGGACTCAGGAAGCCCTCAGTGGGTTGGGATCAGCCCCTGGGGATCCATCCCCTGGGGATCAGAGCTATGCTGGGCACTGTGGGCACCTGCAAGGCTGGACACAAGTAGCATGGGGAAGCTGCTGTGTCTTTCCCTAAAAGTGCCAAGTACACTGTGTCCAAGTGTTTGGAGCAGGGCATCCATGCCTTGCAGCTTCTATCCATCCATCCCTCAGTGCTCCCATTCATCCCTTGGGGATCCCATCCATCCCTCGGGGCTTCCATCCATCCCTCAGGGCTCCCATCCATCCCTCAGGGCTCCATCCATCCCTCAGGGCTTCCTGTGGAGAGCACAGAGGGTCCCCTGGCAATGACACCCACAGGAGGGACAAGAGGGACTGCAGAGAGGTCCCAGCCCTGCAGGCTCTGGGATCACAGGGGGCAGCTCGGGGGGTGCAGAGAGGTGGGCACTGGGTGTGCTGGCACCCAGCCTGGTGCTGCGGAGACCCTCCAAGGGCACCCAGAGTCCTCAGGGTGCCCCAGGGCCAGTAGTGGTGGGGCTGGGATGGCATCTCCCCTTCCCAGCTGGCCTGCTGGGGCTGCTCCCTCCCCAAACAGCTCTCAGGGTGTAGCTCATCTGCCAGTGCTCGGAGATGAAAGCTGGAGCTTCAGGGGGGCTGGAGAGGAGCCAGGCTCCCGACAGCAGCCCCCATGCTCCCCCCGAGCTGCTACCAGTGAGCTCAGGCCGGGATGCAACACAGCTTCAAAGTCGCTTGGAGACTGAATGTTTCCATAACTTTCTCCCAAGAAAAGGAAAACAGTGGAATGAGGGAAGAGGGGAATTGTTGGTGGTTACGCGCTGAGGCTCCTCCGGGAGCGGGTGCCCATGGGCACAGGGAGGGCGGCGAGGTACGAGGTCTGGCTGCCCGGTGAGGGTGTGAGCTCCTGTCCTGTGGTGGATTCTACAGCCTGGTCTTGGTCTCAAGAACTGTAGAATAGACAAATCATCTGGCTTGTGAAGCCGGCTGCAAGTGCAGATAGGAATGGTGCAGCTGATCCCATCGGGATGGGAAGCAGCACCGGCAGTGGAACAGTGTGGATACCACAAATAGTGACCTGTGGGATGGAACTGTGGGAGGAAAAGGCCCATTCCTACAAACAAGGAGGCTCCACACCAGATCCTGAGCACCCCCATGGGTCAAACCTCACCACAGCTGGGGTGGCTCATGTGGGTGTAAATTCTCCTGCCTCTGGATTGAGAAGGCAATCCCTGGGGTGGGTGCTGGAATATTGGGGGCCAGCACCATGCTCTGCAGGCTTACAGGCAGCCTGGCCCAGGGGACAAACTGGGAGCCTGGGAAACCCCCCTTTGTGGATCCTGGCAAGCTCAGGGCAGGGGCAGAGGAAGCACAGAGCTCCTTCAGGGCTGGCAGACTGGTGACTCAGTTTTCCCTTCCCCATGTGCCAAGGGAATGGATCTTGAGGACAAATGGGGGCATGCAGACCCCAAAGTGGGCTAGGGGCTGCTGGCCCTGAGGCTGGGGAAGGACAGAGACCTACCAGAGGGTGATGGCCATAGCCTGGTGTAGTCACAGTGTAGCTGGTGCTGAGCTGGGCTGTTGCCAACACTCGTGTGTGATGGTGCTGCCAGTGGGGAGGGACTGGTGATGCTGGGGGGCTTTTGGAAAACCAAGTGGGTTAGAGATCCCCCAGCAGTGCCTGCACCAGGGACCAGCCCCTGAGCTGGGCTATGGATGAGAAGCTTGTAAAACAGCTCCCAGAGAAGAGCAGAGCTGGCCATGTTTGGCAGCAGAGTGGTCAGGGAGAACTCCTGAGTGAAAGGCTCAGCTCTCCAAAGGCACATGGTACCCTCCCACAGTCATCCTGATGCCTCCGGGCCATCCCGACTCTGCCAGGCCTTGCTGAACCCCTCCACCTCCTGATCTGGGCATGGAGAAGGCTGATGAACTGGCACAACCCCCAAAAAGGTGTCGAGGCACTGGAATGAGCTCTGTGTCTTGACCCTGGGGTGGCATCTGAAGGATGCCCAGGCAGGGGGCAGTGACAGTGTGCCCACAGCGGGACCCTCCTGCCAGAATCCACCTGGAGAGCGATCATGATGAAGGGCTGAGTATGGCACCTGTAGCTGTGGGCGGGTGCCAGCTGGACCTTTCTGGCGTGCCCATGGACTGCAGGGATGCCGTGAGCCATCCTGCCTTGTCCCAGCTTCCCTGGGGGTCACTGGCACAGGGGGACAGAGGGAGGTCAACCGGGGTCCCCCAGCACCACCCCAGCACCAGGGACCTTGCCTGGCTGTGGGGGGCTGGGGCTGGGCACCCCCTCCTTGTGGAGGGACAGTCTCTGGCTGTGGGCATGGGGGTCCCCGGCCGGATCCTTGGGCGGTCCCATCGGCATTGGCTCCCGGTGCCAGGGCAGTGTCCCTTCCCGGCAGGGCGGGTGGGGAGCACGGGCCATGTGTGGACGCTCCGAGTTTGCTTGGAAACAAGCGAGAAGTTGGGTTGTTGTTTATTCAAGCCCGGGGGAGTGGATGGTGGGCGGGGGAATGTGCCGGGAAAAGGAGCTGCTCCGTAACCCCCTGGCCGGGAAAAGTTGCTGCTCCGTAACCCCCTGGCCGGGATAAGGAGCCGCTCCGTAACCCCCTGGCCGGGATAAGGAACCGCTCCGTAACCCCCTGGCCGGGATAAGGAACTGCTCTGTAACCCTCTGGCCGGCGGCCAGGCCGGGCTATGCCGTGCCAGAGGGGTGAGCCAGTGGCTGAAGTGATGGCTGAGCGTGGATCCCCTCCATTCCAAGGATAATCAGCTGCTCCAGAGCCCTCGGCCCTGGCAGGACTTTGGTAGGGGGTGTTAGGGGGCACAGGGCTGAGCCCCGCTCTGTATGGAGCACATGGGGGCTGTGTGACAGGTCCTGGCACGGGTCCTCTGCCCGCGTGTGCATCCCCATGGATGTGTGCCCAGCTGGTGTGTCCCAACACCCCCTGTGCATAACACCCGTATTGCACACATGTGTCCTGACATCCCAGTGCATCCCAGTGCATCTCTGCAGTGGGGCTGGGGGTCTATCCCAGGTGCCTGGAGTGGTGGGGGACATGTGTGAGCTGGGCCCAGGGAACACTCTCCTCCCTGCCACTGGTGGAGCAGAGCAGGGGGCTGTGGGGCACATCGAGAGGGGACCCCCAGGGTTTGCCCCATGAAGATGGGCAGCACAATGTGCCTTGCACTGTGGTGTGCCAGCTGTGCCACCTGCCTGTCCCCCCTTGGGCACTGGCTCTATCCTGCCCAGCCCCCAGGGTTGTGTCACTGTGGGTACTCAGCTCCTGGGGGTGCCAGGTGCCCCCCAGCCCCACCCAGGTGGCTGGGGAGGCCAGTGCATGTCCTCAAGTGCCAGCCATGCCACCACAGGGGCCGCAGTGCCCGTCCACCCTGAACTCCAGCCCCTCTGCCCAGCACAGGCAGGAGGTTTGGCTGCAGATTGTCACAGGGGTACTGACCACTGCAGCCACCTCCTCCTGGCAGACCCCTGCACAGCTCTGTCCTGCAAACTCCACAGCAACCCCTCCCCTGGTGCCAAAAGTGCAGCATCCCCCCTGCATTGTAATCCCCTTGTACCCCCAAACCACCTGCAAGCCTCCATGGCCCTGGTGAAGCTGGGGGCATCACCCGCAGGGGCCACTGCCTGGTGATCTGCAGCAGTGACACCTCTGCCGGGGTCTAAACCAGCCAAAAAGCCTTGCTGTGACCTCTGAGCATGAGCTGAGATGCCCTGGAAAGTGATGGGACCTGGGAGGTGACCTCAGTGTCACACAGACAGGCAGAGGGACACGGGGGGGTTTGATGGGTCTCAGCAGGGTCCCCCCAGTCCCACTGGCCTGAGCTGGCTCTTCCCACTGACATCTCAGTGGGCAGGGCACGAGCAGCATGGGGCAGCCTCAGCCAAAGGGTTTGGCTGTGACTAGAATGGGATGCAGGGATGAACTGGGACAGCCTCACCCCCCACCATGCATGACCATGCCTGGACCCGTTCCCTCAGAGGCGTGTGAAGCTGGAGGTGATGGACATGGTGCTGGCTGTGGAACAGGACAGGATTTGGGAAGCAGAGCTGGATAGCAGCCAGCTCCATGTCCCTCCTTCCCATCCAGGGCCAAGTCCTGCTGGCATCTCTGCTCAGGTGCCTTCCCTAGGTTCCACATGGGGCACCTCCAAGCCCCGTCACCACTGTCACAGTGGGGGAACTGAGGGGTACAAGGAACGGCAGGAACCTGCACACATCCCACCCCTCCACAAAGAGCAGCTCAGGTCCCAGGAGATGTCACAGCCTCCACACCCCCTGCCTTGGGACCCCTGTGGGGATTTTAACAAGGGTTTCTTCTCTTGCAGGGGTCCCTGGTGCTATCCCGGGAGCAGTCCCAGGTGCAGGCTTTTTCCCAGGTAAGAAGGTCCAAGCATCATTGAGAGGGTCTTGCAGGGATGGGCAGGTGCCTGGGCGGTCCCTGGATGCCTCTGAGACCCTATGGAACGCTGGGGACTTGCCAGCTGGGAACAGGGGACAGGGGGACACCCTGTCTGGCTGCTCAGCCCTGGGTGGCTGTCCCAGCATGAGCCCCATGGTGTGGGACAAGACTGTGTGGCTTGCCAGACTTACCCTGGGGGCCACTAACGCAGGGCTGGCACCTACACCCTGCCCAGTCCTGGCCACGAGAGGTGCTCACAGGTCTCAGCCTGTCCCCAGTGCTTCAGCCAAAAGCTTGGGGACATCGCAGGGGGGATGCCCTACCCCCTTGCACCCCTGTGACCCTCTCTGCCTCCCCAAGGACCCCCAGGAGCCTGGCATGGGCAGGTGAGTGTTCACAGGTGGGTGCTCAGACTGTGCCATTGCTCGCAGGTGCTGGAGTTGGAGGTTTGGGAGTAGGTGAGTGCTGGGATTCCTTGTCCAGGGTGTGCTGGAATGGGGAGGAGGACAGCACACCCAGCAGAGCTGCTTTGTGGTGGGCAGGGGGTCTGCCATGAGGCTGACCCTGTCCCACATGGTATCCCCCTCCCTGGGGGATGCTCGGAGGAAGGACGGCTCTAACCCCTCTCCGCTCACTCTCCCCTAGGACTCGGGGCTGGAGCCAAACCTCCCAAACCAGGTAAGAGGCCCTTCCTTGGCTCTCTCCATCTCCAGCCGTGCCAGCCCTCATCTTCTTCTCACATGGTCAATGGGTACCCCCAAGCCCGGGCACCCCCATGACTGAGGCACACAGCAGCCCTGCCTTGCCACACCAACACCTGCCACAGCCTCAAGGAGCTTCAGCGTGCTGCCCCCTCCCCTCCAGCCCCCCAGCCCACCCTTTTGGGGTGCTTGCTGCCTGCAGACCTGTGCCAAAGCATCTGGGGAAACTGCAAAGCCAGGAGCTGGTGCCTTGGTGGGAAGCTGGCAGCTCCTCCACCTGCCTGCAAGCAGCTTTTACTGGGGCTTCTGCAGCCACGCTGGGGTTTGCCTGGCCTAGGAACGAAGGGGGACAGGGGACATCACTGGGAGAGAGGCAAGATGCTGGCAGGGAGATGAACAGCCTGAGACCACCGAGCCTGGGGCATGGTGTGGAGCAGGGACTGAATGTGCAGGGGGCAAATCTGGTGCCAAGCAAGATCATAAAATCATAGAATGGTCTGGGTTGGAAGGGACTGTAAAGACCATCTCGTTCCAGCCTCAGGGCAGGGATACTTTCCATCAGCCCAGGTTGCTCCAAGCCCCGTCCAACCTGGCCTTGGACACTTCCAGAGATAGGGCAGCCACAGCTTCTCTGCCCAGCCTGCGCCAGGGCCTTGCCACCCCCTGAGTGGAGAATTTCTCCCTAACATCTAATCTAAACCTCTCCTCTTTTGGTTTAAAGCCACTCCCCCTTGTCCTGTCATTATCTGCCCAGTGCCTGTGGACGCCCATGGAGAAAAGCTCCTTTAGGCAGACGGGGGTGTCCCCTCCCTGCCCACCCCAGGGGTACCCGCTGTGCCCGGGGCAGGGTCATCCCACCCGCCCCGGCCCCCCGAGCCGGCCCGTCTGCGCGGCGGGAGCGCCAGCCCGAGGCGGGGGCCGGCAACCTCCGTTTACTCAGATTTCAGCTCGTGGAAAGAAAAACAAGGCCCTTTATTTCGGCATAATTAAAACCAAACGCGGGGCGGCCGCGAAGGCTCAGCCGGAGCGGTGTCCGCGCCCCGAGCCAGCGGCACTGGAATTTGCGCCTGGAGGGAGCGAGGGCTGATGAGCCCCAGATGTTGGAAGGCAGCGCTGGCCGGAGACCCAGGGACTCATTCCTCAGCCATAAACATTTTGGTTCCGTCCCCTCGTGGCCCGGCGGGGTGGGGGGTGGCTGAGGCAGAATGGGACGGGATGGAGGACCCGGCTGCTGGCAAGGACATTTGTCACCCGCCCCTGTGCCCGTCCCCGGGACGTGCTCCCATCCCACCGCGATGGTGCAACAGGGACTCCTCTGCTCCTTTGGGCTGCCCTCCCACCTCACCCCACTTCTCTTTCCAGGGGTCAGAGGACTTGGGGGACTCGGCCCACTTGGGCTGCAGCCAGGTGAGCACAGACCACCGGCCACCCCTGCTCTGGACCATCCCCGGGGCCATGTCCCCAGAGACCTGCCTTGGGGACAGCACGTCCCTTGTCCCCATCTCCATAGCTCTCCATAGTCTGCCTGGGGGGTCCCATCGGGGCTGGGTGCCCTTCCCACACCTGAGGGACTGCAGTGCCCAGCAGGCAGCCGCCAACATCATGGCATCAGCCACAGCGGGGTCACCCCACAGGCGAGGAGGAGTCTGCAGCAGAGGGAAGGTGCCTGCACGCAGCCAGCCAGCCCAGCTGGGGCTGCAGGAGTGACAGCACCCACTGCAGGGTGTCCAGGTGGAGTTTGTGGATGGGAGCAGGAGTTTGGGGGGATGCAGGACAGGGCAGTGCCTGCTAACCACCGCCTCGCCCAGCCTAACGCCAGCCCTGGCACCGCCATGCAGCCCGCCGCAGCTTGCCACCCCCTGTGCCCACCGTGGAGGGCAGGACACCTTCCCGGCAGCTGCTTTTTGGGGATGATCACACTGGTTGTTCTCCTGACAGGTGCTGCGGGTCTCTTCCCAGGAGGTGCCTTCCCTGGGGCGGCTTTCCCAGGGGCCGCCTCCGCCGCAGCTCTCAAGGCTGCTGCGAAAGCTGGTGAGTGCTGGGGGGGTCTGGGCAAGGCCACGCTGGGGCTCCTGCAGCCCCTGGGCACTCCTGGTGTCCCCTGGCAGTCTGGGTTAGGAAAGATTTCCCCATGGAGCTCGGGGGCTGCAAGCAAGAGGTGCTGCTCCCACTGGGATCCCCACCGGTTTAGTGGGACCCAGGCACAGGGGAACTGGCCAAACCTGAGCCCCCAGGAGGGGAGAGCACCGAGCTGCCTGATCCCTGTGCCCAGTGCGGGAGACCCATCCCTGGTACTGTCTCAGAGTGTCCCCTTCGCCACCCAAGAGCCATCCTGATCTTGTCCCTTCTTTGGCACCGTTCCCGCCACCCATAGCTCAGCGGTGGCATCTCCCACTGGCACACTCCTCTTCCCAATGCCCCAGGTGCTGGCCTTGGAGGCGTGGGTGGAATTGGTGGTCCTGGTGGCCTCGGGGTCTCCACAGGTAGGAAATACACCTCATCCCCAGAGTAGTCAAGCCTGGGGCAGACTTGTCCCCGTGCCCACCAGGGTGGGCAGGAGCTGGTGCCGGGGGCTCAGGGGTCTCTGCTGCCTGCAGGTGCCGTGGTACCGGGCGCGGTGCAGCCCGGGGTTGGCGCGGCAGGGAAACCCCCTAAAATACCAGGTAGGTGCACGGCCCCAAAGCCGGAGGCCAGGGCGGGAAACGACTGTGTCTGAGCACTCATCCCTGAATTTCTCTTGCCTGGCAGGTGCTGGAATTCCTGGAGCTTTTCCAGGCGGTGTGCTCCCCGGTGCAGGTGAGTGGAGGTTCCTCACCCTGGCCAGCATCATCCCAATCTCTGAGGGGATCCCCACCCTGCCACCAGCACCCCAAACTCCGAGGGGTCCCCATTGCAGTGCAAGCAACCCACGCTGGGCAGAGCACCCTGCCCTGCCACCGCCTGCCTCACACTGCTCCCTGCAGCTTCCAAACCCTTCTGCTGAGGTCACAGTGACATTTCCACCATGCCAAAGGCATGGGGGGACCCGGCATCTCCGGGGGTCTCGTGCCAAGCTCAGCAGGAGCAGGCGGCACCGGCACCAGGAAAGGAGCTGGCACGGCCACGGCAGGGCTGGCAGCATGGGAAGGAGGGGGAGGAGGTGGCGGACAGAGAGGAATTCCTCAGTGCAAAGTAATTTGGGGGAGGAAAACTTGTGAAAACAAGATGTTTCGACACTGTCCGAAGAAGAAGTGTGTTGTTGGTCAGGAATGTCTTTTCCATGTCTGAAAATGAACAAGTTATAATGAAAGACATTTGTAAGAGGGGAAAAAAAAACACAAACCCAAACCAAAAAACCAAACCAGAAAGAAACTCAAAACTCAAAATCCCAACTTAAATGACTGCCAGGCCAAAACACTGTCTGCTGCCCTGGGAGGGTTGGGGTCCAGTGGGCAGGACCCCCCTGCTCCCTGAAGAGCCCCGAGCCCACTGCACATCACCAGGGCAGAGAGCCTGGACTTGGCTGTACCAGAGCATGGGCTGGGCTTTGCTGTCACCAGCGGGAACCACTCCTGAGTGCCGTGTTCCCTCCAGACCCCCCAATCTGCCCCCCCAAACCCCAGGCAGCTCCAGGGCTGGAGCAAACCCTTCCCTCGCAGCTGGAAGTGCAGGCAGGCTGGCACAGAGGGGTTCTAGCAAACCCCTGAGGATGAGGGTACCCTGTCCCAGAGTTAATTCTGAGCCAGAAATGGGTGATGAAGGATTTAGGGGATGGCTTTGGGGGTCTTGGGTACCAGTAACATCATGATGCCCCAGCTCACCCCTCGGGTCTCTGCTGCAGGTGTCCGCTTCCCTGGCGTAGGGGTGCTGCCCGGAGTACCCACTGGAGCTGGAGTCAAGCCAAAAGCTCCAGGTAGGTCCCCTCAATCCCCTGGGAACACCTGGCTGCAACTCTGCTCCCCCATCCCACTGGAGCTGGCTCCAGCCCATCCTTTGGCATCACTGCCCTACAGGGCACCTGGGTGAGCAAAGCCAACCTCCAGCTGAACCCAGTCAGGCTAATTTGGGCCTCAGGGACCAGCCCCAGGTCTCACACAGGTGTTTTGTGTTTCTTTTTAGGAGTTGGAGCCTTTGGAGGAATCCCTGGTGAGTGTCCCATCTCTTTTGCCTGTCCTTCTCTTCCTTCCCAAGCCTGTTCATCACAGCCATGGTCTTCCCACACCAGAAGATGCCTCAGGGCTCCCCAAGCCACCCAGTCTCCTCTCCTGGAGTGCCCTGGGGCACTCCCCTCTCCCAAGGACTGGTGGCAGTCATGGCATGGGCTCCAGGTGAGAGTCTGCTGTTGGCTTTGCAGGACTGGGAGGTTTTGGAGGTCAGCAGCCCGGTGTCCCTCTGGGGTATCCCATCAAAGCTCCTAAGCTGCCAGGTAAGCTGCCACAGCCAACTGGGCTGTGAGTGAAGGGCCCCCAGCAGTGTCAGGGGAAGGACCCGCCGTTCCCTGGGGCTGAGCCACTGTGCCCATGGGTCCCCTGGACCTGGCAGTGCTGGTGCTGGCCCTGGGACAGCAGGACAGAGCCAAGGGCTCTGGGCAGATGGGCCCATGGGCAGCCCTGCCCGTGGCTGCCCCATGGGCAGCTGCTGAGGTGATGCCTCTGGTGTTGCCCCTGGTCCATGTGGGCAATGCTGTGCCTCTCTTCACCTGTTGAAAGGTAGGAAAGGTCGTGTTCTGAGGGTATGCTTTGGGCCAGGCCACTCCAGGATGTCCCTGGCAGCTTCTCCTGGCAGGATGCACAGCCCTTGCAGGGACCACTGGCTTTCTGAGACTGCTGGGGTTGGGCAAGGTGTTCTGGCTCAAGGAGCTGTAGCTGCTTTGGAGATCTGGGCAGGTCCCCCTCCCCACTGCCCACCCAGAGGAGCTCAGCTTCAGCCCAGGGAAGCCTGGTGGAGCTCAGCACCCGCTTCCCAGGCTGGGCTGCTCCAGGGCCCTCCACCTCCCAGCCTGTACCCAGGTGGCCATACCCACGGAGGGACAGTGGCAGGTGCTGTGCCCTCCAAGGGCCGTGCTGCCAGCTCCAAGTGCATCCCTGAGGAGGAAGACAGCCAGATCCGGGTGCACCACATCACTGGGGTGCCCGTTTCCCCACTCGCAAAGTTTCTGCGGGACGCGAGTGCACCGCGGGGAAGCACATCCCAGCCCGCCCCGGTGCCAGCCCCGGCAGCTCTGCCGGCTCCCCCCGACGGGGCCCGTCACCGCAAACGGCAGCAGGAATACTTGGCCCGTCCCGGTTTCCTCCCGAGGAGCTGAGTTACGCTCATTAGGGCGATTCTCCCCCGCCGCCGGATCCCGTCTGGGCTCCCGGCCCCAAACCGCCTTTTATGGGGTGCCCGGTGCAGAGGACACGCTGCCAGCCGTGCCTGGCTCCGTCCCACCGTGGCGCTCAGCCCGGACGGGATGCTGAGGCTGACCCACCTCATGGGGAGCCTTCACCAAGCGTATCAGGGGAGGACACCCACCCCATGGCCAGGGAGCCCCGCGGGTGCAGGTGCCAGCAGGGCAGCAGGGGTGTCCCCAGCTGTGGTTTTACCTGGCATTCAGGTCTTTCCTGAGGTGTTGGGGGATGCCAGTTTGTCACCTCTGAGGATTTGGGGCTGGCAGTGCAGGAACAGACCAGGCTGGCTGTAGAGGCTCTTGTTTTGATGCTGCAGATGGGTCTGGGCGCTGCCACACCTGGGGGTGTCCCCTGTACTGTCCCCAACGAAGCAGGTCTGGGTTGAGAGGGGATGAGGGGACAACAGGTCAAATAACCTTTTCAGTGGAAGGTCATCTTTTTGGATGATTTGCTCCTGTGCTGTCCCTGCTCAGGAGGTGGCCCTGGGGTCAATCCCCCTGGCTGGGGGCTCAGCCTGAAGCTCTGGTTGAAATCAGGGTCCTTTGGATGGCTTAGGGATGGGGAGCACACCCCAGTGTCCAGCTGTGCTTGGGTGACATCGGTCTGTGTGGAGGTCTTTCCATGCCAGCCACTGTGCCAATAGCGCGAGCCCTCCTGGCAGTTCTGGTGACATCCCCATGGGCACAGCCCCAGGGCAGGGGCTGCTCTCCCATCCAGGTCAGGGTGGTGAGGGGCTGGACTTGGTCCTGGCAAAACCCTTGGAGATCCAAGGAACTGGACTCTTGGCCCTTGGAGTTACCTACATGACTGTTAACCCAAGGCCTGACCCTTTCACAGCTTTGGGGTGAGCGAGGTGCTGAAGATCTTCCCCAAGATAGGCAAGGGAGGTCCCCAAGGCTGGGGACACCCAGCAGAGCTCCCGGCTGCCACAGCCTGGAAAACCCTCTGGCTTCCAGCAATGCTGTGCTGGTGTGGGACACCACGGGAGAGCCTGGCAGGGTGGAGGAAAATCTGGTCCCCACATGCTAACTGGTGGGAGGGGACTGCGTCCTGCGCCCAAGGAGATGCTGTGCCACGAGCAATCCCATCCTGGCTGCAGGCAGCCACGTCCCCGCCCTGCCCCTGGCGGGCGGGTTTGGGGTGCGAGACACCCTCTTACCCCACGTGGTGTTCCCATCAGGAATGTGGCAGCCCATCACCTCCCTCCCTCGTGCTGCTGCCAGCAGCGATGGGAGCTGGGTGCTGCTTCCAAGTGCACGGTCCCTGCCGAGTCTGGGGCATCCCTGCGCCGTTCCAAGCGCTGGGATCTGGCTCTTTCGCGAGGAGACTTTTCCCTGGCCACGATGTTCCTGCTCATAATCCCTCCCTGTCCCTTCGCTCCGACCTCCTAACGAGGTCACGTTTCAGTGGAGGCTCCCAAGCCCTGATTCCAATTAAAACCTTTCCTTTGGAGCTGGCTGTGGTGCAGCCAGCTGGGTACAGCTCTTGCCTCGGGGCTCCCAGGGGACCCCCCTGCTGGAGCAGGGTCATGGGAGGCTCCCTCAAAACCAGCTCCAGGCGCCGCAGCCCTCGGCACAGGGCTGAGAGTGGGCAGCTCTCCTTGGAATCACTGCTTCCAAGGTGAAGGAGACAGGAGAGCAGCATCTCCTGGCCCGGCTCCCCCATGGGGACTTGTATCCTTGAGGATTTACTATGCCAATGGAAGGAGCCGCCAGGGCTGGTGCTGCACAGGCGGCTGGCAGAGAGGAGCAGAAGGAGCACAGCCACAGGCAGCCAGGTGCTAACCCACCACCTTCTCTCCTCTCCAGGTGGCTATGGATTGCCCTACACCAATGGTAAGCTGCCCTACAGTGAGTGCTTGTAGCACACACTCCATGGTCGTAGCACCTTGTGGCTGCCATGGTGACCTTGTGGCCACCGACCCTTGGGGTGGTGTGAGGGGTATCCTGCTCCTGGGGCGAGGTGGTCCCCTGGGGACCTTGTGCCTTGCCCACGATGGCCGTGGACCTGGCTGGGAGCAACTCAACTCTCCTGGCATCCCATGCCATTGGCTGGGAGCTGTTCATCCACCCTGGGCCACCGCCAGCTCCTGACAGGGATGTTTGAAGTGGCGTCTCAGCTGGGGAGGAGCTGAGCTGGCATCCCCCCCCGCATCATTTGGCACCAGGGGGAGGAGACCCTTGGGGCCACGGGAGCTGCTCCATCTGCCTCCTGGCCCTTCCTCGGGCTGGTGGCTGACGTGGCTGTGCCGTTGTGTTTGTGGTTGCAGGCCTCAGGCCCGGTGGGATAGGAGCAGGCCTCGTGGCAGGGAAGGCAGGGTATCCCACTGGGACAGGTACACTCTGACCCCGCAGTCCCAGGGTGGGGGACTGGCACGGGCGGGGCAGGGGGACCGGGCATCCTGTCACTTTGGGGTGTTGGGCACTGCTGGCTGTCTGGTGACCCCAGGGACAGCGTGGAGGAGTGCATCTCCTCCCAGAGATGAGGTGGACAGATGCTGCCAGGAGTGCCTGGTCCCCAGGGTCCCTGTGGGGTGGGGCAGCTGAGGTGGGAATGGTCTTGGGATCTCAGCGGTTGCCCATGTCCTTCCCAAGGAGTCGGAGCACAGGCGGCCGCGGCCAAAGCAGCAGCGAAATACGGTGAGTCGCCCTCCATGGCACATCTCCCACACATGTCCCCAGCTGGGCAGCTGGTCCCTCCCTCCCAGCCTGGGGACATGTTGGTTGTGTCCCTGCCTCACTGGACTGACCATCTTCTTCTCCCCTGTGGCAGGAGCCGGTGTCCTGCCCGGGGTTGGCGGAATCCCAGGAGTTGGCGGCTTGGTACCTGGCGTCCCAGGAGTTGGAGGTGAGGTGATGACAGGGCTCGGCCCTGGGGCTCAGAGAGGGTCACCTCCTGTTGTCCCACACCCCTGACTCTCCTGCTATCCCACAGTTGGAGGGCCAGCAGCGGCGGCAGCAGCGGCAAAGGCAGCCGCAAAGGCAGGAGCCTTTGGTGAGTTCCTGCTGTCTCAGACAGATTACAGGACGTGGAAGAGCAGGACATCGATGTCAGGGCTGTGTAGCTCCACCGCCTGCCCCAGCATCCCCTGTCCCATCTCCTGGGGTGCTCTCACAGCTCCCTGCCCTGCCTGCAGTGGCTTTTTGGGCAGCAATGAAGGGCTGACTGGCCCCTTGTGATGCAGCAGCCTGGCATGGGGCAGTGTATCCCCCTCACTCACAGTTACTCCATAGGAGATGTGGCTTTTGCTGTGCCAGGTGCCAGCAGGGTGGCCAGGGACATGGTGTCTGTACTGAGCTGTCATTCCTTAGTGGAGGAATGCTCCTGGTGATGCAGATCTCCTCTTCTCCACTTCCTCCTTGGCTGTTTTGTGGGAGAAAAGCGAGTAGGAAACTGCTCATTGGAGCATCCAGGGAAAACGTGCCAGCCCTGGGCACAGCCTTGAGGAGCCTTGGGGGTCCCAAAGCTCCTGTGTGGCTGGGTGGGCTCCAGACCACTGAGCTGGGTGTAGGGAGCTGGGAATTGCAATCCCGTGTGCATTCCAGGATGCCTGAGCAGCTGCTTTGGAAGGAGGGGGAGCCCACTACCCTGGAGTCTCCTGTGACCCTGGGACAGCCCAGTGGCAGAGTGGGGTGTTTTGAGGATTTGACTGCTCTGCTTCCCTGCAGGTCCAGGGGCAGTGCCTGGAGTTGGTGGTGTCCCTGGCTTAGTACCTGGAGTTGGAGGTGTCCCCGGACTGGTGCCCGGCGTCGGAGCTGTCCCCGGCGTGGCAGGTGACTGTTCCCAGGGGCTTTGTCCCCACCACCCAGCTCTGCAGGGCCACGGTGGCTGAGGGTCTCTCTCTCTTGTCCCCAGGGGTGCCGTCAGCAGCAGCGGCAGCAAAGGCAGCTAAGTACGGTACGTGCTGCATGGAGCCCCCTTGGCCCTGGGACCCTGCTCACCCTCTCCCACCTGGGACATGCAGAGTGTCCCCAGGCAGAAGGATGTCCCCTGGGGATCATTCCTGGTGGAGGATGGGATGTGCTCAGCCCAGCTCCTGGCTGCTCCATCTGGGCTCACCCAGGGCAGGACCTTCTCTCTCTCTCCAGGGTGTCTGGAGGCTGTTCCATGGAAGGGAACAATTAGACCCAACTCATGTCTTTGGACTTGTTCTGAAACCTTGGGTTTTGTACCAAGTCCATTTTTCCAGCAGCAGACCTGACACAGGATCTGGTGTCCAAGGGCTGAGCCTGGCTGCCATTTGGGCAGAGATCCCTGGCAGAGGGACCCATGTACAAGGTCACCCACTACCTTCCAAAATATTAGCGGCATCCAGCAAATGCATCCAACTGGGTCTTGTGTAGCCCATGTGCCCAGCAGGCCTAACCACCCCATGGAGCTCTAGTGAGGATGAGGGACATACATGGCCAACCAGGAGGAAGTCTGGGACCTCGGGCACAGGGAGGAGACAAAATTGGCCCTGAGGCTCCACACAGCACTGTGGGTCCATGTGCTGCTCCAAGAGGCAGAGCCAATGGCCACATCCCAGGACCTTCTCCATCATCAATGTGAAGCCCTGGGAATGCCCAGGAGGAGTCACGCTTGATAGCAGCTCTCCCTTGAAGGTTAAAAAAGTGATGCCCATTTCTTCCATTTTCCCTCACCACAAACCCAGGGAAAGATGGGATTCAGGGAGAAAATTGGCAGTGGGTGCTCTGTGCTGGTGTGCCAGGAACCTGCCAAGCAGGGGGCCATGAGGACAACCCTTCTGGCACTTCGCCCTTCCAGAAGTGACCTGCTGTTTGTCCCTGTGCCCAGTGGATCCAGGCTGCCAGTGACCTGGGCAGCTCTCCAGTCTGACCAATGTCTGGGCACTCAGCCCTTCCAGACAGCTACTGGTGACCACCAGCCACTTCTCCATGGCCTGTTTGGCTGTAAGGTTTGATGTCTCCATGATGAGGACCATCTGGGGCCCCTGTGATGATGAGGATCACTGTGGTCCCCTGCGACTCCCCAGAAAAGCCATGGGACCAATCCCTCTCTGGCACTGCTGTGGTCTCTCCTGGATGAGGCTGTGGAATGCTCTGCTCACCATGGCACAGTGATGAGAGCAGAGCCATGATTAGGTCCCACCTTTTAACTGTTCCTGCACTGAGCTCTGACTTCTCCCCTCTTGTTGCCTGCAGGAGCTGGTGTTCCAGGTGTTGGTGTTCCCGGAGTTGGTGTTCCAGGTGTTGGCGTGGGCGGTGTCCCAGGCCTTGTACCTGGAGTTGGAGGTGTCCCTGGACTGGTGCCCGGTGTTGGAGCTGTCCCCGGGGTGGCAGGTGACTGTTCCCAGGAGTCCTGTCCCCACCACCCGGCTCTGCAGGGCCATGGTGGCTGAGGGTCCCTCTCTCTCGTCCCCAGGGGTGCCGTCGGCAGCAGCAGCAGCAAAGGCAGCTAAGTACGGTACGTGCTGCATGGAGCCCCCTTGGCCCTGGGACCCTGCTCACCCTCTCCCACCTGGGACATGCAGAGTGTCCCCAGGCAGGGGGGTGTCCCCTGGGGATCATTCCTGGTGGAGGATGGGATGTGATCAGCCCAGCTCCTGGCTGCTCCATCTGGGCTTGGCTTCATCCCCAGGGCAGGAACTTCTCCCTCTCCAGGGTGTCTGGAGGCTGTTCCATGGAAGGGAAGGATTAGACCCAACTCGTGTCTTTGGACTTGTTCTGGAATCTTGAGTTTTGCACCAAATACATTTTTCCAGCAGCAGACCTGACACAGGATCTGGTGTCCAAAGGCTTGGCCTCACTGGGCAGGCAGAGATCCCTGCCCAGGGTCATGCGCTGCCTTCCAAAAACCTGGTGGGATCCAGCAAACATATCCAACTGGGTCTTGTCTTGTGTAGCCCATGTGCCCAGCAGGCCTAACCACCCTATGAAGCTCTAGTGAGGATGAGGAACGTGGCCAAGCAGGAGGGAGGCCAGGAGCTCGGGCACAGGGAGGAGGCAGAATTTGCAGTGTGTGCTTTCTGCTGTGGTGCCTCTCCCAGTCAGAGCATCTATCACACTTGGTCCTTCCAGAAGTGACCTGACACTTGCCTCTGTGGCCAGTGGGTCAAGGCTGTCATTGTCCTGAGCAGCTCCCCAGTCTGACCAGTTGGTACTCTGATCACCATGGCACAGTGATGAGAGCAGAGCCATGATGAGGCCCCACCTTTCAACTGTTCCTGCACTGAGCTCTGACTTCGCCCCTCTTGTTGCCTGCAGGAGCTGGTGTTCCAGGTGTTGGTGTTCCCGGAGTTGGTGTTCCAGGCGTTGGCGTGGGCGGTGTCCCTGGCTTAGTACCTGGAGTTGGAGCTGTCCCCGGACTGGTGCCTGGCGTCGGAGCTGTCCCCGGGGTGGCAGGTGACTGTTCCCAGGAGTCCTGTCCCCACCACCCGGCTCTGCAGGGCCATGGTGACTGAGGGTCCCTCTCTCTCGTCCCCAGGGGTGCCGTCGGCAGCAGCAGCAGCAAAGGCAGCTAAGTACGGTACGTGCTGCATGGAGCCCCCTTGGCCCTTGGACCCTGCTCACCCTCTCCCACCTGGGACATGGAGAGTGTCCCCAGGCAGGGGGGTGTCCCCTGGGGATCGTTCCTGGTGGAGGATGGGATGTGCTCAGCCCAGCTCCTGGCTGCTCCATCCAGGCCCCTGGGCTTCAACCCCAGGGCAGGACCTTCTCCCTCTCCAGGGTGTCTGGAGGCTGTTCCATGGAAGGGAACAATGAGACCCAGCTCTTGTCTTTGGACTTGTTCTGAAACCTTGGGTTTTGTATCAAATCCATTTTTCTAGCAGCAGACCTGACACAGGATCTGATGCTCAAGGGCTGAGCCTGGCTGCCATTGGGGCAGAGATCCCTGGCAGAGGGACCCCTGCCCGGGCTCATCCACCACCTTCCAAAAACCTGGTTGGATACAGCAAGTGCATCCCACTTGGACTAGTAAGACAGGGGTCTGATCTCTCCCTGGCACCACTGAGGTCTCGCCTGGACAAGGCCATGGGGTCATCTGCTCACCGTGGCACAGTGATGAGAGCAGAGCCATGATTAGGTCTCACCTTTTAATTGTTGGTGCACTGAGCTCTGACTTCTCCCCTCTTGTTGCCTGCAGGAGCTGGCGTTCCCGGCGTTGGCGTTCCCGGCGTTGGCGTTCCCGGTGTCCCAGGCCTCGTACCCGGAGTTGGAGGTGTCCCTGGACTGGTGCCCGGCGTCGGAGCTGTCCCCGGGGTGGCAGGTGACTGTTCCCAGGAGTCCTGTCCCCACCACCCGGCTCTGCAGGGCCACGGTGGCTGAGGGTCCCTCTCTCTCGTCCCCAGGGGTGCCGTCGGCAGCAGCAGCAGCAAAGGCAGCTAAGTACGGTACGTGCTGCATGGAGCCCCCTTGGCCCTTGGACCCTGCTCACCCTCTCCCACCTGGGACATGCAGAGTGTCCCCAGGCAGAAGGATGTCCCCTGGGGATCTTTCCTGGTGGAGGATGGGATGTGCTCAGCCCAGCTCCTGGCTGCTCCATCTGGGCTTGGCTTCATCCCCAGACCAGAGCCTTCTCTCTCTCTCCAGGGTGTCTGGAGTCTGCTTTACAGAAGGGGATGATAAGTTCCAACTCATGTCTTTGGACTTGATCTGAGTTCTTGGCTTTTGCACTAAATTTGTTTTCCAGCAGCTGACCTGACACAGGATCTGATGCCCAAGGGCTCAGCCTCATTCCCTGGGTGGGCAGAGATCCCTGGCAGAGGGAACCCCTGTCCAGGAACCCCCAACACCTTCCAAAAACCTGGTGGGATCCAGCAAGTGCATCAAACTGGGTTTAGCAAGACAAGGGACCTATGCCCCCTGGCACCATTGTGGTCTCTCCTGGGCAAGGCAGTGGGATGTTCTGTTCACTGCAGCTCAATGATGAGAGCAGATCCATGATGATATCCCAGGACCTTTCAGCTGTTCCTGCACTGAGCTCTGACTTCGCCCCTCTTGTTGCCTGCAGGAGCTGGTGTTCCCGGCGTTGGTGTTCCCGGCGTTGGTGTTCCCGGCGTTGGTGTTCCCGGCGTTGGTGTTCCAGGTGTTGGTGTGGGCGGTGTCCCTGGCTTAGTACCTGGAGTTGGAGCTGTCCCTGGACTGGTGCCCGGTGTTGGAGCTGTCCCCGGGGTGGCAGGTGACTGTTCCCAGGGGCCCTGTCCCCACCACCCGGCTCTGCAGGGCCATGGTGGCTGAGGGTCCCTCTCTCTCGTCCCCAGGGGTGCCGTCGGCAGCAGCAGCAGCAAAGGCAGCTAAGTACGGTACGTGCTGTGTGGAGCCTCTTGGCCCTGGGACCCTGCTCACCCTCTCCCACCTGGGACATGCAGAGTGTCCCCAGGCAGGGGGGTGTCCCCTGGGGATCGTTCCTGGTGGAGTATGGGATGTGCTCAGCCCAGCTCCTGGCTGCTCCATCTGGGCTTGGCTTCATCCCTAGGCCAGGACATTCTCCCTCTCCAGGGTCTCTGGAGGGTGCTCCATGAGGGAACGATGAGACCCAACTTGTGTCTTTGGACTTTATCTGAATTCCTGCGTTCTGTACCAAAGTTGTTTTCTGGCAGCTGACATGACACAGGATCTGGTGCTTCACTGCCAGCATTGGCAGAGATCCCTGGCAGAGAGACTCCTGTCCAGGGTCACCCACCACCATCCAAAAAAGAAGCACAGTGCTGCTGTGGTCTCTCCTGGATGACACACTGGAATGCTCTGCTCACCATGGCACAGTGATGAGAGCAGAGCCATGATGAGGTTCCCACCTTTCAACTCTTGCTGCACTGAGATCTGTCGTCTTGTTGCCTGCAGGAGCCGGTGTTGGTGTTCCTGGCATTGCTGGCGTCCCTGGCGTTCCCGGCGTGCCTGGTGTCCCAGGCGTTCCTGGTGTCCCAGGTGTGCCCGGTGTGCCTGGGGTTCCCGGTGCCGTGCCCGGTGTTGGAGGTGAGCAGGTGGGCTGCCACCAGCTGGTGGGGTGATGCCGGCCTCGCCTGTCCCCTGACTGTCCCTTGTGTCCCTGCAGTGGGTGGCCCAGCAGCCGCAGCAGCTGCGGCAAAGGCGGCAGCGAAAGCCGCGGCGGTCGGTGAGTCCCCACCAGCCCTTCCCAGGGAGGGAGGAGGGATGTGTCTCCCCATGGGTGAGGTGGGGGGCACCCCGGTGCTCTGGACAGTGGGGAGGTCAGTGGGACCCCTGCCCACTCGGCACATCCCGGAACCTCTCTGCGGGAGCAGGACGTGTTCCTGGTGTTGGCGTTCCTGGAGTCGGCGTGCCCGGTGTTGGCGTTCCTGGAGTCGGTGTGCCCGGTGTTGGTGTTCCTGGTGTTGGCGTGCCTGGTCTGGTGCCCGGTGGGGTCGGCATTCCAGGTGAGATGGTGTCCACAGGATGCTTGGATGTCCCCAGTGGTGCTGGCTGAGGGGTGCCGGTGTGGCCAACATGGCCCATCACCGCCCCTCTTGCTCCCCTCTCCCCCAGGAGTTGGTCCTGCCGCCGCCAAAGCAGCCGCCAAAGCAGCCAAATTTGGTAAGCCGGGATCTCTTCTGGGGTTATCCCACCTGTCCTGTTTCCTGCTGCCCTCACCCTGGTTGGTGCTGAGGCCCAGCCCTGCATGGGGGTCCCTGTGGGTCGGGGTGAGGGATGAGCTCTCTGCAGGGCTGTAGGTAGGATGAGATTCTGACTCTCCAGAGAGCTGGTCTGCATGGAGGGTCTGAGGCTCACCAGCCAAACACCTTCTCATACATCAGTCCATCCACCCTCCCTTCTACCCACTACCACCCATCTCAGTATCCACCTGTTCCCTTCTCTGTACATCAATGCACACCTCCAGCCATTCATTCAACCACTCCACATCCATCCATTCATCTCACCATCCATCTCTCCCCCCAGCCTGCCATACCTTCTTAGCCACCTCCTTCCACCACGTCTCTTCCTGAGCTGAAGCCCCAATTCTTCCATCTCTCCTTGCAGGAGTGGGTGGTCTCGCTCCTGGAGTGGGTGGTCTCGCTCCTGGAGTGGGTGGCCTTGTTCCCGGTGTAGGTGGCCTGGTTCCTGGAGTGGGTGGCCTGGTTCCTGGTGTTGGAGGTGTCCCAGGTGAGGAGGACAGAGGCAGGTGGTGGTGGCACCCTGGCTGACATGGAAACAGTCCTGGTGCAGGACAAGTGTGAGGAGAACCTCGGTGGTCTCCATCATCTCATGGTCCCCCCTGAGGGGACACAGAGAAGGTTTGAGGGAGGGGCTCTGCCCACATTTGCTGTGAGGACCCCCCAGGGATGCTGAGCCCCCTCTTGCTGTCTCCACTCAGGTGTTGGAGGTCCAGCCGCAGCAGCGAAAGCAGCAGCAAAGGCAGCTAAATTTGGTGAGTCAGCCAAAGAAACCCACCGCTCACACCCAGGGGGCATCTGGGGTCTCCTCATCAGCCCAGTGTGGCACAGACTGGTCCAGGGGACACTGGAGGGCTTTGAGGGTGGGCACCCCATGCTGGAAACATCAGCAATTATGGGGATCACACAGGCATCTGCTGCCTCACCCCCTCTTTCTGCAGGTGCTGGGGTCGGAGGGGTGCCCGGCGCAGTGCCCGGTGTTGCTGGAGTGCCAGGAGTGGCACCCGGTGTTGGTGGCGTGCCCGGGTTGGTGCCAGGCGTGGGAGTACCTGGAGCTGGTGTTCTCCCTGGGGCAGGTATGTCCAAACCCCACCTGGGGACCTGCTTGGGGACAGCAGTGGCCAGGGGCACTAAAAGCCATCGAGCCACGTGGAGGGGTGGCAGGGGGGGATGCAGGAGGGACAGGGGATGGTGGCATGTGGGAGGGGTGCAGGGGTGACCATCCTAACCGCAGTGTCCTCCTTCACTCTGCAGGCATCCCCCAAATAGGTGCTAAACCTCCCAAATTTGGTAAGTACCACTGCCACCCTGCCCCAGGTTCACCTCTGACTGACCCCAGTCATCCTCCTTGTTTGACCCTTGGGGTGCTGACTTCACTTTGTGTCCCCTGTGTGTCCCCTTGTGCCCTGGTGGCCCAGGCATGGGAGGTGGTGTGCTGTCACTCATGGGTGTAAAGTGCCACCTGTACCCCCTGCCCTGAACTCACTAGGGACATGTATCATGCAGGGGGTGACCCCCATCTGGGGGCTGTGACATGGGTGCTGGGGACACCCAGGATGGGTGCCAGGGCCACTTGGCTGGGAGCACTCCGAGCTGGGGGTGCTGGGTTGCAGGGGGACAGGGGTTAATGTTCTCTCTCTGGCAGGTGTTCCCGGGGTTGGAGTGCCAGGAGTTGGTGGCCTCCCAGGTAAGTGCTGGCAGGAGCTAAGCCCAAGCAGTGAGTGAGGATGTGCAGGCAGAGGGAGGGATGTGAACAGCAGGATACTTTCCCAAAGGGATGCAGCTGGAGGGCTGCTCCTCCAGGAGGATGATGCCCCTGGGCATGAAGCCAGTGGGGCTGCACAGGGAAGGCAGATGGCTGCACAGGGAAGGGCACACACAAGGAGCAGATCAGACACTGCCTGTCCCCACTGATACTCACCCATGGTCCCCATCACAGGTGGCCTTGGAGTTGGTGGCCTTGGAGTCGGTGGTCTCGGTGCTGGTGAGTGATGCTGGTCCTGGCCTTGGGGCTTCCAGGGCTGGGGTGCAAGGAGTGGCAGCTGTGTGCCAGCAGGGTGATGAAGAGGAAAGGGGGTCTATGGGATGAAGGGGATGCAGAGTCACTTTTGTCCCTTCCTGGTCCCCTGGTGCAGTCCTACCCCACACTGTCACCGTACCCTGTGCCCCATCCTGTGTCTGCTGCCTGCCCTGCTCCCAGGGTGTTATCCTAAGGGAGTGCTGTTGCTGAGCAGGGATTGGGGCCGTAACAGCCGTGTTCCCTATGCTATGGGAACAGGGGGACAGCACCATACCATGTCCCCAACACGTGGAGCTGCAGGTCCCTCCTGGGGCCCCTCTGAGCCCATAGAAGGGTCTGGCTGTAGCTCTGGGGGCAGTGAGTTGGGGCAGGGGCTGCAGTGATGCCCCTCTCTGACATAGGACTTTTCCCAGGAGCTGCTGGGAAACCTCCCAAGCCCGGTAAGGAACAGGCAGAGGGGCTGGAGGACTGACTTCAGTCCCTCTCCCCATGCCTGTCCCCATCCCCATGCCTGTCACACGCTCCCCACCCGCACTGGGGCTCTCCCATCCACATGTTTGGGTGCTGGGGGGCCAGGTGAGTGCTGTGGTTTGGGTGTTGGGGTGGGAGCACACCCACCACCATGCCACGCTTGTCCCTTGCTGCTGTCCCCACCCTGCTGCCATTCCCTGCTGGGCACGGGGCTGCCTGGAAGAGCACTGGGAAGACAGATGGGTCCCACAACAGAGACAGGGGCTTTTGCCGTGGCTTCTCTCCCTGCAATGAGCGAGGGGACCCAGCCAGGGTGTCCCCAGCCTAGGCTGCGGTGGCACTGCTGTCACAGGCTGTCACTGGCTGTTGCTTCTTCCCCAGGGGTTGGAGTTCCCGGCTTCGGCGTGTCACCGATATTTCCAGGTACGGCTCTCAGCTCGCTGCCTCAGCACATACCCCGGGCACATCGTTGGTGCCTGCCCGGCTCCCGGGGTCACACGTAGCCCACGAGCACAGGGACACGGCCACGGCCTGGGGAGGGACCCTGGGGCGTGGGCTGAGCCGGGGGGGGACTCAACTGGGGGATGCAGGGCAGAGAAATGTGGGTGCCCGGTGGGTGCTGAGGGCTTTGCTCTCCTTCCAGGTGGGGTCGGCGGCCAGCTGGGATTTGGTGGTGAGTGTCCCTCCCCCCACCGCGGGGCGTTTTTGGGATGGGTGGCATAGCCATCCTGTACTCGTGAGCCGAAAGGGGTCCCGCTTACCCTCCTCTGCCTTCCGCCTGCAGGGAAGCCCCCCAAGCCCTACGGAGGAGCCCTCGGTGCCCTGGGCTTTAGAGGTGAGCGCTGCTGCCGGGGGACCCCCCGCTCTGCTGGGACCGTCTCCCACACCTCCTGCCCTTCTCNGCTCACCCCATACATCCCCCCCCTCGCAGGCGGCGTGGGCTGCGCAGGGAAGTTCTGCGGGAGGAGGCGAAAGTAACCGCTGCCGTCACCGGTGACCTCATGAACTTTGGTGCTACTGCATGGTCCAGAATGTAAATCCCGAGCAAAGCTGAGAGACACCCTTCCCTCCCCAAAACCCCGGACGGCCCTCCCCCCAACCATCCATCCCGGGGCCGTCCCCGGCCCCACGTTCCCAGGAGGGATCCCGCACCCTCCGGCAGCATCTGTGTCCCCCCTCAGCCCCTCCGTCCCGGCAGGGAGCGCGGAATAAACTGCGGGGAGCAGCCGTCCCCCTTGGTGCTATCGCTCTCTGCAGGATTCTAGGCGGGGGGCTTGGGGTGTCGCACCCCCCTCCCCAGCCCCAGAGCTGACCCCCCCGGGGAGGGGGGGGCAGGATGAGGGGCATCCCCACATTGGAGGAAGGGAGGGAGGGAAGGGGATGCCGGCGGCGGGGGGCTGCACGGGGAGGGATGTCCCCGTCGGCCTGGCCCCCCACCCCGGTCCCCGCGCTCCCCCCGGTTTGGGGGGGCCGCGGGCAGGAGGGGCTCGGTCCCTTCGTGTTGCTCACTTTGCTATAACTGGGTGGGACGCCCTATACAGAGGGACTCGCTTCTGACAGACTAATAAAGGACAAGTTTTTAAAGGATTCTGGCTCCGTCCCCTGTCTCTGTTCCCCTCCTCGTGGTGGTGGGCGAGTCTAGCCCAGCCCGTGGCTCTGCACAAGCCGAAGGGACATGCTGGGTCCTTGGTCGGGAAAAGATATGTCCCACTATATGGTCACAGCCCTGGGACACAAGGTGGGGGACAGCCTGGGGGACCACGGGACTGCCCATTTCTTGTCCCACAGTGACAGCCCCAGGGATGACTGGGATGGTCATGGCACGTACCACCGTGCCAGGGACGCAGGGGCAGGTCTGTGCCCTGTCCTGGGACATCCATGCCTCGTCCTGGGGCAACAGCCTGGGGGACAAGGGGAATGCCCAGCGTGACATCTAGGAAGCCAGGAGGAGCTCCATGCTCTGTCCCATGGTCACAGCTCGAGGACCGAAGGGGCTGTCCGTGCCCAGCCCTTGGTATGACAAATACACCCATGCGCTACCCCGTGGTGGCAGTACAGGCAATAAAGGGACATCCATGCTCTGTCCTATGGTGACGACCCAGGGACCCAGGACGAGGTCCCTGTGCTGCCCCAGGGTGCTGGCCTGGGGATGCAGGGGGCTGTCTATGCCCTGTCCCATGGTGACAACGCGGGGAATGAGAGGGATGCCCACATCACTCTCCACAATGACAGCCCAGGGTAGGTGAGGGCACCCGTGCCCTGACTACAGGGACAGCCCGGGGTCTGTGGGGACACACGTGATGGCCAGGGGTGGGTGGGGGCTCACCTGTGCCCTCCCACAGGGCTGGCCCGGGGTGGTTGGGGACACCCGTGATGGCCAGGGATAGGTGGGGGAACACGGGGCTGGCCCGAGGTAGTTGGGGTCACTCATGATGGCTGGAGTGGGTGGGGGGACATGGGGCTGGCTCGAG
>VWZF01004010.1:231237-244010 GCA_013396755.1 Sclerurus mexicanus | reverse complement strand
CCTCTGTGACCCCTCTACAGCAAATCCCCTATAGCATCACCCCATCTTCAACTCCCTCCTCATCCCGTATAGGAACTCCCCACTTGCAAACCCCCTGCACCGCTCCTACAGCGTCCCTTGCACCTCTTCAGCACCCTCCATGCACCCCCCAGCACCTCCCTGTAGAAAATCCCCTATAGCACCCCTCTTCAACCCCCCTGTCTGACACAGCACCCCTGTACTTGCCTGCGCACCCCCAAAATTGACAGCCCCCCCTGCACCCCTGGGTGCCCCCTCCTGTTGCACAGCCTATGCCCCCCTCCCCCTTAAGGCTGGCATGTCCCTGACCAGGCTGGCATGTCCCTCTGTCTGTGCCAGGGTAGGGGATTTGTGACCAAGGGGGCACGTCCATCTGTCTGTGACCAGGGTGGCACATCCCTCTGTGTGACCGTGAACAGGCACGTCTGTGACTGGGGTGGCAAGTCCCTCTGTCCGTGAGCAAGGTGACAGATCCTTCTGTGTCTGTGCCATGCTGACACATCTGTCACCAGGGTGCCATGTCTGTGACGAGCCTGGCAATCCCTCTGTGTGTGTGTGACCAGGCTGGGACATCCCTCTGTCTGTGAACAGGGTGACAGATCTGTGACCAGTCTGGCACATCCCTCTGTGTGTCCATGGCCAGGGTGGTACATGAGGCCATCTGTCTGTGACCAGGTTGGCACTGGGGTGGTCAGGGTGGGACATCTGTGTGTGTGTCTGTGACCAGGGTGGATGGCCCTCTGTCTGTGATTAGGGTGGCGTGTCCCTCTGTGTGTCCCTGACCAGGCTGTCACATCTGTGACCAGGGTGACAGATCCGTGACCAAGGTGGGATGTCCCTCTGTCTGTGACCAGGCTGTCACATCCTTCTGTGTGTCTGTGCCAGGCTGCCACGTCCCTCTGTGTGTCTGTGCCAGACTGGCACGTCTGTCACCAGGGTGGCATGTCTGTGACCGGTCTGGCACATCTCTCTGTGTGCCCATGCCCAGGCTGGTGCATCCATGCTGGGCTATCACCTCCCTTCCCTGTGTCTGTTCCTGCCCTGTCCACCCCAGTGTCCCCACGTGTCCCCGCAGCACCAGCCTGTATTGTCACCCCTGGAATCCCCTGCTGCCACCCTGAGTATGGTGGCACATGGATTCAGTGACCCTGCAGTGGGATAGGAAACAGGAAGCATCTTGCCCAGTGGGGTGGCCGAGCACTGTCTGTGCCCCGGGGTGACAATGGGGACAGGGTGACAAGGGAGTCCCTGTTCCCTGGCGCAGGTGCAGCGAATGCGGGGCCTCCCTGTCCCACCAGTACTACGAGAAGGATGGGCGGCTGTACTGCAAGAAGGATTACTGGGCACGCTTTGGGGAGCTCTGCCACGGCTGCTCCGAGCAGATCACCAAGGGGCTGGTCATGGTGAGCACCAGGGGGTCGCGGGGGGTCCCTGTGGGGGGACACAGAGCTCTGACCCACAGCTGAGCTCCTGGAAAGCGGGTGAGGTGGGGAGGGGGTGCAGACCCCTTGAATAGGTTGTGCTCTGGGGATAGCAGGGGTGTGGAGGGGCTGTGTCCCCGTGTTGGGGCTGGGGGAGGCTCAGGGTGGTGGGAGATGTCCCTGCAGTTATTTTCAGTCTGGTGGCACCCCGTGACTCAGCCTGCCTTTCCCATGGCCCCGGTGCACCTATGGGTGCTCCCAGCACCATCCAAACCCCTGCACCCACCCTTGGTGTCCCTTGATTTCCCGGGGCTGATGGCATCTGCCTGCAGGTGGCCGGGGAGCAGAAGTACCACCCTGAGTGCTTCAGCTGCCTCAACTGCCGCACGTTCATCGGGGATGGGGACACCTACGCGCTGGTGGAGCGCTCCACGCTCTACTGGTACGTCCCAGCCTGTGTGGGAGGGTGGGGGGACATATCCCCTGGCACCCCCACCCACCCTTGTCCTCCTCTCCCCGCAGCGGCCACTGCTATTACCAGATGGTGGTGACCCCGGTCATCGAGCAGATCCTGCCGGATTCCCCAGCTTCCCGCATCCCACACACCGTCACACTCGTCTCCATCCCCGCCTGCTCCGACGGCAAGCGCGGCTTCTCCGTCTCCATCGACCAGGGCTGTGGCACCGAGCACCCCCACACCGTCCGTGTCCGAGAGTGCGTCCCTGTCCCCTCTGTCCCCATCCCCTCCCGAGGGCCGGGACAGCCTGAGTCCCTTGTGCTGGTGGGATCCATGCCAGGGACACTTTTCAGTGGGGGGCGGAGGAGGGATGGGGCTGGTGTGTTGCCATCGGCCAGGAGTGGGCAGTGGGGACCGTGGTGGCCTGTCCCCAACTACAGGGTGGGGGTTGTGGGAGCTGTGCTGGTGTGTCCCTGGCTATCAGGGTGGCTTGGGGGTGCCATGCTGGCATTGCCCCTGGGTGTACCAGGCTGGCACATCCCTGTGTAGTTGGGGTGGTTCATGGGTGCTGTGCCAGCATGTCCCTGTCCAGGAGGAGGGGCAACGTGCCTGCATGTCCCCATCTAGCAGGGGTGACTCGTGGGTACCATGACTGTGTCCCCACCCCAAAGGGTGACTCATGGGTATCATGACTGCATGTCCCCATCCAACAAGGGCACCATGCCTGTGTGTCCCCAGCCTGCAGTGGGTGACCTGTGGGCATCTTCCCTACACATCCCCATCTTGAGGGGTGGCTCACGGGTAGGGTGACTGCATGTTCCCAGAGGTGATTCGCAGGGGACGTGCCAGTCTGTCCCCTCCCCATTGGCTGGGGGGCCTGTGGGCAGTGGCCCAGCACGTCCCCACTGGTGACAGTGTCCTGACCTCATGAGCTGTGTCCCAGCACACTCCACCCATGACACTCTTGGGGGTCTGACCCTGCTGGCCCCACAGGGTGGACCCAGACTGCATCAGCCCTGACATGAAGAACTCCATCCACGTGGGCGACCGCATCCTGGAGATCAATGGCACCCCCATTGGCCACGTGCCCCTGGATGAGGTACGCTCCCCCCTGGGTGCCCCCCAACCAGCCCCCTTTTCCAGGATGCCCGCAAAACCACCCCGCCCTCCTTTTCCACCCACAGATCGACCTGCTGATCCAGGAGACCAGCCGCCTGCTCCAGCTGACCATCGAGCACGACCCCCACGAGCCTCTTGCCCGGGAGCCGGGGGTCTCAGGCAGCCCCGTGCCCGCCCCGTGCAGCCCCCTGCGCTCCCCGGCCCCACCACCCTGTGGGGAGCCCGCTGCCATGCGCCAGCGTGCCGTCACGTAAGGCCACCCCCTTGCCCCCTGCTCCCCTCGGAGTCCCCCTCTGGGGCTGACCCTCTGCCTGCCCATCCCACAGGAGGAGCTGCAGCACGGACAAGTCCCCGGGCTCAGGCTCCGTGGGCTCTCCCGCGTCCCAGCGCAAGGACATCGGGCGCTCCGAGTCGCTGCGCGTCGTGTCCCGTGCCCACCGCATCTTCCGCCCCTCCGACCTGATCCACGGCGAGGTGCTGGGCAAGGGCTGCTTCGGCCAGGCCATCAAGGTGGGGCTCGTGGCACCAGCGTGAGGGTCTTGGCTCCCTGGGATGGGTGGGGGGGTAGTGTCCCCAGAGGTGGGGGTGGCTCAGTCCCTGAACTCCCAGGTGACGCATCGGGAGACGGGTGAGGTGATGGTCATGAAGGAGCTGATCCGCTTCGATGAGGATACACAAAGGACCTTCCTCAAAGAGGTGAGCGCCCCCTTCCCTTGACCCCCCTGGTTTGGGGGGACATGAGGGGTGGGGCTGTCCGATCCTGTCCCCCAGCCTGTCATGGGTGCTGGGCACAGCACCTGGAGTGGGGTGGCCAGGCACTGTGGGTGCTGCCCTGCCCGTAGCAGGGGGTCCACCCAGGTGGGTGTGGGTGCCTGGGGGTGTCACAGACACAGGGGGCATGGGGATTCTCCTGCAGGTGAAGGTGATGCGCTGCCTGGAGCACCCCAACGTGCTCAAGTTCATTGGGGTACTGTATAAGGAGAAGAGGCTCAACTTCATCACAGAGTACATCAAGGGGGGCACCTTGAGGAGCCTCATCAAGAGCATGGTGAGCACTGGGGGGGCAGGTTGGCCCCCCACCACCCATAGCCCCAGTGGGGCTGGGGGACCCCTCTCTTCTTCTGTTCCCTGACAAATCCCCCCTCCTGCTCCCCAGGACAGTCACTACCCCTGGAGCCAGCGGGTCAGCTTCGCCAAGGATATCGCCGCTGGCATGGTGGGTGCCATTGCAGGATGGGTGGGTGGGATGGGTGCTGATGGGTGGGGGGACTGCGGGATCAGGGTGCCCTCACTCAGCCTGTCCTCCCCCCAGGCCTACCTCCACTCCATGAACATCATCCACCGAGACCTCAACTCTCACAACTGCCTCGTGCGGGAGGTGAGTCCCACCCCGGTTGTGTCCCTCTCCTGGCCCAGGTGGGGGTCTCAGCCCCCTGTGTGGCTCCCCCCTTGCCTCACCCCTCTCCACCCCTCCCAGAACAAGAGTGTGGTGGTGGCTGACTTTGGGCTAGCGAGGCTGATGGTGGATGAGAAGAACCAGCCTGAACATCTCAAGAACCTGAAGAAACCGGACCGCAAGAAGCGATACACGGTGGTGGGGAACCCCTACTGGATGGCCCCCGAGATGATCAATGGTGAGGGGCAACATGGCTGGCCAGGGCTCTGTCCCCAGGCAGGGCACTCTTGGTGGGGCAGGGACGGGATGTGTGGCGTGGCCTGACCTGTCTCTCCCCGCAGGGAGGAGTTATGATGAGAAGGTGGACATCTTCTCCTTCGGCATCGTCCTGTGCGAGGCAAGTACCTTTGGGGCTGGGGTCTCCCCATTGGGGCTGGGGTCCTCAGTATGTTTGGGTTAAGCTGCCCTCATGGTTGGGGTGTCCAGTCTCCCCTTTGGGGTTGAAGTGTTTGGAGTCTCCCCCGTGGGATTGGAATCCTCAGTGTGTTTGGGTTCCCTCCCCCGAAGTTGGTGTCTCCTCTTGGAGCTGAGGTCCTCCCTTGGCTTTGGGTTCCTCATTGTGTTCAGGTTTTCCACCTGGGGCTGGGGTCTCCTTCTGGGAGTTGGAGTCCTCATTGTGTTTGGGCTTGGGGTCTTCATTGGGCTTGGGGTCCCCCACTTGGGCTTGGAGTCCTGCCTTGGGGTTGGGGTCTCCCTGTTGGGGTCTCCCCATTGTGCTTGGGGTCACCCTTGTGACTTGGAGATCTTCTCGTTAGGGCTTGGGATCTCCTCTTTGGGGTTGGGGTTCTCATTGTGCTTGAGTTCCTCCTCTTGGGCTTAGAATCTTGCCTTAGGGTTTGGGTCTCCCTGTTTGGTCTCCCCTTGGGGTTGGCTTCCTCCATGTGTTTGGGGTCCTCCCTTGGGCTTGAGTCCTCACTGTGTTTGAAGTCCTCTTTTGGGGCTTGGGAGTCCCTCTTTGGGATTGGGGTCCCCCCTTGGGGCTGAGCCCTCTCCTCCCCCCTGTACCCCCCAGATCATCGGCCGAGTGAGCGCTGACCCCGACTACCTGCCCCGCACCACCGACTTCGGCCTCAACGTCAGGGGCTTCCTGGAGCGCTACTGCCCCCCCGCCTGCCCCCCCAGCTTCTTCCCCATCGCCGTCACCTGCTGCGACCTGGACCCCGAGAAGCGGTGAGTGGCTGGAGACCCCCCCGGGTGTCCCCTGGGGCGGGCAACCGGGTGGTGGGGACGGGGCCGGCGGAGCTGCCACGTGTGCCCCCTTCTCCGCCAGGCCGTCCTTCGCCAAGCTGGAGCAGTGGCTGGAGACCCTCCGCATGCACCTGGAGATCCACCTGCCGCTGAGCTCCCAGCTGGAGCAGCTGGACCGAGCCTTCGGGGAGANGTGCCTTGGCTTTCCGTGAACTTGCACTGCGACACAGGAGGGACCCCTGGCTCCTTTGGGAGGGGGTCCGCGGCCCCCCCAGGACCACCCCCAGGGCACCCCTCGTAGCAATGCCCTCGCCCTCGGCCGGCCTCTCACGCTGCTCCCGCTGGCACCCCGGGCTCGGGGGGCTGCTGGCACCCCCGGCTGAGGGAGGGGTCCGTGTGGGGGGACACCCCTGTGGCGTGGGGACAGGCACGTAGCGGTCCCCGCCGCCCCCACGCCCCCCTGCCCGTGCTACCCCGTGACTCTGCATCCCCAGGGACAGCGCCGGGTGCTCCGGAGGGATGCTCCGGAGGGATGCTCCGGAGGGATGCTCTGGAGGGATGCCGGGCTGCAGCTCATCTCAGTCCCCTTGCCCTGAGGGGGGCTCGGGGCAGGGGCGGGGTGGGGGGTTTGCGCCACGCGGTGCTTTTCATGCTCTTTATTCAGGTTCATTTTTCTGTAAGATATTTAAAGAGAAGAGTTTGTATTATTTTTTCATACAACGTAGCGTTTGCCATTTGTCACTGCCTCGGTTCTGCTTTCCCGAAGGGATCAAACTGTGAAGCCTCTCCGCGCACTTTTGCCCGGGAAGTCCAAGGAGACGTCCTCTCCGGAGGCGGGAAGGGAGCTCAAACTGTGATGTACCCCGAGCCGTGAGTCAATAAATCCTTCCCCGCTCGCTGCCCGGCCTGCTTGGGAATCGGTCGCCTCCCCCGGGGGGGCTGGGAGCCCGTGGGGACACTGAGGCAGGAGGGGACAGTCCCCCTGCTCAGGGGGGTGCAGTGGGTCTGGGCTCGGTGGCATCCCTGGCTCGGTCACCCCCGTGGGGGCAGTGCTGCTGTCGCCATTCATGCTGTTCCCACCCCGTTCAGTGCCCTCCCTGGCCTGGTGGCCGTGCCCACTGTCACCCCACAGTGGTGACAGGCAGGTGACAGAGCTGTGTGAACATTGGTGCCGTGGAGCAGCTTTGCCTTTGGGATAAAACAAGTCCCAGGGGGCAGCAAGGTGGCCTATGCAGTGGTGGCCTGTGGCTCTGCCACGCTCTCTTCTGTCTTTGTCACCTTCTTAAAGCAAATTAAGGTCCCCAAGGTGGGGGATCTGCATCCTCAGGAGTAATTTGAGCTTTGGAAGCTGGAGAAGACCTGAAACCCACAGAGCTCGTGGGGGAGTGACAGGGAAGGGACTGGGGGGATGTCCACAAAGGTGCTGCAGCTCTGAGAGGAGCCCAAAGGGGTCCTGGTATCCAGGCTGGAATCTCCATCAGGAAACCTCATGGTTTGTCGCTCTGGGGATGCTCAGCTGGAGGAACCAAGGGGTTGGGGAGGTGACAGTGGCTCTGTCCCCCCCAGGGTGGCTGCTGACTGCCTGTCCCCCAGTACCCAGCTGAGGGACAGGGATAAACATCCTGTAGATGTCAGGAGGCCATCATGGGTGACACCATACCATGCTGATTCTTTGCTCTGGGAGCAGGACACCATCACTCCCCAGGAACATTGGGGACACACTGTGGCCATCACAGCTGGGAAACCCCACAGTCCCCAGTCCCCTGCTACCATGGGAGAGCAGGACCCTGGGGGACCCCCAGCCCTGCAGTGAGAACCCCCACACCCTTGGGACCCTCAGACCCCCAACAGTCACTCACCCAGCTGGGCGTAGCTGTGGGGTGTGATGTGCCTGCTGGTGCCAGTGCCATTGGGACACTTGCTGGTGGCTCTGCAGAGGACCCTTGGTGCCAGGCATGGAGAGAGCCAGGAGCTGGCCATGGCAAGTGGCCACTCAGTCACCTCCATGACCAGCAGCTTGTCCCAGACAAAGCCACTGGCTGGGACACCCCTCACGAGGCAGGGAGGTGGTCCCGGCAGTCACAGTGGTACCACACCATGCCTGTCACCCGCCCAAATCCTCACCATGGAGGTTCTTCAGCACCCCGTGTCCAAATCCAGTCAGTGGCATGTGGGGCACCAGCTCTACTGCCAGCCCGGAGGCCACAGCTTGGCAGGGCTCCTTGTCCTCAAAGCCTCCCCCAGTGTGGCCTGACACTGGTGTGAGGGGCTCATCCCCCTGGCTGCCACTGCACCCACTGTCCACCCCCCTGCCACCAGGTCCTGCTCTGTGCCCACCCAGGGATGTCCCTGGTAAGGTTCTGCCCAGGCCTGACTCTGCTTTGGAATGGTGGCAGATGGGGAGCCAGGTGTCCCCACCAAGGTGGTGGCCAAAGGCACAGGTGGCTCTGGCAAGGACAGACCGAGAGCTCTGGCTCCAGCCATGAGCCATCAACCACCTGGTTTGTCACCTTCTTCATGGGTAAGTTTGGGGCTCCAGGGAAGGGGAAGGGCATGGCTTCTCCCAGCATTGTGCCAAGGTGGGCACTGGTGCTGTGGGGACCCTCCCCAGGGGGCAGGAGGTGATGGGCAGTAGGATCCTCAAAAAGCTTGATATGTGCAAGGAGAGGAGGGGCTTAGGAATTGGTGGGGCACACGGGGTGTGAGGAGCTGGGGAGGGTTGCTGGGATCCCAGCAGGGCACACAGCTCCATAGGGATGTATGGAGCTGGACAGGGGTCGTGGGTCCAACTGGAGCATCCAGTTCCATGGGGTCATGGGTCAGATTCCCATCCCCAGGCAGAGGAAGGCTGGCCCATATGGGAGGATTTTCCAGTGGTGAGCAAGTGACAGCACTGCGATCCTCTAGAGCCTTTTCCACCTCAGCCCATCCCTGCTCTGAGCTGGTGGCTGGACTTGAGATGTCCTGGGATAATTCCCATCCTCCACCCATCTGATCCACCATCCTGTGCCTGGCTCTGCCCTGTCCCCAGAGCCACCCTTTGTCCCCTGGGCACAGCACCCATCCTTTCCAGCTCAGGACTGAGGACTACGTGGTTCTGGAGCAGCCTGAACCATCCCTCCAGAGATGTCACTGTCACAGCCTCGTGTCCCCCCCACCAGCCTGGGCTGGAGTAGGAGCCACCTCCTTGGGTCACACATGTCACCAGGACCTGATGGCTCCACAGGGAACATCCAGATCCCTGAAAACCCTGTGGGGGCTGAGGCCAAAGCTGGGGTGTCAGTACCCACATGGCTCAGTTTCCCATCTGGCAAGATCCAGAGTGTGGAATACAAGGATGGGAAGCAGGAACTGTTGCTGCAGCTCCCTGTCCCCCCACAGATGTCCCAAGGTCCCTCAGAGATGAAGCTCATCCAGGGCAAATCCAGGCAGGGAAATCCCATGGGACACATGTTCCCACCTCACTTGCCAGCAGTTTTTGAAGGGTCTATGTAAATGTGACATTTATAAACAGCCCTGGGAATACGGTTCTCCTGTGCTTCCCTGTGTGTCACTGCCGTCCTGCCCCTCTCTGCCATCTGGGGACATGTGGGTCCCATCCCTGACCCAGCTGGTGGTCTTGGGGGACAGAGGGGCCTGGGAGGGGACAGGCAGGGCAGGCCTGGAAAACCTCAGCTGCTTCTGATGGGAAAAATTGTTTCTCCTTGGTCCCGCTGCCGTCTTCCCCAAGCTCCAGCACAAACCCCTTCCCAGCGTGGCTCCAGAGGAGGTAAGTGATGGGCTGGGAGCCTGGGGTGGCACCAGGGCACTCCTAACTCCCCAGTGCCACCAGGTCCCCAGGTGGGACCTGGAATGAGCAGCATCAGCTGGTGAATCCTTTGTGAGGGGTTTGGGGGGATGTTGACACATGACGAGTTGTGAGAAGGCTCAGCCCAGGGAGGGAAGGGCTTGGGTGGGACCACCTGGGTTTGGATGGCTGTGCCACTGTCCCCACTGCTGTGCCACCATCCCATGGAGCTCATCCCGAGTCCAAACCCCTCTGGGGGGCTGGCACTGGCCAGATGGGGGGGAATGTCAACTCCCCACTGCCCTCACATCCCCGTACCTTGGTCAGGGAGACAAGGATGGGGAGACCCTGTTGTGTGCATTTGGGGGAATGGCTTAAGGCTTGGGGGACCTCAGTGCCTGGGTTTGGGGGGCTGGAAGTCCCTGTCATGTAAGTTTTGGATTTGGGGGACCTCAGAATGTGGGTTGGGGGACTATTTGCTGCCCTAGAAGACTCAAACACAGGGAGCAACACAGGCACAGGCTCAGATCAAGGGAAAGAAGCTAAAAAGCAGGAGTTTACACCCCAGGTTTTTGGGGTTCGCCCTAGCACAGACCCCCAAACCCACCTGGACCTTGTGCTGGAGCAGATCTTGTGAGGCACCATGGGGTGTGTGATGTGGCTCATCCTTTCCATGCAGTGAAAAATGAGTTAATCCCCAGCTTGGAGCCTGTTTGCCTGCTTTGGAGACTGGAAAGCTCAGCCTTTGCCCACCCCCTCTGCCCATCCTTCAGGGTGGGCAGATCCCTTTGGGATGGACCCTTCGAGGCTTCCTCCCCTGGGATGTTTCACTGGGGGCAGCGGCGAGGTGCTCCTCTCCGACCGGCATTCCTCGGCTCGGCCAGCGCGCTGGGAAGACCCCAAAACTGCATCTGTTGCAACAGAAAAAGCTAAAAATAGTCATTCTCACGGTGGATGCAGGGAAGCATCCAAATATGTGGCCTCTGGACCTGCCAGCAGGCGAGGACAGGGCTGACCCCCAGACCCATCCCATGCCTGCTGACACCCTGTGGCCTCTGCGACCCCAAATCTTCTCCCACTGACCCTTCGACGCCCCTCCAGTGGAACCCGAGCCCCCAGGACCCGCAGGCAGGGGGAGCAGGCAGCCCCCGGGTGCAGGCAGCGAGGAGGTTAACCTCCCCACGCCGGCCGGATGCAGCATCCTGGGCTGGGCTCTTTCCATCTTGTTTTGGTTTGGAGGAATAAAAGCTTTGGCAGCAGCGGAGCCGCTTCCCAAAATAACTCGGCCTCCCATGGTAATTACAGAGCTCCGGGCCCCGGTAGCGAGCGGTGGCTTCCCGGCCGTGCTGGGACCTACTGGGACAGGGCGAGGGACACCGGGGTGCCTCGGGGACCTTGGGGACCTCTCGAGCCGTGCCAGCCTCCCCTGGTGTCCCCATCGCTGCCCTTTGCGTCATCCCCCGGCCGGGACCGTGCAGCCCCTTCCATCCCTCCCGCTCCACAGCTGATCCCTTCGGCTTTTAAAGCTCTATTTAAAGCCCGGGTTGCAGCTCGCCGGCCTCGCCGGGCACTGGGCTACTAGAGCGAGGCCGTGGCAAACTGGTGGCTGCTCCAGGCTGTGCCCGCTGGCCACGCTGAGAACACCCAGCTCATCACAGCCGTGCTCAGCCTGCCCTCCACCCCCGCGGGGCTCGGCGCGGCTCCTTGAAGGGCAGGGAGAGCCGGGGCTGAGCTCCTGGAGCCCCCGAGCCCCTAATCCCTGGTAATCTCGGAGGAAAGCGCTGGCTGTGGGGATTAGGGATGTAAACAGCCACCCTCACCTGCCTGCCCCCGCCTGGCCCTACCTGCCCCCTGCCTGGAGCCTCCTGGAGAGCGAGGATGGGCTGCCAGGAGAGTGGGAGTCCCGCCTGGCACCCCCAAATACAGGGTGAGGGTGGCCACCGGTGCTCTCTGAGGCTGCGTTGAGCCTGTAATGGTTATTTATGGAAATAAAGGGAATGTGGAGCCATCTGGACACAGCCTGGCTCCGTAACGTGGCAGTGGATGAGGCTCCAGGCAGTGACAAGGTTGGGGACAAGGCTGAGATGGTCCCTGTGCGTCACACAGCCTCGGTCAGAGTCTCTGTGGGGCTGGATCGATCTTTTCCCTCTGGGGAATTAGCCCTTTTCTTATGCATAGGAAAAACTGAGGCAGGGAGGAGGTGCCCAGGAGAGGGATCCTCTGGGGGTGCATGTGGCCTTGCCACCCCCCTGGCTTGAGGTGCATTTGGGAGTGACAAGGACAGTCCTGGTGGGCAGCTGGACCGGGAGACTGAAATGTGGGGATGGCTGAGGCTGTGCCAGCTGCTCACTGTGGGGAATGGCCTCTGCCAGCCAAGACTCCCCTGGCCCCTTTCACAGCCGGAACAGCAGCGCCCCACGCTGCCCCGGCTGCGGTGCCAGTGTCCTCCCCTGCCCTCGGGGACGCGGGGACACAGCCACGTGCCACTGCCACTCACACGCGCTTGGGGCCGGGGCCATCCTGGGAACACGTTTTCCCAGTGCCCAATACCCGCTAACTGGTGCCCAGTGCTCCCAACACCCAGTGGCTGGTGTGGAGCCCAGTGCCTCCTGCCCAGTACCTGGTACCTGCAGAGCAATATTTGGTGCCAGTGCCCGCTGCCAGGAGGTCACTCCCTCTCACCTGTACCAGTAACTGCTGCTTGGGCCTTGTACCCACTGCCTGCACTGGGCCCTGCCAATGCCCAGTACCCGGTACCGGTGTCCCATAACCAGTGCCTGCGTCCTGTCCCTGGTGCAGTGTCCTGTTCCCTGTACCCAGTGCCCTGTTGCTGGAGCCCTGTGCCTGGTGCTGTTGCCTGGTACCACTGCCCTGTGCCCAGAGTGCAGTGCCTGGTGCCTGGTGAGTGATGCCAGAGCCAGTGCCTGCCCCCATTGCCTGGTGCAGTGCTCAGTGCCAAGGCTGGATGCTGATGCTGATGCTCAGGACAGTGCCTGGCACTGATGACAGTGCTTGGTGCCAAGGCTGGATGCTGGTACCCAGTGCCAGGTGCTGATGCCCAGTGCTGGCACCCAGCGTCTGATGCCACTGCCTGGTGTACAGTGCCTGCTCCGGGTGCGTGGTTCCCAGTGTGTGATGCTGGTGCCGGTGCCCGTGCCCCGTGCTTGGCCCCGGTGCCCAGTGCTGATGCCGGAGCCCGGTGCCAGGCGCTGTTTCCGATGCCGGTGCTGATGCCGATGCCGGTGCCCAGTGCTGGTGCAGGACGCTGTTGCCGATGCCCGGTGCCGCTGCCGGTGATGCCGAGCGGCCGCCCCCCCCCGCCCCCCG
>VWZF01004010.1:199746-218975 GCA_013396755.1 Sclerurus mexicanus | reverse complement strand
GCCCCAGGAGCCCATCCTGCAGTGGGGCTGTAGCCAGGGGACCGAGGGGAGATGCTGAGGTTACGGTGTTTTGAAGCATCAGGGAAAATACCGGGCCAGGAGAGCTGAATCCCAGTGGGATGCTTCCCAAAATGGGATGGTGTGGAGGGAGCCTCTGGGTCTCCCCCTGGCTGCTCTGTGACAGGCTGGGGGATGCTGAGGTTTGGGGTGTTGCCTGAAGCCTCTCACATCCCCCTTGCCTGGAAAAAGGTCACTAGTGTTGGTGGCCTGGAGGCTCAAGAGTTGGACACTGCAAGGTTTGGGGTATCCATGGGGCATTGTCCCCCCAGGGTGGCTGGGGCAGCGTCCTCACCTCCTCTCTCTGCCCACAGCAAGCTGACACGGGAGAGCGGGACAGACTTCCCCATCCCTGTCATCCCCCCAGTGCCAGATGTGGAGACGGAGAAGCTCATCCGGGAGAAGGACGAGGAGGTGAGTGTGGGGGAGGGCTGAGCCCCCCGGTCCCCCCTTCCCCCTCTCTCCAGCCCCAGCGATGGCACAGCTGTCGGGGGCCACCCTTCCCGCAGCATCCCAGCAGCTGCTGCTCCTGTGGCCAAGGGTCAGGAGGTGTTGAGAGGCATCAGAGGGTTCCCCCCACCCACCTCTTGCTGATCCCAGTCTGCCTGAGACTCTTGACCCAAATATATCTCCACAAAAGCTGGGGTGGCTGGAGGTGCCCGCACCCCCCTATGACCCCTGCTCTGCTCCCTTCCAGCTGCGGCGGATGCAGGAGATGCTCCAGAAGATCCAGAAGCAGATGAAGGACTCACACTAGCCCCTTCCTCTTCCTCCTCCTCCTCCTCCTGGCCCCCGGATCAGAAATGTTTACATCACGCTCCATCCCGCCCGGCCCCGCTGCCAGACTCGGTACCAACACCGCACCCGCCACCTTAAAGCTGCTGCGGTATCGCCTTATCCACCGCCCAGCGCCGGCCCGAGGGGACAGCCAGGGACAGCCCGCCCGGCCTGGGGGGCCCCTGGCCCGGTGTCCCCCCACACTGGGGACAGCTTTGTCCCCCAAGCTTTGGTTTTCCCTGTTCCCCCATCCCCCCGGCCAGCCTACTCTCTGTGTCACGTCCCCTGTCCCCGTGTCACCTCGGGCTGCCTGCTTACAGCCTTCACGCTCAGCTTGACCCCGGCTTAAGGGAAGAGGGAAGGGGGGGGAAGCGCTGCCAGCCCCTCCCAACCCCCGGCTGCCCTGCTGGGGGGACAGGGTGGCTTGTTGCCTTGGTTGGCACGGAGGGACAGCAGCTCCTGGGGCACACAGGGGACCGAGGGGATGTAGGGGCACCAGTGCAAGGGGGACTGAAGCTTGGTGGTGCCCAGCCCTGTGTCCTCACCCTGTCCCCACTGAGTGACAGCAGGGCTGTGGCACAGGGATCACTGGGGAAAATCATGGTCCCTGGGGAAAGTCCCTTGAACCCCAAAGCAGAGGTCGTGTGCCCAGCCCGGCTCCCCCTCGATGTTGGCCCTGTAAAGCAATAATGACTGTCCTGCGCCCGTGACACCTCTCACCCCATGGCACCAGCGTTGTCCCTTGCTGGTATTTCAGCCCCTGGTGCCACTTGCTTGTCTGTGGTGTCCCTGTGTGCCCAGGATGTCCCTGTCCCTGCTGCTTCCTGGCAGAGCATCCCTCTGTGTTCTCCAAGGATGTCCCCACCCTTGCTGCTTCCCAGTGAAGCAGTGCTGTGTGTCCCCATGTTCCCCCATGCTGTCCCCATGTTCCCCAGTGCTGTCCCCACTGGTGTTGCTGCCCCACGGAGCACTGCAGCATGTCACCCCCAGGCCATTCCCCTTTTGTGTTGCTTTCCCACAGAGCACTATGCCGCATCCTCGTGTCCCCTCAGGATGTCCCCATCCATGTTCCTGCCCTGCAGAGCACTGTGTTGTGTCCCTGTGTCCCCTCAGGATGTCCCCAGCTGTGTTGCTTCCCGACAAAGCACCACTGTGTGTCCCCAGGGTGAGCCTGGCATGCACCTCCCAGCACCCCTGGAGAGCTGGATCCGAACCCCTCCAGCTCCCTGCTCCCTCCTGGGTACGGAGAAAGAGGAGGCAGGCAGAACTGGGAGCACTGGGATCACTGGGAGCTCACTGGCAGGGAGGTGTGTCCTGTCCCCATCAGGGCCACTCGAGCCGGGGTCCCCTGGGTGGGTTCCCCCCTGGGTTTGGCTGGTGGGGGCTGTGTCCGGCTGAGGCTCAGGGTGGGTCATCCGGCATGTCCCCCCGTGTCCCCGTGCCAGCCAGGGGGTCCCTTGGCCCCCGTGGGCAGGGCCCCGCAGGGTATATTAGTGCTTTCCTTTTTTTAATCTCGCTATTTTCTTACAGAAGCCCCTCCCTTGGCATGACGGTCCTAGAGGCGTTTGTTAACGGCAGAGTATAGGTTTATAAATTCTTATAGAGTTAGTGGAAATATTTTTATCCCTCCACAACTGTTCTCAATAAATACGGCTGACCCGGCTTGTCTGCAACCCTGAGTGGCTTTGGCACCAACAGAGGACACCCCATGTCCCTGGGCACCCCGTGTCCCTGGGAATCCCATATCCCTAGGCACTCTATATCCCATGGCACCTCCTGTCCCTGAGCACCCTGTGTCCCTGGGCACCCCACATCCCTGGGCTGGCAGGGTCTGGCCCTGTGGCCTCTTGTTCCTGGTTCCTGTTTCCCTAGCAAAGGCTCCAAATGGATATTGGTGGGTTTGTGCTGCACCCACAGGGACACCCAGTTTGGAGTTTGGGGTGGGGTGGGAGAGCCCTGTGAGACCCAGCTCTGGGGATGAGGGAACACAAGGAGGGGGTCCATCCCCCACCCCCATCTGCTGCTGGATCATCCCCCTCTCACTTGCCTTGGGGTCTTGGGTGCTGCTGGTGTTGGGCTGTGATGGGAAGTGGGAGGGCAGAGCCTGAGCCAGGGGATGGAACTGCCCCTGGGCACCCCTGTGCACCTCACAGTGGGGTGAGCTCTGCCAGGAGACACCACCAGTACCTACGCCCAGTCACCCCAGTCTGGCTTGCCCAGGAGCAGGTGGGGTGGAGGGATAGGAGGGGTGGGCAGAGCATTCCCAGGATGGATGAGCTACATTTCCACCTGCTTCCCAGTGGGCATTGTCCACCCGCACCCTGTTACCCCTCCCTGTACCCCCCTCCCCTGTACTGAGCTCCAATATACCTGCCCTGCACCATGAACCCACCCTGAACCCCCCTCTCCTCCACACTTCGGGCTGGTGCACAGCCCTGCACAGGGTGGGGTGTCCAACAGCTCTCACTAGACCCCCCCCAAATCCCACTGGGAACCTGATGATCCCAGCCCTGCTGTGCCTGGCTGGGGGTGTGTCATGGTTTAAACCCCCACCACACTCAAGGGAATGGCTGGATTATTTCTCTCTGCTAAAGTGGGCAAAACATTTCCCAGGGGTTCCCCGGATTCCTTGGCTAAAGCTGCACTTCCCTGCTCTCTGCACCACCCAAGACACCCTGGGTTTGCTTTTCCACCCAGGGGAGGGAGCAGCTGATGGGCTGGAGGGAAAGAGGGGACATCCAGTGGGGCTGTGAGAACCTCCTGAGGTTCAGCCAGGCCAAATGCAAGGTCAGGGATCTGGGTCAGGATGATCCCTGGGGCCAGCACTGACTGAAGGATGGATGGATAAGACCCTGCTGTTACTGGTGGGTGACAAATAGGACATGACCTGGCCATGTGCACTGGCAGCCCAGAAAGCCCAGTGTCCCCTGGGCTCATCCCCAGCAGTGTAGGCAGCAGACAATGGAGAGGATACTCTCCCTCTGCTCTGCTCTCCTGAGACCCCCCTGTCCAGCTCTGGGCTTCCAGCACAGACAGACATGGACCTGCTAGAGCAGATCCAGAGGAGGCCATCAAAATGGTCTGAGGTGCTCTGTGGTCCCCACTCTGGAGGAAAGCTGCCTGTGGGGAGCTGCCAGCCCCATCCACTGCCTGCTGCCCTTCTCCCCTTGCTGAGGGTCAGAGCTGGCACAGGATTCCCCCTCCATGGGGGTCCTTCCCTCCTTTGCCAACTTGCTCGGCCCAGGGTGCTGAACCCCACCTGTGACTCGTGATGCCAATTGCTGCTACTCACCAGGCCAAAACCCACCAACCCAAACATCAACCCTCTTGTCATCAACATGGAAATGGAAAACGTTTGTGCCTCCTCATGTGGAAGCAGATCTTACCCCAAAGGCTGGGATACATGACCCTCCCACATCCCACCCTTGCAGCTCCAAGACAGATCCCCTGCCTGCACTCCCCCCCGAGAACAGCCAGCAGAGCCCCTGGTTTTTTGCCTCAGACTGGCTGATTTACTCAGTTCCACTTCTCTCCAGAGCATAAAACCCAGTGCTGAGGCTGCAGAGACAGCCCCAGCTGTGCCTACCCTTCCTTCCATCTGATTTTCATCACACCTTTAAAAATAAAAATTCCCAAACCCACTCAAACCCAGCCTTCTCAAGGCAGAGATATTTCCACATGGCAAATGCATTCATTTCCTGACGTCCTATTTTAGTTTTCTCACCAGTGCTGGCACTGGTTGCAGACATCCATGCTGGGGCTCCAGCCAGGCTTGGAGGGAGAGAGGGAATAAGGGTTTCTTAGGGCTGAAATGATCTCTCACCTCCTTCCCTGGGCTCTGCCATCCATGCCTGACACCTAATGAAACCTCAGTGCCATCAGTCCCTTCCCTTCCCTTCCCCCCCCCCATTTATTCCTTATATTAATAATGATATTTTCCCCTATGGGAGACCCCCTGCAGCCCCACCTTTTCTCACTCTTTTTAAATCCAGAAGCCAAGGCACTGCCTTTGGCTCCTTCCCCCTCTCTTCCCGTACCTCTTCTCCGCTTGTCACATCCATTCCCGGCGCCGCCTCTCCCAGACAGAGGAGCCAGCAGCAGTCATTCCGATTGCCCCCGGTGCCAGCTGGGGGGTGACAGCCTTCCCCTCACCTTGGAAACATGAGGAGGGTTTGGGATGCAGTGTCTGAACGCATCCAATGGATGCTCCTGATGGAGCAGGTACAGCCCTTGTAACTCCGCTCCCGGCTCGGTGAGTTCAGAGAAGTGAAAACCCCATTGCAGTTGTTGTGCCGCTGCTCTTCCCCTCCTTCGAGGGCAGCTGAAACATCCCAGAATTACCTTCCAGTGGATCCTCCATCCAGCTCCAGCAGAGAAAATTCCTCAGCACCTTTGTGGCCTCCGTGTTCCCCACGGCTGGAGCTTGAAAGGACTTGAAACATTTTTCAGGTTGAGGGAGACGGGGGTGTTCACCTGGAGAAGAGAAGGCTCCAGGGAGACCTGAGAGCCCCTTCCAGAGCCTAAAGGGGCTCCAGGAGAGCTGGAGAGGGACTGGGGACAAGGGATGGAGGGACAGGACAAGGGGAATGGCTTCCCACTGCCAGAGGGGAGGGTTAGATGGGATATTGGGAAGGAATCCTTCCCTGTGAGGGTGGGCAGGCCCTGGCACAGGGTGCCCAGAGAAGCTGTGGCTGCCTCATCCTTGGAAGTGTCCAGGGCCAGGTTGGAGCAGACTGGGCTGGTGGAAGGAGTCCCTGCCCATGGCAGGGGGTGGAGTGAGACGAGCTTTAATGTCCCTTCCAATCCAGTACCTCCAGGGATAGATTATAAAGAGAAGGGATGGATGGTTTGTATAAAAGCCTGTGGATGGGCAGATTTTCCACAGTTCTTGGTCAATCCACCATCCCTGCAATTGTGTTGCCCCAGGGTGCCAGGGAGGCACAAGAGCCTGGGCTGCATCAATGTCATCATCAGCCTGGTGGCACAGAAAGCAGAGATGTCCAGTCAGTGGGAAGGGTGGGGTTGTGCAGGGATTTTCCTCCATAGAGACACCTATCGATGTCACCTATTGCCACCCAACATGGCCTGGCCAAGGCTCTTCATACCCTGGGTGTGGCCAGAGAGGCCCAGCATCATCCATGCTGTCTGCTGTGCCCCAGTGTTTATGGAGTATTTTTGGATTCCTTACAGATGAGGACTCCTAGACCCTGGAACACACATAGTGACTGTGGTGGGCATGTGAGGTCGGGCCAGGGACAGGAGAGATGGATGGTGCAATTACAGCATGGTCTTTAACTGCAGATGAGCCCACCTGTGTGGTTATTGTTTCTGGGAAGCTCCACGAGATGTGCTCACTGACACGTGACACTGTTTCTGGAGCTTCCCTGAGAACACACTCAAGTTGTGCTGTGTTTTGGCAATATAATCCCCCAGAAAGACCCATCAAGAACACTCAGTGTGACCTGCCAGTGTGCTGAGAAGCTCGGCAGAACCATCCATCCCTCCCCTCTCTGATGATGTCACTAGTGATGTCAGCATGAAGTACAGGGACCAAGCAGAAATGACAGGGAAAGGCTGGTCTGATGCTGATGTTCCCCTGTGGAAGGTGACCGGGTGCCACTGTCCTGGGTCTCCATCCAGGACCACAGGCAGAACCTCTCTGTACTTGGAGAAACAGCACCATCTATTTGCAGCACTGCTGTGGGAGAGGAGAGGTGAGAAGGTGTCCTCCATGGCTGAGGATCCCACCCTGGAGCCAAGAGGTTGGTGCAGCACCCTCTGCTGTCCTGGGTCAGGCTGGGGCACAGCTGCCCTCCAGCCCCTCCTGAAGGCCACAGGTGACACCTGGTGCTTGCTCAGTTCAGGTTGTGAGTGGGAGTTACACAAGGTGGAGAGAGGCACTGAGGGTCTCCAGAGCTCAGGCAGCCCCAGGCTGGGGGCTTACACCTCAGCTTTGGCTCTCTTTCCAAGGAAGGACCTGCCCTTCTGCTCCCACACAAGGACACACAGACACCCATCCCGAGGTCCACACGGCTCTCAGCCCCTTCCCCACATTTCCCCATCGCTGCCTTGGAGAGATGTCAGCCCATCGGGGTTCCAGAGCTGTCTGGGAGGGCAGAGGTCCCAGGAAGGTGTTGGTCCCACAGGACCAAGGGGCAGAAAGCCAGCTTGGCTCCAGCTGGGAAGCTGTGCCCAGCCCAGCACCCCTTAGCATTGACCCCCCATGTGTTTTGGGTGACAGAAGTGACCCCTGCTTCCAGCTTTACCACAGACCTGGGAGGAATGAAGATCTGCTTTATTACACCTGCTGGGGAAAGTGCACAAGGGGTGGCCTGGGGCACCTGGAGCTCTTGTGGAGCAACAGCTACTTCCTTTTGGTGCGTTTCGTGTTGATCTTGATCAGGTGCAGCCCCTGCTTCTTGATGTCTGCCCGGCTGGGGATATAGTCGTGGTCTTCTTCTTCAAAATCCAAGGTGTCTGGAGGGGAGAGTGAAAAGGAGGGGTGAGGAGGGTCTGAGTGCCATCTCTGCTGCGTCCATGTCCCTGGCAGAGCCAGCACATTTTATTGGGCTGGTGGGATCCCAGAGAGCCCTCATGCCAAGTCCTGGAGCTTTGCCACCCCAGCATCACCAGGGACCTGCAGGACCTGGTGATGACACCACTGTGGCCCATTTCCAACACTGCTGGGACTCCTTGTAAAGGACTGGAGCTACAGGGTGGTGGGCAGAGCTGCTGCTTGGCTAAAAAGAGGTGGTGAGCTGCAAAAAGCTCTTTGTGTCCTCCAAGAGCATTCACAGGCAGAGCCAAGCACTGGTTATTCTTCACAGCCAGGTGATTTTGAAGACAAGGGACTCCCTATTTGCCCCACAGAATCTCTCCTTGTTCCTGCTGTGGCTTGATCACCTCCCTGTCTGACTTCCTTTTCCCACATCCTCACCTAAAAACACCAGCCTTGCTCAAAGCCTTGGGGACAGTCAAGATCAGTCCCAAGATCTGCAGGCACCTCATTGGCTGGGGTGTGCTGGGACAGTGGGGGACAGACAAGGACCCCCAGAAATCCCGGCCAGCAGGGGATGGGACAATCACCGTGAGATGTGTCCCCACTGTGCTCTCCTACCGTAGACTGCAGTGTCTACATCCTCAAAGGAAATCTTCAGGTTCTGCGTTTCACCTGCAGTTGTTTGCTCCAGAAGATTTCTGACCTTCTCAAAAGTCTGTGAAAGACACCCTGGGTTAACTGCTGAAGGGAAGGGGGGTGTTACAACCCAGGGGGTGCCCCACCTTCATGCACCCCTTGGTGGGGGACACCTCACAGTGCCTAGTGCCATCTGGGGCTGAGCTGCTCTATGGCTCTTCCCTGTGGCCACCTTCATCCTCTGGATGAGGAAGAATGACTTGGATGGGCCACCCATGAGAGCCCAGTGTGGGTCCCCAAGGACACAGCAGGGATGGAGGGACAGACCTTACTGCCCTTGTCACAGCTCTGTGCCTCGGCAGGGCGGTCCAACACCCGCTGCTTCAGGTACTGCAGCTTCTCCTCGCACTGCTGGAGCTTCTCCTCCATTCCCAGGGCCTTGACAGTCTCTTCCTGGAGGGAGAGACAGAAAAACCACCTTGGTGGGGAAAATGAGCCCCTTGTGGTGCTGGTGGTTGCACCAAGTGTCACCACGTTGTCCCACCCCACTGGGGCTGTGCTCCCCCCAGAGCTTCGTGGGCACCTGGCCAGGCATGACGACACCATGGAGGCGGATGAAGAGGTTGTTGATGCTGTTTTCAAACTCGATCAGTTGCTCCTGGTTCCTCATTATCTGGGCTCGAGCCTGCTCCAGCCGAGCCTCTTCCCGCTGCAGGTTGCTCCTCAGATCCTCCTCCCGCAGCCTGGAGCCAACACACACACACACTGTACAAGTGCACAGGGGTGCAGAGACACCCCAGATCTCTTACAGACACCCCAGAACCGTTACAGACACTCCAGATCTGCTACAAGAGCTGCTCAGGTGTGTTGTCACCCTCCCCACCACCACCACCACTTCAAGCACAGAGTGAAAAGGCTGCTTGCAACCCAACTCCATGCTGCTGGCACCACTTCCCATGCCAGGCAAGGAGCAAGGGGCACCCAGGGCCACAGTGGGAGCTTTGGGTGCTCTGCCTGGAGCAGAGCTGGGGGATCACCCTGCTCAGCAAACCCCCCCCCAGTGCGGGAGGGGTGGGTGGCTGCAGTGTGGTGGAGGTCAGGGTGCCTACTGGGACATGTCCCCCCTAGGGATGGTGGCCTGGTTGGCATGACTGTCCCAATGCCAGCAGCACCTGGCTGTGTTGAGGGGCTGGTGAAACTTCAGTTTAGCCTGCTTCAACTCCAGGTCCTTCAGTGTCTGCCTCAGCACCCGCTTCTTCTCCTTGGACTCCTTGATGTGCTGCTCCAGGTCCCCCAAGGACTTCTGCTGTGCCAGGAGGCTGCCGGGGATGTCCTGGCATGGGGAGAGCAGGAGGGCTCTGCCCACAGTGCAGGGCTCAGGCCGTGGCCTTGGGGAGGTCACAGCTGTGGTCTCATGCCATGGAGCTCCACATGTGCCCACATAAGAGGGGCTTTGGGGGCTCCAGGGAGAGGAGAGCAGATAACCCCACAGAGAAACAAGCTGAGCAGAGAGGTCACAGCCCCCCAGCGCCTGAGCAGCCTCAGGTTGTACCAGGGGTGGTTTTCACCTTACCCAGAGGCAGGAGCACTGCAGGGCAGCCTTTGCCTTCTCCATCTTGTCGTTCACAAAGGCCTCGCGCTCCATCTTGGTCATGGTGGCCTCCACATCCGCACCTGGGGTGGGAGGGGAGCGGCAGGGAGGGATGTGCCTGTGGCAGTGCCCACAGCCCACCCCCTGCACCCTGCCAGGCACTCACCCACCAGCATGTCCAAAGAGCTCTGGGTTTGGTCTGCAGAGAGCATGGACGCAGCTTGCTGCGGGGACATTCGCTGTCACCCCCAACTGCTGGCACGCAGGGCAGCTGCCCTGGTACTGCTGGCTGCCACCTGCCCACAGCCCTGGAGCCCTCAGCTCACCTCTCTCAGCTGCCTTTCACTCTCTGTCTTTTGCTGGAGGCTCCGGATCTGTGCCCTCTGCTCAGCCAGGGACTGCGCCCTGAGTGACCTCTCCACAAGAACTTGAGGTCCTGCCTCAGCCATGAGTTTCTGGAGCACAACAGAGGAGGGAGAAGTTGCTCCCAGAGTCAGTTGGAGCTTTCTTCAGATTGGCTATTAGGGTTAAGTATTGGTTTAAGACTGGATATTGGGAAGGAATTCCTCCCTGGGAGGGTGGGCAGGCCCTGGCACAGGGTGCACAGAGAAGCTGTGGCTGCCCCATCCCTGGAAGTGTCCAAGGCCAGGTTGGACAGGGCTTGGAGCAACCTGGGCTAGTGGAAGGTGTCCCTGCCCATGGCAGGGGGGTGGGATGAGCTGAGCTTTCATGTCTCTTCCAACCCAAACCATTCCACGATTCTATGATTTGTGAGCTTTTGGGATGGCCAGTGTAAAAAATGACCTCATTCCATGCAAACAGGCTGGGAAGAAAGCTGGGAAAAGAGGGCTGGGGCATGGAACAAGTTGCCTTCACCATGGCTGGGGCTTCAGGCAGGCTCTCCCTGGCCTCAGGGCAGCCTGGCCCAAGAGGGACACTCAGGAGGAGCTATGGAGCCATCTGGGTGCTGTGGGCAACTCCAGCTCCATCTCTTTTGCTATTTATTGAAGGAAGGCTCCCAGGTCTGGGTACATGGTGCTGTCTGGGGACAGCTGGAGCGTGGGAAAGGGCCCCAAGGTCAGTCTCACCTTGATTACATCAGCAGCTTTGAGGTTTTGCCGAGCAGTGAGCTCCTCATTGTACATCACAGTTATACCACACAGGAGGTCCAGGTACCGAGGCAGGTAGAACAGCTCCTGGGACACAGGGACAATGATACATAACTCCCTGAGCCCCGGGTGTCCCCTGTGCTGTGACAGGGGATGGGGGGGAAGCAGGAGGATCCCACCAATCCAGGAGGATGTTCCCTTGGGCACCTTGTGCCTTTGCAGGGGGAGCAGGTGGGATGATGGCATGGTGAGGAGGAACTCACATTCTTCAGGATATCCTGCACCTGCAGGTACAGGTTGGTCACTCTCTGCCCAACGTGAATTTTCATGAGCATCTTCTCAATGTCGTTGCCCAGCTGGCGAATCGCCTGGAGCAGGCGTGGGGGGAAGACATGAAGTGACTCCGTGTGCCACAGCCAGTGCTCACCTTGGGGGGCGCAGGATTAAACCCCACCGTGGGTGTTGCCACAGAAGGAAGGGCTCCTGGGTACCTGCAACTGTGGCTGCTGCAGCCTGTCGTCCATCTCAGCATCCTGCAGCTCCTGCAGGAACCTCTGGCGGCCGTCCCTGGCTTGGCTCCACTGCTTCACCTGGTGCAGCAGCATGTCACACACCTTCACCTGGCCATGGATTATGGTCTTGAGCCTCTTCTGGGCCACCTGGATGGGAACGTGGGTGTTTAGCAGGCTAGATGCTGCAGGAGAAGGGGGTCCTGCCTGGAAAACTCCCCTCAAAGTAGAGCTGGGAACACTGGGATGTTGCTCTGAGAGGCTGTCACACATCTGACAGGATGGAATGTGGGAGAGCTTTGCTGGGGTAAGGCAGAGGTGGCCAACTGCTGATGGCAGGGCAGGGCTTAGGGACTCTGCATAACACAGACCCGGGGCTGAGGAGTCAATAAAATCAATCAGTGCCCCAGATGTGAATGTTGTCAGAGCGTGGTGGCAACGCTCTGTCCCTGCAAGAGGCCCCGGGCAAAGGCAGCTCCTCAGTCTCCATGGGCTTATAACCAGGTCACAACCTTGGGACAGGTGGTGAAGGGCAGGGACAGCATCTCCCTCGCAGGGATGCAGCTGGACCCCGTGGGAACCCGGGCAGTGCCAGGGTGGGACAGCCAGCAGGTGTGCTGGAGCCAAGGGTCTGTTCAGGGGGCTGAAGGGTCCCGTGGTGGAAAGGGACCCACGTGAACACCCTGTGTCTCACCACAGCAGCCCTGTGGGGCGGTCCTTGTGCTGGCACCACATCCCCCTGCCATGCACTGATCTTCCCAGTGTTCCCAGAGTCCATGAGCAGCCTGTGCCCACCAGACACTGCTGTTACCTCCAGGTCCTCCGTGGCCGCAGCAATGGCCTGTCCCTCTGCGAAGGCATCGTCGATGGGGAGCTTGTTGTACTGTGAGCAGGGGAGGGACAAAGGGATTGTCACTGCCAGCCTGGGAATGGTCACATCCCGCTGCTGGCGGAGCTGCTGGGGCAGGGGTACAGCAGGTGGGGCTGTTGGTACCTTCAGGACAAAATCCAGGACACGGGTATCCTCCTGCAATGCCTGCTGCAGGCTGGGGAGCAGCTCTCTGTTCTGCCGGAGCTTTTCCTCACATGACTGAGAGAAAATCTTCATGCCTTGCTCTGGAGGACATCAGGGGGTCATTGGTAACTTGTAGGACGATGGGAGGGCCAAGAGCCCCCCGCCTGTCCCCCGAAGCCGAGGGGCAGCACCTTGCAGGGTGACGAGGTCATGCAGCTCCCAGCACCGCTGGTCCAGCCCGCTCTTCTGGCGCCGTGTGCCGTCAGCGCCCTGGCCCTCCATCCCTGCGCCCACCATCCTGGAGCCGTGTGGGGCAGCCACAGCAGCCCCACTGCCCCGTGGAGGCGTCCCGGGGTTGTGACCACACGGTTCCGCCGTGGAACCGTCACCGTGGCACCTCCAACCGCTGCCGTGGCACCTCCAACAGACACTGGCCACGCGTCCCCTGCTCAGCCATGGCCCCTCTGGGCCTCTGCAGGCAACAGATCAATTAATAACTGATTAATGAGGGAAGAGAAGGATCTCAGCCTTGTTTCCCATCGCCCTGGTAACGGCAGTTGTCACCCACCCAGTCATGGACCATTCCCAGTCATGGACTATTCCCAGCTCCACCAGGAACAGGAGAAAGACAATGCCAGGGAAAACACATGAGCACGGACACCCAAACACACCAGCAGGGCTCTCCTGGAAACTGCCAGCGTATCTAAACGCCCACCTTTGGAAAGTCCAGTTAATTAGCCTTGCAATTTTGCTCCTGTTGGAACAGGCAAACCCAAACCAGTTACCAATACTGAGCTTTATTCTGATGCTCACCATACATTCTTGCTGAACTACAAATATGACAAAAAATGCCAGCATGTACATTTATTTGTTGATAAATAAACCCAAGCTCCCTCCAGCAGAGAAAATCCTTAATGTTTGGATTTGCAGGGAAAAGGACTTTATAATGAAATTGCCTTCCTTGCACCAAGCTCATAAATCAGTTTAGATTAAGTTTCTGTAAATCCAGATCTTTAACCTGCAGCCATCCTGTTGTGCTCAAGTTGTTGAACACAGAAAAACAAAGAAATTAAAGGATTGTGAAATCAAGTATTACAAACACAAGATCCTCTTGAGGCGCCTCACTTGCGTATTTATGAATTGCATGTTAGTGCTAATTGCCAGTGACAAGCTAAATATCAACACCATCATCTTCAGTGCTTCCTAAAGGATGGAAGAGGAGGTGGCCACAGGAAAGCAGCAGTTCAGGCTGTACCCACAAGGGATCTGCCCCTGCAGCCAAAGGTCCCCACACTGAGCCTGTGTCCACGTGGCAAATCCAGTAATTACACCTCTAAACTTCCTAGGCAGCATTTAAACACCTTGGGGTCAGGAGAGAGCATTTTAAAATGGATAAAATGGTTCAAGAATCTCTGCCCTCAGCAAAACTCAGGCTTTAGAGTGGCAAGTCCTTCCCAAATAGTGCTAGACAAATTGATGCCAGCCTTGCACAAGCACAAATCAGCTTCCCAGGGGAAGGCCTGGACTGAGGGTTCAGCCCCACAGCCACCTGACATGCCAAACCTCCCCTCCTCCAGCTGACTTCCACTCCCCCTGCTGAAATTCTGGGAAATTCACAATGAGTTAAAGGTACAGAGGAAAACCTGTGCTCGGTTTAACTGTCAGGGGGTGAATCACCTGCTCTGGAAGGCACAGCAACCAAGGACCACCACACACTCACCTGGGAAAGATCTAATCCTTGGCTGGATTTAATCCCCAGCTCCTCACATGAAGCCCACTATCAGCATGGAAACAGGAATGTAACATCACAGGCTCCCAAAATTCCTGCTACTTTAGCTTTTAGTCACTGAACCATATCTGCTTTGCCTGGTGGTTTGTATTTTTAGTATCTCCTTCCCCCGTTGTTGTCCTCTCTTCCCCTTTCCTTTGAAATCCCCCCGTTCAACTTAGAATCATTTGTTTAACACAGCTGCAAGAAGATTTAAGAGAATTAGCCAGAACTCCATCCCGTGCCTCAGGAGCTGGCTGGAAATTCCGTGCATGGATTAGAGAGCAGCATGAAAAGACAGAGGCTAAAGGACAGCTGCCAGAATTGTTCTGTGTCGCACTAAAAACCAAAGGGGCACACACAAACAATTCCTGCTGGGAATTACAGCCTGACAAAAGCCTGTCTGGCTCCATGGCCAGAGGCCACCACTGCCTGTTTGAGATTCATTTATCATGTGAACGAAGCAGCTCCCAAGCACGGGCTCAGCCTACAAAAAGCATCACCACAGCCAGGGATATCTCCTCGACTATTAACAAAAATAAGTATTTTCTTTCTTTCTGTATCTATAATATATAAATAGATGATCATTTGTTTTTATTAATGTAGCTAAATATATTTTACGAATAAGTTATTTGGAGAACATCATCTCTCAGTCAGCAAGTGCTGTTATATCCAGTGAAGGAAATCTTTACTAATGGTCCTTTGAAGCACTTTAATTATCAAGCAGACAATTATGGAAGTCTAAGTCAGTTTTCACGCTGCCAAGACATTGATTTTTGGACATGATCCACTCTTTGCACCTGTTCAGACGTGAAAATGCAGCTCTCTGGTATTTTAGGGTTCCTTTCCTCACACACAAACCCACTCCTCAGTGACCAGTGCAATCTTCCACTCAACACTGACAACTTAAAAGTACAAACAATTGGCACCAAATCAAACACTTCAACAGCAACCCTGAAACTAAAGCAAAGCCAGAGTAACCTCCTACCACATCCTAACTCAGTCCTTATTAGTGCAACTCTGACACAAAACCCTCCTATAGGCAACGACATCTGTAACCCAAAGAAGTGTAAAATGATAAAAAAACCCCCACACTGCATGGAAAAATCCCAAAGGATTAGTGTCAGAAAATATTTGGCAGCAAAAGATTGGAAAAAACCATGAAGGCCTAACAGAAGAGAGTGGCTACACCAGTCATTTCAGGGGAGGTTGTTGAAGTAGAACTGCTGCAGGAAGGTTTTGTTATTCAAGCTTTTCATCTCCTTCCTCCACATCCTTCAGACTGAGCACTTCCAGCGTCCCCTTCCCTTTGGTCTCGCTCCGGATCAGCTCGTCGATCTCTCGGAAGCAGCCTGGATCAACAAGGCACACCTGGAATGGTTCACAATTCATAGTCAAGCAAGAATATCTGAATATATATCCAGCCCCTAATCAAAGCCTAACTTGAATTTTCTTTAAAAAATACTGCTTAGTTACTGAGAAGGACTTGGCGGAGTTGATAAACAATATCTATCAAGTAATCTAATCTTTCCACAGAATTTCAGCAGTTCCAGTTTCCTGTGCTGGATGTGGCTGTTTCCAGTTGGGATTGCTGGATTCTACTGTGTTCTCACAGAAGATTTTTACTAATACCAAATTATGCTTTACCACAGACTGACATTTTGAACAAATAATTAACCATTGTCAAAACAGAGACCTGAGCCACCAGAAGAATAACATTAACATTCCATATATGCAGAGAAACTTAATGGTGTTGCAGGATAATCACTGCTGAGAGAAATTGCACTGTGCTTCTCCTCAGCTGGAAGCAGCAACCTCTGGATTACAAAGGCTGCTTCCATGCTCTCATTCCTAGGATTGTGTGAAACTGAGAACTCCAAACTGCAGCTCTGATTCAGGATCTCTGGTAAACCTGTAGGTCCATCTTCCATTTATAAATTCACCTAGTAAAATATGTAGTCAAATCAAGTGTGAAACCCAGAGACTGCTTTCTGCTTACAATTTCCAGCTGTTCCTGGAAGTCTTCACTCTCAATAACTTTAATCAGTGGCTTGAGCTTCTCTTTGAGTTTCTTGCCCTCCTTTGCTGGGAGGATAAACCTCAGCCTCATGTGAGCTCGTTCAATCTGCATGGTCTCCTTTAGCTGCCTGATCACTTCCAGGGCCTGTAAGGACATGAGGAAGAGCATTTATACACCTGCTTAAAAACCACCACTCAGATTAAAATCTCAACCCCTCTACATCATGTTCAGAGCCATCTCTCAGTGCTGGTCACTGCCACTGCTGCAGGGAGGTTGCTGTCACACTCCTTTGACAGATTAACAAGAAAAGGCAGAGTTCTTGCTGTTTGTGATCCCTTCAAACACTTAAAAACCCTGCATGAAATGAAATTAAACAGTACAAACACCACAAACCCACGTGGTTCAGATGCAAAGCCTGACACAGCACCTCAGTTAGCATGAATAATAAACCTTCTATTTCTGTTCCAGGTGTATCACTGTTGCTCTTTTATTTTTCTTTCTTTCTCCCTTCCCTAAATTCTTAGAAAACAAATCACCTGAGTTTCAGGTGCCGCTTGTATCCATCACTCAGCTACCAGATGGCTGAGTAATCCCTCTGAGGGCCTCAGATCCCAGGGTTTTGCTCCCTGGGTGACTGGAATACAACACCTGGGAGCAGGAGCTGAGNCTCTGAGGGCCTCAGATCCCAGGGCTTTGCTCCCTGGGTGACTGGGAGCTGAGGAATTACACTGGAATACAACACCAGGGAGCAGGAGCTGATGCTGCAGGAAAACTCACCTGCTGCTTTGTGCTCTTGTTTGGTTTGACAGAGTAGTGAATGTCCTTCATGGCTCTCTCGATGAGGATCACTGTGTAGGGCCTCTTTGTTTCAGGGTTCACACACTTGTCAGCCACGATGGTCGCGATGTCTCGGAACATCTGCTCCAGCTGGGTGTGCCGCTCTTTGTCTGACACCTGCAGCTCCCCTTTGGATAAAATCTGCCCCACAGCAACAAAGAAATCAGCAAATAAACATCGTGGATTTGAACAGTGAAAGTTATAGCAACTTTGTTAAATTTACTAATTGCTTGAATGGCTTGACGGGAGGTGCAGGAAACAATAACCGTATTAATGATGTGAATTGTTGTGACCACCAGCACTGGAGTGATTTCAGACAAACCAACTCACCACAGAAACACTAAATTACAGCAGGAGAAGCACAGATTTCACAGAATCATAGAATATGCAGTGTTGGAAGGGACCCATAAGGATCACTAAGTCCAACTCCTGGCCCTGCACAGACACCTCAACAATTGCACCCTGTCCCTGAGAGCACTGCCCAAACGCTCCTGCAGCTCTGGCAGCCTTGGGGCTGTGCCCACTGCCCTGGGGAGCCTGGGCAGTGCCCGACCACCCTCTGGGGGAAGAACCTTTTGCTGGGATCCAACCTCAGCCTGCCCTGACACAACTACAGGCCATTCTCTGGGTGCTGTCTCTGCTCACAGAGCAGAAATTGGAGCTGCCCCTCATGAGAAGCTGCAGACCCTGAGGAGCTCTGACCTCAGCCTCTTCTTCTTCAGCTGAACGGACCAAGTGCCCTCAGCTGCTCCTCACAGAGCCCCTCAAGGCCCTTCACCATCTTTGTGTCCCTCCTTCAGGATGCTCTCCAAAAGCTTTAGCTCTTTTTTATATTGAGGCATGCAAAACTACCTCCAGGACTCGAGGTGAGGCCGCCCCAGTGCAGAGCAGAGCAGGACAATCCCCTCCCTCACCCAGTGATGCTGGGCCTGATGCCCCCCAAGACAGGGATGTCCCTCCTGGCTCCAGGGCACTAACGACTCAAGGGATTGACTTGAATTCTTATCACACACAGCAAGCCCACAGTTCATATCCTACCAAGATCAAGACACTGAATCTGTTATTTACACTTAAGTGTAAAAAGGTAGGCAACTGTCCACTTCCTTTCCCTGCATCCTTAATGTTCTGTCTTAGGTGAGAAACTGTTCAGTGCTGGCTGTGTCTGTCATCATCAGTGCACAAAAGCTTTGTGTTATACAGAACATTCAGAACTCTTTTCAGCCAGATGCATATATAAAATTTACGACTATAAAACAGTTACTGCTCCTTTTTGCCCATTTCTTAACAAACAACCCTTTCACCTACAGCAGCACTGTGTTCTACAAATACCTTTCAGTAGAAACTGACCTACTGTGTGACTCTCAGTCTTCTCACATCTTTCATAAAGCAAAGTGTGTGAAACCTACCATCTTACAGATTTCTGTTTGGTCATCTGTCCCAAATGCCTGAACCAGATCTTCCTTCTTTGCCACCTGGCCTTTGGAAACATTGACAAACACTGTGTGTGTCTGCAGCACCTCGTCGAGATCTTTCTCCCTAGAGATAAGGACACGGTTAGAAAACTTCACAGAATCATCCCAGAATGGTTTGGATTGGAAGGGACCTTAAAGATCATCCAGATCAACTCCCTGCTATGGGCAGGGACACCTTCCACCAGCCCAGGTTTCTCCAAGCCCCGTCCAACCTGGCCTTGGACACTTCAGGGATGGGGCAGCCACAGCTTCTCTGCCCACCCTGTGCCAGGGCCTGCCCACCCTCACAGGGAGGGATTCCTTCCCAATATCCCATCCATCCCTGCCCTCCAGCATTGGGAAGCCGTTCCCCTTGTCCTGTCCCTCCAGGCCCTTGTCCACAGTCCCTCTCCAGCAAAGCCAGCAATGCAAGGGGCAAATTAGTGTCTGACGAGAGGAACAACTCCTGGTGCCCAGGGCTGGATCAGCAGGGCCTGAAAACCACCCCGACCGAGGTGTCACTGCCCAGGGACGGGCGGGGGGCCCAGGGCACTGCCCTTCCCGGCCCCACACGGTGTCCCGGGGGTCAGACCGGGGCCCCACGGCCAGACCCCACACGGGTCACTGCCAGGTGCCCACACGGACCCTTCCCGGGTCCCCACACGGGCCCTTCCCCGCTGCCCACAGCGGCTCTTTCCCGGTCGCTTCTCCGGGCCCCGCACGGCCACCCCCAGATCCCCCACACGGGCCCTTCCCCGGGCCCCAGACGGCCACCCCCGAGTCCCCACACGCTCCCTATCCCGGTGCCCACAGGGCCCCTCTCCGGTGCCCACACGGGCCCTGCCCCAGTCCTTTCCCCCGTCCCCACACGATCCCTGTCCCGGTGGCCACCCGGGCCCTTCCCGGTCCCCACACGGTCCCTTCCCCAGCCCCTTCCCCGGTGCCCACACGGCCACCCCC
>VWZF01004010.1:99873-198697 GCA_013396755.1 Sclerurus mexicanus | reverse complement strand
TAGCTGGGATGGTGGGATAATAACGGGGGAGGGGGTTAATAATGGTGGGGAGGGGGGGGTAGTTACTGTGAAGGGTGTTTGGGAGAGAGAGGGGATATTGGCTGTGAGGAGGAACAACCACGAGGGTGGTGTTTGTGAGGGGTAATAACCGTGAGGGGTGTGGAGTTGGGGGCAAGAATTGTAAGGGGATAATAATAGTGAGGGTAATAACCATGAGGGGTGTGGGGGTAATAACAGTGTGTGGGGTTAATATTCATGAAGGGGGAGTGCATNGTGTAATAACCATGGGGGGTGTAATAGCTGAGGTGGTTATGGAGGGGGGTGAAGGGGCTGTACACAAGGGGGTCAGCACCAAGCAGGACTCAGTGGGGTGGGCTTGGCAAGGGTGCGGAGGGGCAGCTGCTGGGGTAGGCACAGGGTTTAGAGGTGGGGGTCAGGGGATGGGTCTGGGGTGCCATGGGGTAATTAAAGGTGGAACATGCGGAGGGTGAGGTGCAGTGGGGTGGTGTCTGGGCTGCAGCAAGTTTTTGGTGCCCCCCTTGAGGGGTTTGCTGCTGGGGTGGGTTGGCAGCAGTGGCACTGCCCACTGGCAAGTGCTCTTGGCTCTTCTCTTCTGGGAGGCTGAGTGGTGCTGCTGGAGGGGTGAAGAGCATCCCCTCAAGCCTTTGATCTGGTAATGTGAGTAACAGCCTGGAGGAGAAGGACAAAACCAGTTTCTAGCCTCTTGGAAATACTTGGATTCTGTGCTCTTTTCTGATATCTGCAAAAGCAAGCTCCGAGGGGGCTGCAGGTGACAGTAGGAGGGTGTCAGCCATGTTTCTCAGTCAATAAGAGTCACAAACCAGCCTTTTTTAATCAACTGAATGTTTCATATGAAATAGGTAATCACAGGCACCATATGAGCTCGTTCCTGGCTGCAGCATTCTGTACCCTGAATGTACCGAACCAACTTGAAATATCTCAGTTGTTCCAAGTCAAACTTCACTTGCATCATAGAATTCTGAGAAAGTACTTCCAGTTGAATCCAGTTCTCAGTCTGCCTTTGAAACTCTGTAATCAGTGTGACATCTAATGTGTATAGGCAAGGGTTGTGTTCAGCAGCAAACTGGGGAGGTGATTTCCCCTTGAACTGGAGCTTTCCTGTTCCAGATTGCTGCACTTGTTGGGTCTGTGTAAAACTAAGGCCAGTATGATCCAGTGGTTGTTTCATAAGGACCTTTTTGCTTTCAGGCACTTGCACAGCTCAAGTATTTTCTGCCTTTCCTTGTAACAGAGGTGCCTATCAGGAAAAAACCCAGAGTTTCCAGGCTCAGAGTGTAAAGTGTTAGGTTGGAGCTCAGCTGACACACCTGAGGAGGTGAAGGTTTCCTGATTCAGTTTTAGTACCTTGTCTTTCTCCAAAAGCTGTTTTCTGCAGAGCCTGAGGAATAGCTGATGACATGAGACTGTGGGTACTGTGTGGTTGTTTTTTGTGTGCTCATTCCATGTTGTTCATACTGTTGGAATCTGTGCCTCATTCCAGATTTAGGTGTCTCAATGGATATGTGGAACCACTTCCATACTTGTGTGGCATCCATATGGCTACACAGATTTTACATCTACTCTGCTGTTGCTCTTGGGATCAGCCTTTGGATTGTCATTCAGTTCACTATCAGAACCAAAAAGAAGGTAACTGAACCTGTCAGCACTTTTGTCTGAGGAGACCCCAAAAACCCATGTGTGGGTGAGGGCACCCCCTGGTGCAGTGAAATGGGCCCGCCTAGAGTATTGCAAATCCCAAATGCAGTTTAGTTCCTGTGGTTGTAATCCTCGGTTTGAATTGGTTTCTGTTTGTGGGTCACTAAAAGCCCTTGTTGCTCTGATATTAGAGCGGATCTCAGCTGGACACTTCTCACATTGTGTCCACCTGAGTTGCTCTGTCATTCTAAGTAAATCCCTCTGCTTGTGTCCTGCATTTTCACCTTTGTGTTTCCTGTGATGTTAATGACGAGGTTGGACTGATTTTTAGGATGGAAATGGGATTGGGCCTTTCAGGATCTGAAAACTTCCTCGTGCAGGTGGGAGAAGCTCTGCTGCAGAAGCTGGGAGGTTCAGCTGGATCCTTTCATCTCCCAGATGTTGTAGCATGGCCTAGACCAGGAAAACACTTCCTGCTGTGTCTCTCTGGGTGTGAGAGGAACCAAAATGCTTTGACTGTTGCATTTGTGTAGTGCTCAGAGTCTGACCACGGGATTTGAATTTTAACTGCTTTTGGTTTGACATCACTTTGAAAGGGATTGAAGGTGATGCAGTTCCTGTTTCCTAGGGTGAAAAATCCAATGGGAATCCCACCTCCTCCAAAGGAACAGAAGCCAAGCTAGGAAATGGATGTGCCACCTCTCAGGCAAAGGAGGTGTATGTTGCTGGAGTAAAGATTTTCTATGGGTCTCAGACTGGCACAGCAAAGGTATCAATTACTTTTGTTCCACATATGTGAAATAGGTTTGAAATACTGCTGTGATTCAAGGATGTTGCTTGTCTTAAAACACTGCACTGGGTACAAATCTGAGAGTTAGGAAGTTTGTTAGCTTGTTACAAGTCACTGCCCAACAAAAAAGATAAGTGAAAATTCTATAAAAATAACCATTTTCCCCTTCCCTTTAAGTGGGGCATGCAGCATATTGATTATGAAGCTTAAAGTTTACTCTCACAATACAATTGTAATTTGCTATCAGGTCTTTTTAGAGAGAGGTGTTGTTTTTGGTGCTTTCTCAAAAGGAAATGTAATTTGTGTATGTAAATGTGAAGTCATTAAAATGCATGGAACTCTGTAATTTTTTTAATGTGTGCAATTACAGGTGCAGTGTCCAGGTCTCAGGTGTCATTGCTCTTCCTGAGCTGGGAGAAGTTTTGTGGCTGAGCAGAGCAGGGCTTTTGTGGGTTGGAATAATTGAAAACTTCCTACGTTTCTATTTTCAGGGATTTGCCAAAACTCTGGCTGAAGCTGTTACTGCCCTTAACTTGCCTGTGCAAGTCATTAACATGGGAGACTATGACCCAGATGATTGTTTATCAGAGGAGGTGGGTATGGCATAAATAGGAATAATAAATATAAGTTTTTCCTGGGATTGTCAAGGCTGTTTTCCTCTTGTAGTGCTCTCCCTAAAGGTGTGTTAAAAGTTTCTTCCCTGCTACATAAGCCAGTAGAGCCCATCAGCCCTCAGCAGAAAATACCTAAATTTTGAAAATCACTAGGAAAGCATCACATGGAACATTTTGATGCTGACAGTGACTTTGTATGAGCCAGTTCTTTCGTTCAGGTGTGAGAGTGGCTGCACCAGGTCCCCTCTTCTGTCTCTGTGTACACCTGGGGAAGGGTTTAAAGCCAGAACAAGCAACTGGTGATGCTTCTGCAGCCTTTACAGGCTTATAAGTTAAAAACTCCTTGTGAAGTATATTTGTATGAGGTGATCCTGGGTGGGTTTCTCTTCTGTGAATATGGATAGCTGCTACTTGAAAGTTTTAATTACACCAAAACATTTTGTTAGAATTATCTCCCTGCACGTGGGAACTGTGTGTTGGGAATTCCTGAGGGTTCCAGTATGAATTGTCAGTACTAGATACTGCCCCAACAAACCTGTAAGTGTGAGGCTAAGAAGTTTTGAATATTTATCCACTGGGGACTTTGTGGTGAAGGAAAGGAGTCTGTTCAGGAAGCTACTGGTTGGGGAAGGTGTCCAGTTCTGCTGTACCACAGTGTCTGTTCAGCAGGGGGCGAACAGCCTGATCTCTCTGCTAATTTAAGATCATTCACCACCATTGGCATTGTCACCTGCACTATCCCACACCAAGGACTATTAGCACTCTTAGCCTTGGCTTTTGACTTCGCCCGGTGTTGCAGCTCTTTGCCTGATGCCAAGTGTTTTGGAAAATGCAGTGATCTTTTCCATCCTGTCGTGTTTCTGTGATTAGACAACCAGCAGGAGCATCTGTGTGTTCCTGGTGGCCACGTACACGGACGGGCGGCCTACGGAGAGCGCAGCCTGGTTCTGCAGGTGGCTGGAAGAGGCAGCCAACGATTTCCGCTTTGGGAAAACCCACCTAAAGGGCCTGAGATATGCTGTGTTTGGCTTGGGAAACTCGGTCTATGTGGATCATTACAACACAGTGAGTACCCCTGTCCTCCCTTCCTGGTTTCTGCTCCTCTGATGAATGGCTGGATGAATGGCTTCAAAACTGAGCCATGCTGGTGGATTGGGTGAGAACTGCAGCTGTTGTACGGAGTTGAGGGAATGGGTTTAGGGCACAGGCAGAATCACAGAATCCTTTAGGTTGGAAAAGACCTCTCAGACCATCAAGTCCAACCTGTGCCCAATCCCCACCTTGACAGCTGGACCAGAGTGCTGAGTGCCATGTCCAGTCATTCCTTGGACACGTCCAGGGACAAGGACTCCCCCACCTTCTTGGGCAGCCTGTGCCAGTGCTTGACTACCCTTTTCATAAAGAAATTCCTTCTGATGTCCAACCTGAACCTCCCCTGACACAACTTGAGGCTGCTTGTCCTCTCCCTGTCCCCTGGGAGCAGAGCCTGACCCCCTCCCTGGCTCCCCCCCTCCTGTCAGGGAGTTGCAGAGCTAGAAGGTCCCCCCTGAGCCTCCTTTTCTCCAGACTGAGCCCCACCAGCTCCCTCCGCCTCTCCTGCTGCTCCAGCCCCTTCCCCAGCTTCGTTCCGTTCCCTGGACACGCTCCAGCCCCTCAATGTCTGTTTTATCCTCAGGGGCCCAGAGCTGGACTCAGCCCTAGAGGTTCCTCAGCAGTGCCAGCACAGGGTGACAGTCACTGCCCTGGTCCTGCTGTCACACTGCTGCTTGTACAGGCCAGGTGCCATTGGCCTTCTTGGCCACTGGGCAGTGCAGCTTTGAAGCAATTGTGCTGCCCTTTTAAATGGGAAAGGAGTCCCACATTTGCCTGGAGGTGTGGGAATACATCTGGTCAATCCTTACTGAGTTCATGTCCTGGCTTTGAAAGCTTCCTGTCAGCACATGAGGGTGCAGTACTGTAAACATTCTCACTTGCTGCCTTCTAGTTCAGAGGGCTTTTCTCAAACCTGGCTACTTTGTGTGTTGTGGATTTTAGCTTTATTCCCTGATGTAAACTATGGCTATCTTTGCCTGGTCACTGGTCTCACCACACTCAGGAAATGGCATCTTTGGCCAGCAAGCACCAGACAGAGCACCTTGTTCCCAGAGCTCATCCCTGATAGCTGGGGCATAGCAGAGGGATTTTCCAATGGAGTCTGAGGGAGGGTGGTGCTGTTCAGGCTGCCTTGTGTCTGTGCTGAGGCAGCAGCTGAGAGGGACTCCACGAGACCCGTGCAGCTCACTAGCTTTGTCTCTGAGGTTGATCTTTGCTTTTTTTTTTTTTATTTCCCTGTTTTAACCTGGACTTGGTCTAATTTCCTTGCACCATTCCTGTCCTAGGTTGGCAGAAGGATTGACAGGTGGCTGTGGGTGCTCGGTGCCAGCCGTGTCATGACCCGTGCCGAGGGGGACTGCAACGTGGCTCAGAGCAGGCATGGCAGCATCGAGGCCGACTTTGGAGCCTGGAAAACCAAATTCCTCGGTCGGCTCCAGGCCCTCTGCAGAGGGGAGAAGAAGCCCTGCAGTGGGAGGTGCAAGAAAGGGAAGTGCAAATCTCCAGGGAAGCAAAGCAAGGAGAGCTCGGATCATGAACGCGGGGCATCAGAACATGAGAATACTGAGGTACAGCCACAACCTGTGAGGCCTCGTTTCTGGTTTAGTGCCCCTTGGAGCACTGCTTGGCTTCTCTCCTTCCTCCTACAGCCCAGGGGGATGCTGATACTTTGTTCTGGAGCAGAGGGGGAAGAGGGATGAGATCCCATGGCTGATAAGTAAGTAGAAGGAGCCATCCAAAAAGAAGGGCCAAAGAATTAGTGATGGACCCAGCTAGATGGTATTTATGTGATGAGGGAGTCTTGCTCTTGATGGGGGGGAGGTTTCTGTTGTGGCCGATGCTCCAAGGAGCTGTTCTGGGTTCTCATCAGAGCCTTTGCCTTGTCTCATGGCCAAGTGAAGCATTTAGTTCCTTGTGAGCAGTTAGCCTGCTTCCACTTCCTCCTGATGAAGCTTAGCTGCTCTGCTTGCATCCCAAGGTTTTTCCAAAGGCAGCTGGGGGAGTGTTATCTGAGGAAGTCCTGTATTTCCTCTGTATGTGTCTGCCTGTAATCATTTGTTTTCTGTAGTGTTTGTTGATGACAGATTTTGAGTAAGAAATCCTCTTGTTCTACAATGCAAAACCCAGAGCTGCTATGGAACTTTAACCCTCCCTCAAGCCATTTACTGGGGGTTGGAAGTGTTTGCTGTGGCCGTGGTGAATTTTGTAGGAAAATAAGTGGCTCTTCTGGTGAAGTTTGGGAGTGCTGGCTGCTGCAGGGCCAAGAGGAATAAACCTTGCTGTGACCCCAGTGCTGTTGTGCTGTACCTTGGCCTTGTACAGAAAGGGAGACAGACTTTCTGCTCTATGAAGAGTTTGCTTTAAAAAGCTGATCCCTCTCTCCCTGTTAATTCATCCAGGGGCACTTGGAGGGTTTAAACGGGTTCAGGCTTCTGTATACATCCTACAGGTTATTGATAGGATATTCCTTGTTTTCAGTGGTCTTCACTGATAAGGAGAGTTATTTCACTCAGATGAAAGGTGTTATGTGTAACATTCAGATAAATTCTTCAGTAGTTTTCTCTAATCTCTCCCACAGGCAGAGGAATTGTTTGAAACTAGTAGTGAGGAGGAAGCTGATCTGGAGGAAGCTGGAGGCACAAATTCTGTCGTAGATGTGGAAGATCTCGGCAATATCATGGGCCATATGAAGAAAGCAAAGGTATGGAACTGTCAGGTCTTGGCCTCTGATCAGCTGGATTTTTTAAAATATTACTTCCTGTATTTGAATCTGTAGGGTTTGGTTGGGGAATAGTAAAATATGAGGTACTGGGGAGCCTGTCCCAAAAAATAACATACTTTGGAGTTGTGGTGGATGTAGTTACAGACGAACTGTGACTTGTTCACCCAGGAAATGCTGCAGTGGTCACGTGTTATTTTCAGTCTGAAACACCAAACTTCCCATCAAACCAACCTCGGTAATTACACCTTCCTTAGTTTGGGAGCCTCTCACAGCTCTTTCCCAGAATGAGGCCCTGGCACAGAGAAGCTGTGGCTGCCCCATCATCCCTGAAACTGTCCAAGGTCAGGCTGGACAGGGCTTGCAGCAACCTGGGCTGTTGGAAGGTGTCTCTGCCCATGGCAGAGGGTGGAACTGGATGAGCTTTAATGTCCCTTCCAACCCAAACCATTCCATGATTCTGTAAAAATATAACTATTTTCTCAGCTGAGATGACACAACTGGGCCACCTCAAGCCACACTGTGTGTTTGGGAGGGGAAGAGGGTGCAAGGGAGCATTGGGATCTCTGTTCCTCACCCTAGGGAGGAGGGAGAAGGTAAATACAACTTCTGTGGTGTTTGTAACAAATTCTGTGAGAGAGTAACCTCACTGAGCTGGGGACAAGGCCGGCTGCTGTGGGGGGACTGTCCCTGAGCTCGGATGGACTTGTGAGGGAAGGGTGGGTGACCGTTTTGGCTTTGATTTGGAGGGAGAAAGCATCGATGTTTCCCCGGTGGAACCGTGGTCCTTTCTCCTGTCTCTCCTGCACTCACCACTAGAGGTCACCGGCCAAAAGGGAACTGCGTTTGCTGCAGCAGCTTGTCCTGGGAGGTGGTTCAGCCAGGGAAGGGAGGTGGTGGCATCCAGCAGTTTTATAAACAATTAGGCATTGGCTTTTCACTGACTGACAAAATATGGCAACGCCGTGATCGAGGAGTGGTGTAATCCAGGAAAACCACATGTCACAGCCCAGTTTATGAATAAAGAGTGAGCACAGCAGTAAAATACTTCCTGCTCTTCACTTCTCAAGCTCGTGGCTCTGGTAGTGAGCAGGGCTGAAGTCAGTGTGGTGTGGGTTTGTACACAGGCACTGAAAATTCACTGCTCTCTGTGCCCTTGGCTGATGGAAGATTCAAACCACTTTCTCCTCAGCTTTTTGTTGCTCTGCTCTAGCAGTGAGAGGTCTGTGTGCTGTAGTAGTTGCACTTCTGTGCTGTTGGAGACCTGAAAAGCTGTAGTTCTCCTTACTGGCCCCTTCATTCCTGTTCTGTAAGGCTGATCTGCCCAGCTGCAATGCACATTTCTGGGTTCACGCTGCTGTAACCAGAGCAGGGAATGGAGAAAGGGCCCTCAGCAGTGACTCCATGAAAATCCTCAGCTCTCGGGCATGGGGTGTTGGCAGGATAGAGCTGTGTCAGTATTCCATGGGGCAGCCTGAGCTGATGACCATTGCTGGGAGGGAGGATGGCTTGGTCTTGGTGCTGACTCTGCTGGGGGACGTGCACGTGGACTGGGAAGGTTGAGCTGTGAAATGGTCCCGTAGGTGCAGTTATTTACTGTGACCGAAATGAATGCTGAGGACTGGGTATGAAAGAGCAGATGATGTGCATTTATGAAGGCCATTCATCACAGTCAGGCTCTCTTGCTGCCAGGCAGGAAGCTGTAGTTGTTCACATCCAGAGCACCTCAGCTGAAATCCCATCCCCTCTTTTGAGGTTCAGAGTTTGTGCAGTGAGAATTTTCCCCTGTCAGGTGAGGTGTGTTCTCCCTCTAGCCATTTTTGCTCTCATGGAATGCTCGAATGTGTAAAACTACCTTGGCACTTCTGTTTTACACTGAGGTAACCTGTTGTCTTGCAGTAAACCTTTAACTGTGCAGGGAGTTGCTCTGGAGATTTGTACCTGAACTATTCACATACAAGTGAGCAAGTTGGAGAGAAACTTGTCTATTTTCAGAGCCGTTGGGATAAAGTTACACAGTTCATGGTGATGGTGCCTCCTGCACCCGGAATGTGAGCACAAAATTGGCCCCAAGGTTGGGTGTATATTGGTAATATAGTCAAATAAATGGCAGCTGATACAAGAGTAAATCCCACACTTAGTGCACCAAATCTCATAATGTTGTCGTGGTGGTTCTTAATGGGTTTAAGAACTAGCTGGATTTCTGAGTTTTACAGTGGAAGCACCCTTTCCATGTCCTCCAAAGTTGCTCCCCTGGAATGTATTTATGGGATGGAAGTGAACTCTGATGGGTGTGTTTGTGGCCTGTAAATGTTGTTAAACTGCAGGGACACCAGTTCTTGCTGTAGATTATCTGGGAGATTGTGATAAACCAGAAAGATCAAGGGAATGAAATGACTTTATTGACCTTCATATCTATAAACTTCAGGCATGAGTAACAGCAGTAATAATATCCTAATTACTTTTTTTGATGGGTTGGGAAGTAATCAAATGGGCATGTTCTGTTGACAGAATTTTGAGATTAATGTTGTTTTTTCCTAAAACAAAAAGTTTAATGATGCTGACAGTCTCATTTGCAAGATAAATAGAAAGGGGGAATGTATTTAAGAGAGCAAGACTGAGTTTACAGGAGCCAAAATCTCCCCTGGAGTGTGTTCAAGGAGTTTCTTTGTTCTTCTATGTCTGTTTGCCCCAGGGGAAGGTTTCTTAATCCCTAAAAAATCACCCTCTGTTAGCCAGGTACCACCACTGTGATTGTAAATCCCACCTCTTCCAGTGTTCCCAAGAGCCCTTGGAGCCTGTGGGAGCTGCTGAAGACCAAACCTTGGGTGAAGAAACTCTTAGTGAAGCTGTCTGGGTTTGGTTGGAATGGGGCAGTGGGAATTAGGGTATTTAAGGCAGAAGGTATTTACAGACCAACTTTGTGTTACAGGTAGAAACTTTGTCGAGTATGGAAGAATTATTAGCCATGTTTTAACCAAATTGAACACGGTTTGGGCACTTAACTGTCAGTTAAAACTGATGTGGACACTTAGAGCCTCTCCAAAAACTTTTAATGGTGAAAGATTCCTTTATGAAAAATGAGCCCTTCTCTGCAGCAAACCAGGCCCTAGATTTTGATGTACTCTGCTCAGAATGGTACTCTGACTCAGAATTACATTTTAAAATAAGCTTTAAAAATATAATTTAACTTCTTAGGATCTACTTCTAGCATTAAAATGTGGGTTTTGTCAGAGGGGACACTTCACCTTTCTTCTTTCCTGCATTCAAATCTTTATTCTCTAAACCCTGGCTGTTGGAAAGAATTATGATTCCTAAACAACATCACAAGAGATCTTGAGCTTGCTTTTTCTGAGTAAGGCTTGTGAGCACCCAAAGGAAAAAAAAAAAAGGCAGGAAAAAAAGCCCTAAAAATAACTTTAAAGATAACCTCTGGCTGGATGTTGTGACATGTGGTATGATAGTGGCTCCCTTTGTAAAGGGATTTGAGATCTCTAAATGAAAACTCTTTTTGCCCTGAGGGGTGGATCCCACACACCCTGTTGTTCTTTCATCTGTTGTGAATTAGTCAGGAAATGGGTAGTGAAGCAGAGCTGATAGACATAAAAAAATCTGGAAGACTGAAGTGCCCCAGGGTGTTTGGATTCCTCTTGATTTGCAGCTTTTTCTTGGCCACATCCATCATCCATCACTGGAGGTGAGCAGGGCTGGCCCTGCAGCAGCCCAGCCCACCTGTTCACCATTTCTCACCAGCTTTGAGCTCCATTTCTCAGGTGTCTTTTTTCCTGTTCCTTTTTTAAGGTTCTTGCCAGTCCAGTGACACAGTTGAGAATTCCACAGAATTCCTCAGTGCAGCAGAGCCCCTCTGCTCTGGAGCCAGGCTGGGAGAGCTGGGGGTGTTCACCTGGAGAAGAGAAGGCTCCAGGGAGACCTGAGAGCCCCTTCCAGTGCCTAAAGGGGCTCCAGGAGAGCTGGAGAGGGACTGGGGACAAGGCATGGAGGGACAGGACACAGGGAATGGCTTCACACCACCAGAGGCAGGATTAGATGGGATATTGGGAAGGAATCCTTCCCTGTGAGGGTGGGCAGGTCCTGGCACAGGTTGGGCAGAGAAGCTGTGGCTGCCCCATCCCTGGGAATGTCCAGGACCAAGCTGGATGGGGCTTGGAGCAACCTGGGCTGGTGGAAGGAGTCCCTGCCCATGGCAGGGGGTGGAATGAGATGAGATTTAAAGTCCCTTCGAACCCAAACCATTGTATGGTTCTATGGTGTTTTGACCACTTGAAAAATTGGTGTTAAAATGAAATCCTCTTGTAATCCTAAACTGTCAGAAAAAGAAAGAAATGATGGAGTGGAGTAGTAGTTCTTTTACAGAGCCATTTTAAAGAAAATTGCAAAATATGGCAAGACTGTGTGTACTGTACTGCCTGTTCTGAGTGTGAGGGAGCAGAAGATGCTGAACTGGAACATCTTGCTGGTTTTAAGTTGGAGATTAAATTGCTAAATTGTATTACCTGGGTCTTAGTTGTGAGTATTGTACCAGAGAAGAAAGGAATAAAATGTGACTATATGGCTCAGTTTTCAAGTCCAAGCAGTCACTTTTGGGTGGACACAGACACATTTGTAGTTTTGACTCTTTTGGCTCCTTTGAAAATCAATCTTCTTTATGGTGTGTCCATAAAGGATGTTTCCCAAGTCAAACAGATGTTGACAGGCTCTGGGAGCTGTGTGGGAAATGGAGCGGTGGCTTAATGACACCTTGTGAAAACCTGCCCTGCAGCAGAGCCATCTGAAACCCCACTGAACCCTGCAGAGACACTTTAAAGTTGCGAGCTGGGAGGTTTTTCTGTCCTTGGGGATTTTGGCTGATGTTGAAACTGCAAGAAACTGGATGTTGGTGGGTTCATTTATCCTTCTGCATTTCACGGGAGATGCACAGTGTCCTTTCAGGCTGATTCACTTGGATGGCAGCAGAAGCTTCTGTCACTGCTTGTCTGCATGAGTTTGGGATTTTAAAAGCTGCTTTATATGTACAGGAATCTCAGCACTGACTCCTCAAACAAAGAGAAAATGGAAGATTCCCTCTGTGAGGACAGAGCTGCAGGTCTGTTCAAAGATCTTTTCTTTGTGTGGCAGCTGTTATCCTACAGGAAAGGGAGGGAGATGGGGCTGGAGTTTCCTTCCACCTCATTATTGAATATTCACACTGCTTCTGAGGTTGTATTTTTTCTAGTTTTTTTGGCATCAGTCAGAACTTCTCGGGGACTTTCTCCATTTTGAAAGGAGCCTACAGGAAAGGTGGAAAGAGACTATTTACAAGGGACTGGAGTGACTGGGCAAGGAGGAATGGGCTCCAACTACCAGAGGACACGGTTAGATGGGAAATTGAGAAGGAATCCTTCCCTGGGAGGGTGGTGAGTCCCTGGCACAGGTTGGGCAGAGAAGCTGTGGCTGCCCCATCCCTGGAAGTGTCCAAGGCCCAGTTGGATGGGGCTTGGAGCAGCCTGGGCTATGGAAGTTGTCCCTGCCCATGGCAGAGGGTGGGATGAGATGATCTTTAAGGTCCCTTCCAACCCAAAGCATTCTGAGATTCTGTGGTTTAAGGGCCACTTGACAACACATGCCATGATTTTTACTTCTGGCCAAGCCACCTTGTGTTTTAGCCATGACAAGGTGATGGATCAGCCCATCATCTCTCAGCTCTCTTCTTTGGTTGAGGTTGTTGTGCCTCACTGGGCACTGATTGTGGAGTGGGGACGTAGCCTGTGATTGTGTAGGCTCTAGCAGCTCTTTCTAATAAGATTTTCATGTTGTTGGGCTGTTTGCTGGATCAGAGATCAGTGCCTGCCCCTTCTGAGAAAGCTGGAACTGCAGTGAGGTCTCCTTGTGCTCCAGAGTCCTTGTGGAAGTGTGCTCCCTATCCCTTCTTTTCCATGTGCTATAGTCTTACAGGAGGGCTGTTCTGTAAGGAAGAGTGCCATTCCTGTGGGCAGCCTGATGTCTCAGCTTCCCAAATCCCCACGTGGCTCTTGCCATCAGTGACAGATGAGCCAGACTGAGGGAGAAGCTGTCAGCATTCCTGGCTATCCTCTCACCCCTGGAACTTTGCTTCCAGAGCTCTGTGAACTTTAACTCTTCCTTCATGTAATTCATGAACTTTGATACTTCATTTAACAGCTCCCCAGGGAAAGTTTTGCTAATACTTCCTGCTGCCAGGCAGCCTTTTCCTGAGAGCCTTGCCAGCATTTTCCCTCAGCTCTGATTCTGTTAGTCCTGGCTCCAACCCCTGATGCATGACTGTTTTCCCAATGCTTGTGCCTTTCATTTGTTAAAAGGTCCTGGAGCCTTTAGATGGATGAGACTGTAAATCATGGCAAGGCCAAGGGTTGCCTTTTGTCTGACCACTGGGAGGTTAAGTAGGAAAGAAGTTTAGTCAAAATTGGGTTCTTCTGGGTGTCATTTTTCTTCTGAGAGTAAAAGCTTCTGGGGGGACTTTGTTTTTTCAGCCATGGTACATCAATAAATAGAGCCAGGAGGCTATAAGTGCTAAATTTAGTTAATTTAGGGAATCACAGAATGGTTTTGGTTAGAAGGGACGTTAAAGGTCATCTCATCCCACCCCCTGCCATGAGCAGGGACACCTTCCACTAGCCCAGGCTGCTCCAAGTCCAGTCCAACCTGGCCTTGGACACTTCCAGGGACGGGGCAGCCACAGCTTCTCTGCCCAACCTGTGCCAGGGCCTGCCCACCCTCACAGCCAATTCCTTCCCAATATCCAACCTAAATTTCCCTTCTCTGTTTGAACCCATTCTGCTTTTCCTGTCACCCCAGTTCCTGATGCAAAGTCCCTCTCTGGCTTCCTTTTGGCCCCTTCAGATCCTGGAAGGTGCTCTGAGATCATCACACAACCTTCTCTTCTCCAGGCTGAACAGCCCCAACTTCCTCAGCCTTTGCATGGAGTTTAGGTACCTTTTTTGATTGTTCTCACCCCTGCAATATTAACTTGAAGAATGTTTGTAATAAAATAGAAAACAGGGAGATGCTGGGCACCTTGACAACCTGGAGAGAGCACTTCAAAGAGGAGATGCAGCAGCAGCACATCCTGTTGGTCACATTTGGATGCAGCTGTGGGTGAATTTGGAAAGCAAATTTGTAGGAAACCCTTTGAAACACTTGGAGTGTGACTTATCCAAGTGGCAGCAGCAGCTCTGCCCAGGCAAGGGATGCTGAGCCCCTTGTCTGTGGCTGTGCCCTGTGTCAGATGCTCTTGATGGATCAAAGTTGGGTTCTCCATGCCCACAGGGGATGAGCTGCCCTGCCTGGATGGCAGGCAAAGGGAAGAGATCCCTTCTTCCCTTCACCTGCCCCTGAGGTTCGGGTGTTCTTATTCAGGTCTGCATCAATGGCAGCACCAGAACCCCCTCCAGCACATTGTACTGGAGCTGTGCTGGGTCCTGATTCCAGGGAATTGGGGTGTATCCATGGGCTCTCTCCCCTCTGCACACACCCCAGGGGATGACTCTTCAGGTTTTTGGCAGGGAAATATTTCAAGGGCCTCAAAAGCTGGCTCTTGTCACTGCTTGCTTGATTTGTTATGGAAAGCCAGTAATTTGCCTTGGATTTACTACAGGGCTTTCTGCTAAATCACCAGAACTTGAGAAGTTTGCTCTGTGCAAAGTTAACTTTGTTCTCTCCACTCCAGCCCTAAATAATAGATATGAGAGGTTTATTAAGCAAATAAGTGAAAATCCCTGTGCTGTGAATTGCATTTCCCACAAGGAGTATCTGAAGCCAATCATTTGCCAAAGGGAACAAGTCAGGGATTGCAGTTCAGAGAAAAGCAAAAGATTATTTTGTTTACAGGCTTTCACATCGGGGTGTGGGGAGGGAACATTATTATCATCTCTGAGGGGGAAAAGTGATTATTGAACTGTATTTTTGCCCTAGCAGTAAGGCAGTTTGAATGTTGTGTTCAGGTGCTTTTTTCAGGTACTGCAGTGACAGAGAGGTGGAAATGCAAATACTTCCCATGCAGAAAGACTCTTTCCATATCTGAAGGCTCTCTTGGATGGGATGTCTCATTTGCAATTAGATCAATTGCTGCATTTTAAATATTGTGATGTGCTCCATTATGGAGAGTTAGTTCTTCTGGGGGAATTAACCTGGCATGAGATTACAGGATGTGTCCACGTTTAGATCCTACTGAGCATTTTAAGTGACTCAAATCATAGAATCAGGGAATGGTTTGGATTGGAAGGGACCTTAAAGCTCATCCAGTTCCACCCCCTGCCATGGGCAGGGACACCTTCCAACAGCCCATGCTGTTCAGTCTGGGCTAAGGCAGAGCCTTTCCTTGGGCCTAGTTCTGGCTTAAATGATGGCTTGTGGCAGGAGAAACTCTTTATTTAACATTTAATAGATAAAACCTTCATTTGCCATCTCCTTCCTTATGCATGAGGCTTTTGCAGCAATATTAATACCTTACTGTTGAAGAGTCTTGCTGATGAATGAAGATCAAGGCTCAACAAATGAGTTTTTAAACCCATCAGATGACAAGGAATTATTAGATGTAGCCCTGCAGGGGCGTTTTGAAATGTTATAGAAACCAACGCATTCCTGCCTGAAAGCTCCGCAGTGAGTGGAGGGAAGGAGGAGATGGGCACAGCTTTCTCCTGCAGGAAGGGCCAAGTTGTGGTTGTTGGAAAAGCTCTTCCTGCACAACATCCCTGAGTGTGTGAGCCCACTTTTATGCAAAACAAGTAGGGAAGGTTTCCTTCTTGAGTGCTTATTAGGAACTGTTACGTCCTTAAACCTCTGTGTGGGGGGGGTTTATTATTACTTTTAATTTTTCCTGAGGCACCTCTTATTTGCTGAGATTTTACTTAGGTACAAAATAAATCTGTTTACATCCAGGAGCATTTCCCTGCTTGGGAAGAACAGTTTGGCGAGTCAGGAGCACTGGTTTCCCTAGTGATGCTGACAGTTGGTGGGCAGACTCAAAAACTGGAAGCATTTCTATGAACTTCTTGATGTCTTTGGCACAAAAGAGGCTTGGATGTGAAATGCCCTCAGATTTTGAAGACAAAATGTCCTCTGCTTGTTTTTGTTTGTTGTTTATCCATAACTCCTTTAATAAAAGCCATAAAGGACTGACAGATTACAAGTTGTGTGAAATATCCAAGTAATTATTTCCACTTTGATGCTTCTTTGTGCAGCCATGAAACAATAAATATCCATAAAGTCTCAGAAGTGACACACAGCGGGGGACTCACCACTTTTTACGTGCCAGGGTTTGCTTCTCCTGCTTGTAACTTTCTCCTAACACCTGATGTTCCTTGCATTTGGTTTTAAGTAAGCTCCAAGGGCTCAGCTGTGTCCGGAAGCCAGAATTCCGTGGGATGATGCTGGAGTTGGCTGTGGGGCAGGAACAGCCCCTTCGGTGGTGCCTGTGGGTGCTGCCTCAGGGCGCTTGTGCAGACCACAAAATCCTGAGCTGCGGGTTCCTCCCTGGCCTCTCCCAAATATTTGGCACTCCAGTCACACACTGGTTTGTGGAGGGGTGAGATTATTGTGCAGCCATGAAGCATTTGGACTTAAATCCTGGAGTCCTTCTCCCTCTTGGATGGGCTAACACCCTGGTTGTTAAAATAGCCTTGAGAATCTTATTGCTGTGTTAGTAGGAAAAAAATGAATGTATTGTGGGTTTTTCCTTTCAGAATTACTGTCCTAAATCACCAAAGGGTCAGTCTGAAGGGAAAAGGGATTACACAAAAGCAGGAATTCCTGTGGGGGCACTTGCCTTGCTTTCCAGTTTGGCAGGCCCGTGGCTGGACTGGGCCACAGTGTTCAAAATGCGGTGCTGGAATTTCAGTGGTTTTTGTTAATTTATTAAATTTAATGGAATTTAAATTCACTGTCTTTGAACAGAGAGAACGTGAACTCCAGGAAGGAAGTGCTGGAATGATGAGAGAGAGCACTGGAAGGAAGGAGGAAGGAGAGAAGAGAGAGATGATAACGCCGGCCCTGAGAGACGCGCTTACAAAACAAGGTGAGGCTCTGCACAGACCTGTCTTGGTGGTGGACTTTGACCAGAGCAGTGATGGAAGGTGTTCTTTGTGTGAGAGGTACTGCTCTGGACCCTCAGTTATGGCAGGCTCTAACCAGAATATCTGGGGTTGGGAGGGCCCTCTGGAGACCACCCAGTTCAGGGTCACCCAGAGCAGGTGACACAGGAAAATATCCAGGTGGGTTTGGAGTGTCTCCAGAGAGGGAGATTCCACACCTTCCCTGGGCAGCTGTTCCAGGGCTTTGCCACCTCAGTGTTGAGGTGGAACTTGTGGTTTAGTTTATGGCCTTTGCTCCTTGTCCTGTCACTGGGCACCACTGAAAAGAGTGTGGCACCATCCTCTGCCACCCAAACCATTTCATGATTCTGGCACTGTGTGTGTCTGATCCAGAGGTCTAATAACTGCCTGCAGGGAAGTTTAGGGACCTGGTGGCTTTGGATAGCAGGCCTGTGGTGTGGGCTGTGGGGACAAGGCTGGCTAGAGATGGGCAGCAGGGAGGTCAGCACAGTTGCCTGCTGTCCAGTTTTGAGAGGTCAGGGGGGCTGCTGAGTCCACGGATGGTGCCCCAAACTGCCCAGACATCTCAGCTGGTGCTATGGGACACAAAACCCCAGGTGGGCTCCTGACTCCTGAGAGGGCAAGAGGGGGTGGTTTGTGGGACCCTGCCCTGCCCTTTTTGGGGTACAGGCCTCTGTGCTGCCCTGTGTGGTGGTTGTAGGAGTGTTTCTCACTGGCTCACCCAGACTGTGTTGGTTTGGTTTTGGGGCGTGAATGAAACTGCTTTTGTAAAAAGTGGCCATTTGGAAAATTAAAGCAGTGCTGGAGGAAAGGTCACCTTCCTCCCATAATTTTTTTGACACAAAGAAAGGCTCCCCAGAGAGTTCTGATTTCCCTGTGATGCTCCAGGGACAGGAATTCATTATCCGGATAAGTAGGTCCGTGTTTCTCCCTTCCTTTGGCATTCAGGGTAGTGCCTGTATTGGCTCAACTAGTAGGATCTGCTTACATAAACCTGCAGTTTCAAACACTTCAAACTGTTGTGTGTCTCCTTGTAGTTACAGCTGCCTCTCACAGCCCTCCCCTCCTCTGCTGCTCTCCTAATTCTTTAATGGTCTCTCAGCAGTGAAGAAGAGAAGCGGGATTTCAGTTTTTGTGTCATGTAACATTTTTCCTGCCAATAACACACCGAGTCAGGCATCATTTTGTGGCTATATATCAAATAAAACAACTCTCTCCCTCCCTCAGCATTATTGGCCCACAAATAACAAGTGCTGTGTAGTCAAAAAATAATCTAATTTCTTCAGCGACAACTAGTTGCTCTGGATGTGGAATCACAGAGTGGTTTGGGTTGGAAGGGACATTAAAACTCATTCAGTGCCACCCCCTGCCATGGGCAGGGACACCTTCCACCAGCCCAGGTTGCTCCAACCCCCATCCAGCCTGGCCTTGGACACTTCCAGGGATGGGGCAGCCACAGCTTCTCTGGGCACCCTGTGCCAAGGTCTGCCCACCGTCCCAGGGAAGGATTTCTCCTTCATATCCCATCTAACCCTGCCCTCTAGCAGTTTGAACCCATTCCCCTTTGTCCTGTCACTACTGCTCTTGTAAAAAGTCCTTTTCCAGATTATCCCTGAGGGCACAATTAGCCCAAGAGGAGGAAAACAAGTATTAGTGGCTCAGGAGAAAGCTGGTTTTGGCATTGCAGTTGCATGACAGAGTTTGCCTTTGAGCAGCATCTCTTCAGACTGTTGTAACCTCTGGCTTCACCTTCAAACAAATTTACCTTCCTAGAGATAAAGTGAATATTGCTTAAGCAGTAGTTTTCTTTTAGGCCTGGCATTGAATTTGGGCTAAATATAGCCTCCCCTTTGGGTTGTATTGGGCTGTATAGGTGTAAGCCCTTGCAGTTGCTTGGTTGCAGATACCTTGACAAAAGGTGCTCAGTAATAGTTGCTTTTTAAAGCCACAGCCAGGATTGTGCTGTGAGACAGCACTGAGTCCATTTCCATCAGTGCTCAGCCTTGCATAAAGCACAAACAGCCCAGGCTCTTCAGTGCCTGCACTAACAGTGGAGTGGGAGAGATGCTGACAGTGCTCATGTGTCACATTTGCAGCGGTACTGCTGATGCTTTAGTCATTTCATGTGTTTAGGTAGAAAGAAAGAAATGAAATAAACTGAAAATAGAAGCAAACTGCTCATGTGAATGTTTCCTGTGGTTATTAGGAGATAGATACAGCCTAATGTTCATGTTTGCTTTCTGAGGTTGCTTGAAGATTCTTGAAACAATCCCTGCTGGGAAGAAAGTTTTCTTTTGGCTTGGCCTGGGTGCCAGGAGGATTTTGATGTGGTGAAGTACATGTGGGCCTTCCCAGAGCTGCTGATTTTTCAGGAAGTACATTTCAATCCTTGCTTAGCTTTAGGGGGATCTCAAGCTGCTGTTTTACTAGGAAAGATGACTGTAAAAAACAAACAGTGTAAGGGGTTTTTTCTGTAAAACAAACCAAACCAAAACACCCTTCTGTTTGTCAGGGGAGGCAAGTTTGGATATTGGGGAGAGGCTCTTCTCCCAGAGGGTGGTTGGGCACTGACCAGGCTCCACAGGGCAGTGGGCACAGCCCCAAGGCTGCCAGAGCTCCAGGAGGGTTTGGATGATGCTCTGGGGCACAGGGTGGGATTGTTGGGATGTCTGTGCAGGGCTGAGGGTTGGACTGGATGGTTCTTGGGGGTCCCTTCCAGCTCAGGGCACTCCATGGTTCAGTGTGACTCCTGTGCTCTGTTGGGGTTGTTTCCATTGTTAGTAGCAGCCACCCCCTGATTTGACAAATGTGTTATTGATGGTCCCACTGGGAGCCAAACCCGCTGTCCTGCTGAACACAGAAGGGAATGCTGGCAGCTGGAGAATTATTGTTTCACTGCACTGACTTCCTGAAATATTTGGAGCTCAAACATGATGTCACACAGTGACAGCCACTTTCACCATCCCTGTCACGTTGCAGGTGGATTTAGCAGAGCTGCAGCTTGTGCCTGATGTACTTCTCTTAAATGTGCAGAATAAAACAGAAAAAACCAACTCAAAGCCTTGCAGAGCTGAATGTTTGCTTAGGAGATTCCAAGGGGAATGGCTTCAAACTGAAAAAGTAGGTTTAGAGTAGATTTTGGGAAGACACTCTTCCCTGTGAGGGTGGTTATGCCCTGGCACAGGTTGGGCAGAGCAGCTGTGGCTGCCCCAGCACTGGAAGTGTCCAAGGCCATGTTGGACAGGACTTGGAGCAGCCTGGGACAGTGGAAGGTGCCCCTGCCCATGGCAGGGGTTGGAACAAGGTGAGCTTTAATGTCCCTTCCAATCCAAACCGTTCTGTGGTTTCTTCCTCTGTTCATACCAGGTATCTCTGAATGTGGGGATGGGTTACTGATGCCAAAGACTGACCCCCCTGACATTGTGTACATTATTCTGTTGTGTCTCTGCTCCCACAGGGACAGTTTTGCTGCAGTCCTGTTGGATTGTTCTGTCTTACTGGCCTGCAATTTAGCCCCAGGGTGTCCAGCATACCTCTGTTTTACTTGTAGCCAAAGGCAAGTGGTGTATTAGGACACAGCTCATGTCCAGAATAGTCTGGGCTGCTTTGAGTTGGTAGTTGAGCTAAAGCTCTACTTTGGTCTGTTTTTCAGTGTGTTAGGGCAAGCAAGAGACTGATTTCAGATAAATTCTGAAGGCTGGGTTTTTCAGGTGCTCACCAACTTTGAGCTGAGGTTTTTAAAAGCATTTTGGTGGCTTTTGCTGTCCCTTCCTGGGCTGAACTGTCCAGTGCCTGCAACTCTGAGCTCTTCGGAGCAGCTGAGCTTGGCTCACTGTGCTGAGCTTTTGGAGTCTCCAGACTTTGGGAATGAGATCCAAGCCATTGCTGTGTGCTCTTGCAAGCTGTGTTTGGGATTTGGGAGGGTTTGGGTGCAGCTGTTGAACTCCAGGTGGCACTAGCAGCCCACAGCTGGATCCAGGGTGGGTAAGGCTGGTGCAGTCCCTGAATGTGCCACAGAAATCGAATACTGGCCGTGGGGAGATGAAAAACTAGTTTGCTAAATAGCACATTATTCTTAGTAAGCAGAATAAATACAGTGACCAAAGCCAGGCACAGTGAGGATCAGTTCCTTAGGAAATGTCTGTGTACATAAAGAGGGAATACCCAGTTAGAAGGGAAGAGTCCAGGCAGCAGAAGATGCTCACCACCACATGGAAGGTGCCAGGAGCTGGGGGAGAGCTGTCTGCACCACTGCTGTGCTGGCACAGGTGTAGCAACTTCTCAGGAGCAGAGGAGATGGTGAAAGCTCAGTTTTGAGGGCCTGACTCTTCCCTCATGTGATGGAGCTGGTAGAATTGCCCCATGTATAATAGAGGAAAACAAGTGAAAATTACAGTTGAAGTGCATGATTTTGTTTTGGTTTTAAATGGGCTTTGGAGAGTGTTGGTCTTTGAAATTAAGTCTAAGCTGGAACAAAACACAGGATGTATTCAAGCAAGGATAAGGTTTGCTGTCCTTTCTTCATAAGGTGACACTCTGCCCACACAAGGGGACAGTTCAGGCAAGGGGGAATGTGGAGAAGGGAATGTGCCCTGAATGACTGAAAGGTGTCTCAGTAAAACAAAGAAATAAGATCCAGACTGTAGTAACTGGCAGTTCTGTCCCTTACTCTTTTTTTGGATTTGTTCTGACCTGAGGAAGAGACTTTCCAGGCTGGTACCTTCCACTGCAGACTTCAGCCCCAGCTGGCACTGATGTCCAGTTCTTAAAAATGTCACATTATTGCAGATTTCTGGAATTTTCCTGTGAATAACAAATCATGGAATCATGAAATGGTGTGGGTTGGAAGGACCTTAAAGCCCATCCAGTGCCACCCCCTGCCATGGGCAGGGACACCTTCCATAGCCCAGGTTGCTCCAAGCCCCATCCAACCTGGCCTTGGACACTTCCAGGGATGGGGCAGCCACAGCTTCTCTGCCCAACCTGTGCCAGGGCCTGCCCACCCTCCCAGGGAAGGATTCCTTCCCAATATCCCATCCATCCCTGCCCTCTGGCAATGGGAGCCATTCCCTGTGGGAGTGGCTGAATCACCAGTTGGACTGGTACATCTCTGAGGTCACTTCCAACCCAAACCATCCTGTGATCCCTTTCTTGGGAGCAGCAGTTTTCCTCTTAGGATGGCAAAGCCAGTATAGGGGTGAGTGAAGCTACTTGGGCTGAGGGATGACCATCCTTTCTCCACCTCTCCTTGGGTGAGAGGAGGTCCCAAGAACCTGCAGTTTTTTGGGGGATGGATGAGCTGCCAAATTGTTGATGCCTATGGGTTCCCTTCTCCCGGCCATGCTTGGCTAAGGTTGATACTGGTGGAGGTCACCAGTGTGACACATTCATGGCAAACATGTTCAGGGAATGGTCAGGCTTGTCATGATGCTCTTGGTCAAAGGGCCAGATACAAAGGGCTTTTCTTCTGGTATTGATACAGGTGCAAATATCAGCGGTCTCTGAGGTTGTTTTGCCATAATTTGACAAGAAATTCTGCCTTTGAGTGTTGGAGGGTTTATATTCCCACTGCCCAGGCACTTCTGTGCTGTGAAGGAGAAGGTGCTCTTGGATTAAAATAGGCATCTGGGTCGAAGTGAAAAGCCAGATTTTAAGAGTTCTTTAGCTCTTTTATGATCAGCTGTTGAGGCTGGAATTTATTACAGCTCCTGGCATTCCCACCTTGAACTTTGCCAGTCTCCCTTTCTCGACACCAGTGTGCGTCTGGTTGCCTGTGAAGCAGCTTATTCCTTTCACTAGTTCAGGAGACTTCTACTATATGTTAAAAACATTCCAGATGTTCAATTTGTGTATGACAAGCTAGATGTGAAGCAGCTGAAAGACCAGACTTTCCATCCATTTGGGAATGACAGTGTTCTCATGTCCTCACTCCTTCTCTGAGCTCGTGGAAGCAAATCCCTTCACAAATCACGAGCCTTTAGTGCTTTTAAGAGCACTTTTGCAAACAGGGAGAATCTAAAGTGGGTCTTGATGGGCTTGGCAAGGGTTTCTTGAAGGCTGAGCAGTTCTAGGAATGAACCTGGAGGTTTCTGCTGTCGTGCTTGGGCAGTCTGAAAAATTCCACTGCCCAGATTCCCCTTATTTTTAGATTTGTATAAAATACTGATGTAATCTGAATGGGTCCCTCACCAATGGCATTTCTGAATGTTGTTGTAATTATTATTAATTTTCTAGCACCCAGTGTCTTTTGGGTAGTGGTTTAAGCACAGCAGTTGTTTCAACTTGGAAATGATCCTTAAAAGTGGTGGGGATGGACCCTGCTGTGTCACCAACCTTCAGCTCTGGCCCTTTTAGGCTGCATTGTTCCCAAAAATTGGGAACTTTTTTCCCTGTAAACATTCTCCTGGTGTGAAGTTTCTCTCTGTGCACTGAGGTTCAGCTTGAACAGATAATCATTGCTTTAGAGCACAGGCTTTTATTTAAGGGGAGTGCTTGATAGAACCGCACACATTTGTCAGCTCTATATTGCTCTTCTCAGAAGAGCAGCCTTCTGAAAGCCATTAGAGTTTGTGAAGCACAATGTGACACCAGATTGGCTTTTCCAGACTCCTGGTGTCTGCATTCCTGGACAAGGATAGCTGGGTCTTTTCCTTACAGTTCTGGGGGATTTTCTCAACCACTGTTTCATGATTTCATATAATTCATAATTCCATATGTTTCATAACTTCATTCTTTCATAATTAAATGTTTTGCTGTGTGCTTTCAAAGTCTTGTGCTAAAGCACGTTTTTTGTGGTATAAAGATCTGAACTGGAAGGTGACAGGCAGGGCAGTGACTGTCCCCCTGTGCTGGCACTGCTGGGGCACCTCCAGTGCTGGGGCCAGTTCTGGGCCCCTTGGGACAAGACGGAGGGGCTGGAGCGTGTCCAGGGAAGGGAGCGGAGCTGGGAAGGGGCTGGAGGAGCTGGGGGGGGCTCAGCCTGGAGAAAAGGAGGCTCAGGGGGGACCTTGTCCCTCTCCAGGATCCCCTGACAGGAGGATGGGATGGGTGGGGGTCGGGCTCTGCTCCCAGGGAACAGGGACAGGAGGAGAGGGAACGGCCTCAGGCTGGGCCAGGGCAGGGGCAGCTGGGACATCAGGAGGAATTCCTTCATGGAAAGGGTGGTCAGGCCTTGGAAGGGGCTGCCCAGGGAGGTTTGGAGTCCCCATCCCTGGAGGTGTCCAAGGAATGGTACTGGATGTGGCACTCAGGGCTCTGGACTGGGGGACAAGGTGGGGATCAGGCTCACCTTGGACTTGATGGGCTGGTAGGGCTTTTCCAGTATCAGTGGTCGTGTGTGTGGGTTTTCTTCTGGACATTTTGCTCTTCAGCTGCTCTTTGGCAGCTGTTCAGCAGGTGTGCCTTACAGATGAGTTTTTCAGACTGTGCAGATATGACACACTACTTCTGATATGGACAGTTGTATTTATAGAAGTTCAGTTTATCTTATCCGTTCTGCTTTCAAAAATACCATAATTGCTCATTTGTGTACGTAATTCATCCCCATCCAGTAGCTTGGAAAGGACTGGTTGTGTGTATGGCCCTGGTAAACTGGCAAACCACACCCAGAACTCCTTGATATCCCAAAATGTGACATTTGTATAAAGACAGAAAGTCCTGACTCAGGGCTGAGCGCTCAGTTGGGTCCCACCAGGAGCTCCTTGAATTTCAGAGGGAGAACTTGTAAAGCTTTTATTTCCGTGATGGAGCTGAGATGCTGCAGAGTAGTTCCCAAGAGCTGCAGCCCACTTTTGCCCCAGACACTGGAGCAATCAGGAGCTGTGACACCGACCATCTCTCTGGCTCAAAGTCCCTCTGTGGGCTCTTAAACTCCACTTGGACTGTCAGGGTGAGCGATCTCCAAATGTTTCTCAGCCTGGTGTTACTGCCTGATAACACTCATTTCACCCCAAAGCTTGTTTAAAAGCTTAATTCATGTCTATAAAAGTGACACTTAATTTCAGTGAAGTTTGGCAAGCTTCTAGGTCAGCCCAAATTTATCATCTACAGCAGGATCAACACAGCCTTCAGATTAGATGCTCTTGTGCCTTTAGTTGGGAGTTGAGCTGATTACTGTGAACCTGCTTATAATTTAAGGAATCCTTTGACTATTAGGCTGTAGAAATAATAAATAAATTGGTTTGTCCAGCTTTAGTATCTGAAGATACACAGACATTGTGAGCAGTTCCATCAAGACAACACATTGGATTGTTGAGAGGGTGCTGTATCCAAATATTCACTTAGAGTTATTGCTCCTGAGTAATATCCCTTCAGAGCAAAGCAGTGGATGTGTGGATGGTGAGTCCTGGCACCCACAGGTGCAGACTTGGGGCCCTCAGTAGGATTTGATGCCAACACCATTTGGCAGAGCCGTGGTGCAGTTGTGGCAGGGCTCATGGAGGGGTTGAGCTGCCCTGAGCTTCCCAAAGGGAATGTGGAAACAGGGCTGGAGACCCTGGGGCTGGTTTTGGAGGGCAGTGTGTCAAAGGGTGGGTTTGAAACTTTGCAGTGAGGAAGTGNTGGAGGGCTTTTCCAACCATAATGGCTCTGTGACACTGCTTGGTTCTTGCTTATCTTCTTGTGCCTCCTTTTAGCCCAGACTCTTTTGCTGCTCCTTCCCAACAGTACAGTAGGTGCTTGAAGGAAGTCATGTGTCAAAGGCATGGCATGGCCAGCACTCCCTGTGGTGGCTTTAGCAGGGTGCCCACACCTTCTCCCCGTTGCCCACGTGGTGCAGGACCCAAGTTCTCTCTACAGTGGCTTTAGGAAGTCCTGCTGTTTCCTGCTGTCACCACAGCTGGGACTCCTGGCAACAGCAAAGAGGAGTAAACCCCTTCTCATCCCTGAAGCTGGCTGCAGTTTGTGAGGCTCTGTTTTGATGCTGAACATGGACAGTTGTCTTGGTCTTTAAAGGAAGCTGTGGCTTCTCCACATGGTGGAAGTTGATTTAAGTGACTTTAGAGAAAATGCTGGAGCTCTGGAGCTTGGCATCTTGCTCGGTTTAGCTGCTTCCTCTCTTCTCTCAAACAACTCAGTAGCAAACCTAGGCAAGCATGTCCTATTTCCAATTTAATTTTTCTCCAAACCCCATTTTCAAACAGCCATATTACTTCTACTGACAAGTGATCTGTGAGGGAATAATCTCCCATGAATGCTGCTGCTGGATTTTGAAAACTGGAAAAAATAAGACTTGGGCTGTGCTGGGTAACAGCAGCAGGGCCTGGCTCGGACAGCTGTACTAGAGGGAGGAGGAATGCAGCATTCCTTTGAGCACTGATCCAGAAATCCTGTAAGGACACACTTTTTAGCAGTGCAGGGAGGTCTCAGCTGAGATTAGACCTTGCTGGACAAGCTTGTTTGCAAAGAAAAGCTGGAAGAACTGGGCAGGACAGACCCAGGGTGGGGGAGATGTTGGGTTACAGCCACGTGTGGCTGTGTGTGTGTGGCTGTGCCATGGAGAGGGTCAGAACCTGCCACAGGATGTTCTGGGTCTCATCCAGTCCTAGATAAAGGTGTCCCCAGTATTGCATGTGGCTTTGGGGACTGTCAGTTCTGTGCTGGAAAGGCTGATCACGGAATAAGGGAATGGTTTAGGTTGAAAGGGACATTAAAGATCATCCAGATCAACCCCCTGGCATGGGCAGGGACACCTTCCACCAGCCCAGGTTGCTCCAAGCCCCGTCCAACCTGGCCTTGGACACTCCCAGGGATGGGGCAGCCGCAGCTTCTCTGGGCACCCTGTGCCAAGGCCTGCCCACCCTCCCGGGGAAGGATTCCTTCCCGATATCTCATCTAACCCTGCCCTCTGGCAGTGGGAAGCCATTCCTCCTTGTCTGTCACTCCAGGCCCTTGTTCAAAGTCCCTCTCCATCTTCTCTGTAGCTCCCTTAGGTACTACAAGGCCACAATTAGGTCACCCCAAGCCTTCGCCAGGCTGAACAATCCTGGTTCTCCCAGCGTTTCCTCATAGCAAGAGCTGCTCCATCCCTCCATATATTGGGGATTATTCATTTACAGAGGCAAATACTGAAATACTGTCCATCCCCAGAGCTGGAGGGGAGATGGAGCCCAGGACATGGGAATAGCCTGACTCTGAAGCCCCCAAAGCCTCACTTGATCTGGCACTTGGTGCTTTGCCATCTCACAGGGGTCCCCACCGCTGGTTCCTGCCAGGCACCTCCTCTGTGCTGGTGTGTGTACAGTGTCCTGTGCCACCTCAGGGTACTGCTCAGTATCCTGACCCCCCAGCAAGGTTAGAGCAAGCATGAGGAGATGGGATCAATCACCAGGTGAAGCAGAAGAGGAGTCTGGGCAGATCCCTGCTGGCTTTGAGTGGCAGCAGCCAGAACATTGAGCTCCACGTGTTCTCCAATTCCCTCTTAGCCATGTCTGTCTTCACACAGTTTCCTTCTACCTGCTGCAGCTGCTGTGCCATCTGCTGCACTGTCATTCCTGGCTGGCTCACTGTCCTTGGAGATGTGGGGGACTTTGGGATGCAGTCACTCTCCCTGGGATCTCATGCCAGAGCTCCCGGGGACAATCGAGCAGGGCAGGGAGTTGTGCTGCTGCTCCTTGGAGGAGCTGCAGGCCAGTTGTGCTGAGCAGAAGGCTCTTGTCCCCTGTTAACTTCATGCTGGTTGGCAGGAAGAAAGCTTGATAGCTAAAATTTGATATTTTTTTCCCCTGCAAGTGTTAATATAAAGACCAGCCTAGAGCAGCCAGTTGGGATGTGCTGAGTGTGGGGACAGCCGGGCCATTGACGTGTAAAAGCTGCCTCGTGAGTGACACAGCCAGGCGTCTCAAATCCCTCTTATTTTTGTGCTGATTTTGAAGGGACTTTTAATCCTTGAGACATATTGGCTTCTAAGCACTTTTTTCAACAAGGAATATAACCCAACTCAAGCAATTTGGGTAATAATAGTACTTAGTGCTTAATGAATGTTGTGGAATTAATCCTCCTGGACCACTAAATTTAAATGGGATGCTGTTGATCTTGGCTGGGGAACAGGGAGGTGACATGACATCAGCTTTTCTCTGGGCGTGGAGCAGCAGCTCCCTCGCTGTGGCTGCACCAAAACCTTGGGGATGGAGTTGGGGAACCTGAAGGTTGGGTTTAGGCTGAGCTTTGTGTGTTGATTCCCTTGCTCTGCCGTGCCAGCTGCACTGGGAATGGGGGGTGTCCTCTGGGCTGAGTCAGGGATTAGGGATCCTTGGTTCTGGGAAAGAGGCTGTTGTAGGGTCATGGCTCAGGGCCAGGGAGATATTTCTGCTCCCTCCGTTGGGGTCTCTGAGCTGTCCCACACTGCTGGGTTAGACCTGTTGATCTGCCATCCTGTTCCACAGAGGAGTCTTCTGGCCACCCTGTTGGTCCAAAGAAGACTGAGCAATATCAATAAACCTGCCATTAAAAGAAACCCTTTCGAGTTGGGTGAAGTGCCGTGGGTGGCCACGGCCTTGGCTCTGGGTGTGCAGCTCTGCCATTGTTGGCAGCCTCACCTTGGGGCCAACAGGGAAGAGCAGCTTTGAGACAGTGAATCATAATCAGTTTTGGTACCAATTTGCATAGTTTATGTATCAGTTATTGCAGGTTAAAATCAACTGTTAATTATTATTGGTTTGTTTTCAGGTTACAAACTCATTGGGAGCCATTCTGGGGTGAAGCTCTGCCGCTGGACAAAGGTATGCTCTCTTTTCTTCCTTGATTTGGCAAATGAAACAAAGCTAGAGACTTTCTCAGGTATTTCACTTTCCCAATGCCATATCATTTAAAAGTGTGCACAAAACCCAATTCCTACTTTCAAGTTCTAGTCTTGCATTTCAAGCTGTTAAAATCCCACTGCGAAGAGTGAGAATGCAACTGTGGCAAAGAGCTGGGAACGTCATTTTCTGCTTTCTCCTGTTATTCTGCTGTCTGCTAAAATCTCTCCTGCCTGCTGCAATGTCAGGCAGGAGCAGAACACTACAGAGAGAAGTGGGAAGGTTCCATCCAGTGTGAGGGCTCTGGAACAAGGATCACAGTCCGTTGTTACACGAGGATGCTGGAGCCTGTTGTGCTGGGCTGTGACACTCAGTGCTCCTCCACGGGTTTGTAGCACTTATCACATCAGATTTAGATGGTGAGGTGTCACTGCTTAATGGCAGGTCTGTTAAAAATTACTCTGTGGGAGTGTGTAGGGATGTAGTTGTGTGTAATATCTGTGGGTATGTACACGTTAAAGAATAAATACAGATGGAGAAGGGAAACACGGGTTAAGTTTGGGCAGGAGGCTTTTAGGGTACGTAAAATGAAGTTGGATAGTCCCTCAAGAAGGGGCTTGTTTCCTAAAATAGGGGAGGAACCAGTAAAGAAACATTAAAAGCTGGAAAATGACACTTGGGGACATCAGTGGTGGGCTTAGTGCTGGGTTGGTTGTTGATCTCGATGGTCTTAGAGGTCTTTTCCAACCTAAATCATTCCATGATATATATGAGAACACGATCCTCCCAGCCCTGCAGTGCCTGTTGTAGGCTCTGTCACCTTTTCAAGCAGTTTGCAGACTGTGAAACATTCCCAGCAGAGGCACAAAGCCCCAGAGAACAAACTTCAGCTGCCTCAGGGTGTTTGTTGTCTCAGTTGTCCTTTGCAGGCCCCTGAGAAACTCAGAGTTTGAAAGTTGGTCTCTAATGTTGCACATTTGGGGTGTAACATTGATCAGAGAATCCCAGAATCAGTAAGGCTGGAGAAGACCTCATTGAGTCCAGCTCTTCCCCCAGCACTGCCAAGGCCACCACTGGCCCATGTCCCCAGGTGTCACATCTCCACGTCTGTTAAACCTCTCTAGAAACAGTGGCTCCACCACTGCCCTGGGCAGCTGTGCCAGAGCCTGACCAGCCTTTCAGTGAAGAAATCTTCCCTGAAATCCAACCTGACCCTCTCCTGGCACAGCTTGAGGCCATTTCCTCTCCTCCTGTCTTTTGTTCCCCAGGAAAAGACCCTCACCTGGGTCCCCCCTCCTGTCAGGGAATTGTAGATAGTGAGAAGGTGCCCCCTGAGCCTCCTTTTCTCCAGGTGAGCTCCCCAAGCTCCCTCAGCTGCTCCTCACCACACTTGTGCTCCAGACCCTTGACCCTCCGTGGTGCAAAACACTGACCCCTCCAGCATTCCTGGGGTGAGAACCTGTGGGAATCAGCCCCTCATTAACATGCCAGCACATCTCCAGTTCCTGTGCTGTGGAGGTGATCAGTCCTTGGTCTCTGAGCTCTCTCTGCTGCTTGATTAACTCTGTTTGTTTAAAAAAGCCCTGTGAATGGCCATCCCCAGTGAGTTTGTGTTGCAGTGCCTGGTGTCAGAGAATTGCTGCATCAAAGCCCTTGTTCTCCTCACCCCCCCGTATTGTCATGAGTATTTGTGAGATACATCGATCCCACTGATGCTTTTGTTGCTCACTCTTACAAATATTTCTCTCCTCTATCATTTTTAGTGCCAGAGATGGCCATGAAATGTTTAAAGAAAAACTTGTCAGACTCCAATGCTGCGACTGAGAAAGGCAGAGGAGCTATTTTTATTAAAGAACCAGAATTTAATGCAGTACTGTAAAGCCATTTCACAAAATAAATAGCAGCTCAGTGTTCTTAGATAGGCCCACACTATTTTTAGGTTAAGCAGGAATTGAATGTAAAGTTTTCTAATAAATGGAGCTGAAATTGGTTCCAGACAGTGGCTTTGCCTCAGTTTCACACCAGCGTGTGTCTTCAGGAGATTTGTATCGGTGGAAAGCAGGAGCAGGGCTGGCAGGATTAGTGTTAAACAGAGTTTCATAGGGATATCACAGATAAAAAAGATTGTGTTCTGTCAAATCCCAGAAAAGAGCATAAACCCTGCAAATTTTAAGAAGAATCCCAAATATAACTTGCTCTCCTAGAATTGTGAGTCTCCTGAAGTCTCTATTTGAAGAATGGGTAAACAGCATATCCCACATTGTAGAATGTTCCACCTGTACAACCATCCTGGGCATATTTTAGGGATTACCTGTGTATTTTTCCCTGCTGCTCAGTGAAGACTTTCTTTAGGATCACCAGGATTCTTCAGGCAGAGGAAGGTACAGAAAAAGCTCCTGTGTCATATTTCAAATTTGCTCTTGAGAGTAGTAGTTTCTTTCTCATATAATATTATTTAACTGAGCTAATGAAAGGCAGTCTTTGCTCCAAACAGCTTGAATGCTAAAGAGGAGTCAATTCCCATCAGTGAGGCTGCTGTGGCTGTGCTGAGAAGGGAAGTGCAGAGTCCTGCTGGAGCCACTGTCGGGTGGAACGAGGGTTTATAAGGTCAGGGTATTTATTTAATTTACTGCTGGAAGAAATACGCTGTCAGGCAAATGAAAGGAATTGAGTGTTCAGTAGGGCAGCCTGGAAATTAATCCTTGTTACTCTTTAGTGAGCTTTGACCATGGCACTTCCTACAGCCCACGTGGCTCCTCCTGCTTTTTTCTGTGGGCTGATTCAGTGAAAAGCTTCAGGAAAGCATCTTGTTGTGCTGGGGTCTGCAAGGGAGAAGGTATTGATTAGGTTAAAGTTTTTTGTCCTCTAAAACAGTTGTAAATTTGACCTCTTAAATTAAGTTTTGCTGTAGGGCTACATATAAACAGTGACACTTTATGATGAGAATTGCTCAAAGCACGTGGCACTGGTGTCCTTCAGCTCAGTGTCAGTCACAGGGGCTTTGAAATGAACTCACTGGGGACTGAAGGGAGCAGATTTCAAAGCTCAGTTTTATTACAGAGGGTGTATTTTCACTTGCCTGGTGTCTGTGTGTGTCTCTCTGTGCCTCAGTCGATGCTCCGGGGCCGAGGAGGCTGCTACAAGCACACGTTCTACGGCATCGAGAGCCACCGCTGCATGGAGGCCACCCCCAGCCTGGCCTGTGCCAACAAGTGTGTGTTCTGCTGGAGGTAAAGCACTGGGGGGGTTATAGTGGGATTGGGGGCTGCTGGGCACAGACATGACTGGCCCTGAGCCAGCAGGGAGCCCTGGGGGCCAAGGATTCCAGTGGGATCCTGGGGGGCATCAGGAGAANGCCTGACCCATCCTGGGATTCTGTTCCACTCTGTCCCTGCCCTGTTCCTCAAAGACACACCAGAGCAATGCTACCTGTGTGCTCTTTTCTCTTGGCAGTTGGTGCAGGAAGGATTTGGAAGGGATCAGTGTTGTTTCCCTTCCTGCTTGTGACCCTCCCATTTTGAGAGCTGTGGGGTCTGTGGGACAGGGATGGTAGGAAGGGAGTTGAATGAGTGGGCCCCACATCTCAGAGGCAGAAGAGGGTCTGTGAGGGCTCCCCAGTGCCACCTCCCCAAGAGCTGTGTCCTGTCCGGTCGGGTCTTTCTCCCCAGCAAGTTCAGAGTGTCTGGGCACCAACAGAAAGAGAAGTTGGGGAACCAGGAGACAACACCTCTCCATCTACCACCCTGCAATTCCCAGTGCTGCCTGGGCTGAGCACTTGGTAGAGGTTTGGCTCCCTCTGGAGAGCCCTGTCAGGGACTCCCTGTGGCTCCTGGTGCTCTGGGTCGTGTTGTTTGAAGTCACCAAGGTGCTGAGTGGTGGGAGTGTCTTTATTTGGAAATTGGACCATTTTTCATATTAAAAGTGTCTTCACCCCCACCAGTTCAACTGTTCTCAATGAGTGAAAAGTGATGACTTAGTGACTGTTGCTTTCCTAAAACAGCAGCTGATAAATTACAGAATTATTAAGGTTGGAAAAGACCCCCCAAATCCAAGCTGTGCCCAATGCCCACCTTGTCACTCAGCCCAGAGCACTGAGTGCCACAGCCAGTTGTTCCATGGACACTCCATGGGTGGTGACTCCAAACCTCCCTGAGCAGCCCCTTCCAAGGCCTGACCACCCTTTCCATGGAGAAATTCCTCCTGCTGTCCCCCCTGGCCCAGCCTGAGGCTGTTCCCTCTCCTCCTGTCCCTGTTCCCTGGGAGCAGAGCCCGATCCCCCTCCGGCTCCCCCCTCCTGTCAGGGAGTTGCAGAGAGCAATTTTAGTCAGTAAAATGACCCCTTTTCTCCAAGGAATTACTCTGTGCTTAATTCCCTGAAGGAAAGAAGGTTTGCCTGGGCTTCCCAGGGAGTTGTTTGCCAGGCTGGGGCAGTGCAGGATGGGATGGGGGAGAGAGGTTGAGGCTCAGCAGGAATGTCAGCAGTGATGTGAGTTCTCTGAGTGGGAGGACGGGGAGGTTGTTCTGTGAGTTCTTTTGTCTTCTACCTTGCTTGCTAATTGATCCCATGGGAGCTGTGTTTCCTTTGGGATTTAGGCCTTACCCCAGGCTGACAACAGCACTCATTCCATCCCTGAGTGTCCAGCATCCCAGTAGTTAATCCCTGAGTAACCTGGGTTGGTGGAAGGTGTTCCTTCCCATGGCAGGGGCTTGAAACAAGATGAGCTTTAAGGTCCCTTCCAACCCAAACTATTTTAGGATTCTGTGGTAATATTTCCATGGATAACCAGCCAAATTCCTCTGAGTGTCCCTTTCTGCCTTTCATAGTCTTCAAGTTTTAATAATGTAAATATTTCATGAGAACATTTCAAGCACTGCTATGACTGTGAAGGCACTTTGAAACTGTCTCCTGTGTTGGTGTTAAGTTTAAACACTAGACACTGTTCATCCTGTTAAGTTTGCATTTGGGAATCTATTCCAAAATGTTAATTGGTGCTCTTGATGGGCTTTCCTCATATCCTGGCTGGAAAGGACTCAGTAAATGGGATGTTTTAATGGGCAAGTTCTGCTTTTCTTCAGAGCAGTCTAATGGCTGGGAAGAAAAATGTGCTGCTCATGTCTCTTTTTTTCCATGTCTCAGCTCACAGTGGTGCATTTAATTCTGCAGGGTGACTGTGATTGCTGTGCACGGGCTGGTCCCTCTGTCCCTGCACAGAAGGTACATCCAAAACAGCAGAGGATCAGGGGCTTTGCCCCAGTTTGCTCCACAGGGAATGTAACAGTTTCTCTTCAAAAGGACCCAATTCAGTATTTCTTAGCAGCTGCAGCCTGTGTGTGGAGCAGGGACTGAATCAGGGATGTCCAGCAAGTGTAAATTGGAGAGGGCAGTAATTGGGATAAATTGGTACGTTCCATGTGCCTCTAACTCATCGTCCTGGAAGTGTCACTTGTCACTTCAGAGGGATCCTGGAAGCAGCAGCCCTACTCATCTAGAATGCTGATTGTCCTGCTGGTTCCATTCCGAATGCAAGGGAGCAGCTTTCCAGGGGACTGTCCTCACAGGTTCCATTTATTTATTCCTATATTTACCTGCTGTGGTGAAATGGGTGGCAGGAGTTTGACTCTCCCATATGGAATGCAGCTGGCTGTCTTCTCGTGCCTCCACTGGAAGCTGGAAGTTTTAAGTTGGAAGGCGAAAGGCTCAGGCTGAGGCTCATCCCAGGGCTTGGTTTAAGTACACCTTAAGCTTGACATAAACCAGAACTGCTGCTGAAAGTCTCCTTTTTGGTCACTTTTCCACATGTTGTGCTTGGGCTGCTGCAGCCTTTGTGTGACTGTGAGCTGTGCTGCTGATTTGGTGTATTCCAAAACTAATCAGAAGGATTCTTATCTATTCTATTCCGCATATAATTTCCATCCCTTCTTCCTACACCAAATCCCTGCTGATCCTGTGCCAGCCCAGCTCACAAACCCTGCAGTCAGGCCTCTCTATACACTTTATTTTAAACCCACCACACCTCACAGAGTCTTAATCATGTGAGACTAAACTTGGAATTGCAGGTGCCCGTGGCTGGGCAGGATAAACACGTCACCTTCTTAGCAGCAGTTGCCATCTGTGCTGTCGGAGACACACAAAGCAATAGTTTTGATCTGCTGTTGGCAGGATGTTTTTAATACTGGTTTTATGCCTTTCTGGTCTCCTTGGGCAGCTCTGCCTTGCAGATAAGGCCACTGTGATTCTGTTTTCTTGATCTCTTCTTTCAGGATTTTGACATTTGTAGAGCCTGCCAATGTTTCCAACTGCATAACCACTGCAGCTCTCCCAGGATGGCTGAGGAAAAGGCCAAGGAGCCTGTTTGTTTTCTCTTCCTCACTTGGGCAAGAAATGCTGCAGTTCAGCTGCTTTCCCTGGGAATTGGATGTCACTGGAGCTGGCCAGTTGGGACTGACACGTTTTGGCCCCAAACCAGTTTTCACAGAATCCCAGTTTAGTTTGGTTTGGGTTGGAAGGGACCTCAAAGATCATCTCATTCCAAGCCCTTGCTGTGGGCAGGGACACCTTCCACTGGACCTCATGGATGGGGTCACTATCCAAACACCCTCAGAAAATTAGGGATTTTTGGAAAAGTTGTGGCTTGACTCTGCACTGGAGACCTTCCTTCTCCTCCCTGTCCCTGGGAGCTGTCATTTCTGCCAGTGCCCCCTCACTGGCCTGGCCTGTTCAGTCTGAGGGGTTGGGGATGCAGGATTATGTGGAAGCATTTTGGGAGGACAGGAAAAGAAGACTGGGAGATGGGAATGACATGGAACTGTGTCAGGGCAGGCTGAGGTTGGATCTCAGCAAAAGGTCCTTCCCCCAGAGGGTGGTGGGCACTGCCCAGGCTCCCCAGGGCAGTGGGCACAGCCCCAAGGCTGCCAGAGCTCCAGGAGGGTTTGGATGATGCTCTGGGGCACAGGGGGTGACTCTTGGGGATGTTCCTGTGCAGGGCTGACGGTTGCACTGATGATCCCTGTGGTCCCTTCCAGCTCAGGGTATTCCATGGTTCTCTGAGATGGATTGTTTGGTGTCCCCTCCTCGTGCTGTGCTGAACTCCTGAGCTGGAGGGGTTGATCCCCACCCCTTAATTACTGCAACATCCCGCTGTCATAATTGTGTCCACAGAGAGAGTGTCTCTCTCCGTCACTGGTTTGTAGTGTCTCTTTAGCCTAATTGCCTAAATGGAGCTGTGCAAGTGACCAAATCTTTTAATCAATTAGAGCAAGTGTGGGTTCTGGGGCTTTCTGACACTGGACTGCAGCACAGTCACCAGGCAAACCTCCTCTGATGAGGTTTCTTGGCTGAGTACCTAAAGCCCAATCAATTGTGGAGAGATGGAACAGCTAAATAAGATTTAAATTAATAGGGTTTATTACTTTTGCATCTGAGGAGGAGGCAAACCAGACAGAGTGGAATATCCTGCAAAGGAATTGGCTCATATTTCTTCTTCTGTAACTGTGGTGTTTATACCTGTGCATGAAGGTTTCAGGTTTACAGGAAACAACAGTCCAGGCACTCTGAATAAGCGTGTGGCCAAAAGCCAGTGATCACAGTAAACCCTGCAAAATGAAGAGATTAAAAATTAATAATCTCTCACAGGAGAACTGCTTAAGGTCATTAGAAAACGCAGGAGAAACTGAAAACAGATTAAAACAAAAGCTTCTCCTCAGGAACTAACTTGCCTGCAGAGACTAAATTCTTCAGGGAAATGGGGAGTGTTGCGGTAGCAAAGGAGTTTGCACTGCAGGTTTGTGAAGCCCACAAGCTCAGGGAGTCTCTGTGCACCCGCAGCCACCAGCCCTTGCTCTGCTGAGCTGCTGCTCTTTCTCCCAGGGTTGCAGGTTGGTGATTTTTTTATTGTGACCCAAGGTCATAATTTCCTTCAGATTTCATTCTTCACTGCGTTGTTGATTTTTGGGGCCTTCCAGGAGCTCTTGAAATAACTAAATAAATGGAGAGAGGGACAGGACATCATGGAATGTCCCCAGTTCGTGTCCCTGTCAGTGGGAAAGGAGTCTTGGAGCCTCTCTGTGCTGCTCTGCCAGCACTGTAATCTCAGGCATTTCTAGGAGAAAATGTTCATCAGGTGAAATGGGATTGAAATCTCTGATTGTCATCCTATAGCACTGGGAGTTTTTGGGCTTGGCCTTGTTGAAGACTTCTGTAGTCCTATCAGCTCTCAAATTTCTGCCATCACTGGGGAAAATAAGCAGATTTTTGGCTGTGAAGTGCTCACATGTGTTGTGGTAGTTACTGCAGGGGTTGATGCCTTAGTACCCAGGTCCAGAAGGCAATAACATAATAATTAGTATGTTTTGACACTCCAGTTAGTTCTGAAATGGTCTTGGAGGCTGTGCCAAGCAGGATTGTGCTGGGAGGGAACGGGATGGGCAGACACCTGGGAGGTGCTGAGCATCACCTGCCTGGTGGGAAACTGTGCTCTTTCAAGGGAGCATTTCCTGGAGCTGGGATGGAGATTTTCAATATGGAGCATCTTCCATCCTTAAGATTTCCGAGGTGTGAGTTGGAAGAGAATCATGGAATCCTTTATGTTGGAAAAGCCCTCTGAGATCATCAAGTACAATGATTCCCCCAGCACTGCCAAGGCCACCACTAACCCATGTCCACGTGCACTGTGTGAAACCCCTCCAGGGGTGGGGACTCCCCCCCTGCCCTGCACCATGGAGATTTCCATGAAGAAGTTTTCCCTGATATCCCATCTAAACCACCCCTGGCACCCTCTGATACTGTCAGCCAATTTATCCAACCTGCTCTGGGGTGACTTACCCAGCCTAGGAAAAACATTTCATTTAAATATCTCTGTTCTCTTCCCAGTCCACTCTGGGCTCTTGCTGTTACTGTTAGGAAAAAGCAGAAGAAAAGGTACAACCAGCTTTCTTGTCATCACAGAGGAACATTAAACATGGGTTGCTTGAGGTTTTTCCTTGCTCTCCCTCCTCCCGTTGTTACAGGGAAAGTCATCCTTGGGATGTGTGATTTTTTTCCCTTCCCCTTTCTGATGGTGCCTTGTCTTCCTGAGCTCGTTTTGGTTGCAGCTGGAGGATCACAAGGCTACAGAAGGGCAGAGTGGGTTTTGTTATCCTTTCTCTCTTTGCCTTTTATTGCTGCAGTTTGTGCTTCTGCCTTAACAGGTTTTAAAAAACTGCCAGTTTTCCTGAACTCTTTCCCTTTGGGATCTCCCTGATGGTTCTCAGGGTTCACTGAAAATGCTTCTTGAACTCTCCTAATTTTATTCTGCTCTTTCCCACTCTGAGAGCGACATGCTCTGGGCACTGCCACCAGCACTTCCTCACCTTCATGTTCCCCACCAGGGATCACCATCTCTGGAGCAAATGATACTTTCTACCCAAGTTTCCTTTGTCCTCAGAACTTCTTGGAAGGCTTAATAATCATTTTAGGAAGGTACAAAGCAAAAATAGATTTATTAAAACAGTCTCCACGTGGTTGGGGCAGGGGATGCAAAGCCCTTTGGGAGCATACACCTTGACACAGGTCTCAAGGACTGCCAGGGACACTCTGGGAATGCTGTCACAGTATCCTGGTGGATCAAAGCTCTGATGACACTGCAGGTAAGGCTGGATGGGAAGCAGGCTGGTCAGCCGGGGGGATTGGGAGCTTCCCATCATGTCTCCTGCAGTCTGGCATCACTCCAGGGTGGTGGGGTGCTCTGAAGGGTCAAACCAAACCAGTTTCACACCTGGAATCTCTACTGAAACCAAGGTTTTCTGCTGTGTGTGGCTTGGGCTGAGATTTCTTTTTTCCTTGTGTTATTTTGGGAAGGATGGGATCCCATGCACAGTTACCAGCTCAAGACTGGAACAGCCAGTGAGGTGGATGATGTGGAGGGTCAGGGAGCCTGTGGGAGAGTGACAGTGGAATTCTGTGTGCTGGGGACCACAGAGCAATCTCAGCCACATTGCTTTTTGATCCTCTTATTGGAAAAGAAACTCCCTTTATGCCAAATAAGCTGCTCTAGAGATGTGACTTGGTATGTTTATTAAACAGTTAGAATGTATTTAAAATTCAGGGCCTGTTGGACACCAACAGCTGTCCAGTTTGTATCCAGAGCCTATTGATTTTCTGCCAACTTGCCCTATTAAATATACAAGGTACAAGTTATGTAGTTAAACATGTAAGAGTTTTATAAATGCCTTTTATAGTTGACATTCAGAAAACTTTCCATGTTGGCAGCCGGAGGAAAAGAAAGGGAAATTCAGAAAGCAAAGCTGTTTTGGCTTAAAGGATCCCTGAGGTGGTAAAGCTTGGGAGCAGTATTTAAATCTTTGCTCTTGAAATGAATGAAGAAATGTTTGGGCCCAAAGGCTGGTTTTAGTGGGGCTGGGTCTAGGATTTGTGCTTTAGCACTGGCAGAGTGTGCAGCTGCAGGTTTTTCTCACTTGGAGAATCCCACAATGGTTTGGATTGAAAGGGACCTTAAAGATCATCCAGTGCCACCCCCTGCCATGGGCAGGGACACCTTCCACTAGCCCAGGTTGCTCCAAGCCCCATCCAACCTGGCCTTGGACACTTCCAGGGACAGGGCAGCCACAGCTTCTCTGGGCACCCTGTGCCAGGGCCTGCCCACCCTCCCAGGGAAGGATTTCTCCCTCATACCCCATCTACTCCTACTCCCTCTGAATTGGAATCCATTCCCCCTTGTCCAAAGTCAGTGCGAGTCTGAGTCTTTTGCTTGTCTCCAGTAAGTGTTGGACAAGCCACTTGATCCTGAGAAAGTGCTTCCTTGTCTTTTCTCCCTTAGTTAAACGCTGGGCTCGTGTCCCAGTGTCCATGTAGCTGGAAGGCTGAATGCAGCAGGTCACCTCCCAGTCACCTCCTTGGCTGCCTTCCAGGGCTCGTGGAGAGTGGGGCAGGAAAAGGGGTCACCTGGGCAGAACATTCAGTGTCAGGAGTGTCTTTTGCTTGATGTTGTTTCCTTGCCCAGAGCTGTGTTAATTCTGGCAGATTCATGGAAGACAGTGCAGAGTGTGCTGCTCTTCCCTCAGTGACTTGGTCTCAGTGCACTGGGGTTGGGAGGGAAAGGCAAAGGAGCTGTTGCAGCATATTTTGGAAAGAGAACAAGGAGGTGAAAACACTGAAATTCTTTGACTTAAAAATGACACTTAAAAGCTGGTGGTCCCTGTTCTATACCAATCCAAGTGCAGCAGGAGTGGGGAATTCCTCTGAGCAGGGAACAGGCTCTCCCTGGGCTGTGTTGGTCAGGTGGGAGCGTGAGGGGCACCAGGTATGACAGTGGTGGTCAAGGACAACATCCAAAAGTTGAGTCAGCAGTAGGATATTGCTGGGAATTTCCTGTTGCTTTTAATATTATCAGTGCCAAAGCCTCCAGGTGGTGGGTTCTCCCATGGGTGTTCCCTGTCTCCTCTTCCTTCAGGCATCACACCAATCCAGTGGGAACAGAGTGGCAGTGGAAGATGGACCAGCCTGAGATGATCCTGCAGGAGGCCATTGAGAACCATCAGAACATGATCAAGCAGTTCAAAGGTAACTTCTCCTGCTGCCCCATCAGTGATGCTTTTAGAAGATAACCAGCAGTAGCATCTTCAGAGCATAGGGAGAACATTCTGGTCATTTGGGGAGGAGGCACAAGATTTAGGGTGTCACAGAGATGGGGAAAAGAAACTTCTGTGGTAAATGTAATGTTTTCTGAGATGTTTGACATTAATCTCAGCCATTTGGTATCAACTGCTGCCTGGCGGGAGGAAGTGGAGCTGCCTCTTGTGCCTCTTGGTGATTGTATGTCTTTCTTTTTTGCTTCAAATAGGAGCCTGTTGTGAGTTTGATATGCCTTCATTCTGTATCTATATAGAGATGGCTGGGATTTTTTATTGTTTTATTTTATTTCCCAAATGTGATAGCCTTGGTTACTCTGCCAAGGTGAGCTTTGTGTTCTGGGAGGGCTGGCCAGCTTGGCAGGACAAGGCTGGTGTTTTGCTCTTCCCAGCTGATGTGAGCAGCAGGAGTGGGATGGATCATCCATAAAACAGGCAAGATGAGCCTGAGTCCTGGCTGTCATTTTGGAAACCCCTTTGTTTGTGGTGGCTGTGCACAAAGAGAATCCAATAGATTCCAAAGGTGGCAGGCACAAAAACCTGTCAGCAGAGCAGAGTTGCTCTGTCTCGTTCACTGGAGTTGGGAAATGGGTAGAAAAATTGCTCAAGTCAGGGCCTCATGGACTTCATTTTCCTCAAGTGGCTCGTTTGGATCATCTGGCACTTTTGGAGCAGCAGTTCCAGGGAAGACTCAGGGCTTCCTTGGCACTGTGTTGTGCATCATCTCCATCAGCAGATGCTGGGAGTGATGAGACTGGACACACCCTCAGTGGCTTTGCAGGGGTAATTTAGGGAGGGTGAGACACAGCTTTACCTCAGAGGGACCTGGGGGGACATCACAGTAGATGCATGGAAGGGTCTGGAGCTCCAGGAGAGGCTGAGGGAGCTGGGGGGGCTCAGCCTGGAGAAAAGGAGGCTCAGGGGGCACCTTCTGGCTCTGCAAGTCCCTGACAGGAGGGGGGAGCCGGGGCGGGTCAGGCTCTGCTCCCAGGGAACAGGGACAGGAGGAGAGGGAATGACCGCAGGCTGGGCCAGGGCAGGGGCAGGTGGGACATCGGGAGGAATTCCTTCATGGAAAGGGTGGTCAGGCCTTGTTCAGCCAAGGTGATGCCCAGAGGGGTGGGGGACTCTCCAGCCTGGGTGGCTTTCAAGTCGTTTTAGTAAAGTCATTATCACCGTGGACTTGAGGAAATAACCTTTTCCTTCCTTGACTACTCCCTGCTCTCTTCCCAGGAAGGGCTGGGGAGAGGCAATTATTATGGACACACTGAAAATGCTGCTGAAGTGTCAAGAGGTCTGTAAGGACATCCCAATTCTCTTTCCGGAGCTTATTCTCCATTAAACAAATTCATAAATATTCCCTGGAACGTGCCTGTGCATCCTCGGCACAGTTACCCTTGACCTGGAAACTGAGACAGGAGAAAAGAGCAGGGAAAAAAAAGGCTCTGGGCTGGAACTGTGCTGCAAAGTGGGAAAAGAAAAAGCTGTGTTACTTTTTCAGAGTGATAGATGGCAACATGTTTCCTGTCTTGGGAGCCCACGAGCCAGAGGTTTATTAAGGAGAAGAAACATCCGGATGAAAAGCCCGGGAGCTCCTGTTACATTTGGTGAATTTTACATTGTAACTTCCCTGAGGTGCCTGTGGAAATATTGTCGGAGTAGGATCGGTGGAAAAGCAAAATTGAGTTGGAACCATGTGGGGTGAGCTGAAGCAGGGAGAGGTAAGGGATGCAGGAGGGGAGTCCCCAGTGTGCCGTGCCAGAGCCGTCCCCTGGCCAGGCTGCAGCTGCCTCGGGCAGAAAACAGCACTGTTTCTTTCCAGCCAACTTAGCAGCACTCCACAAATAGTAGGTTGGGTTTTATTGGGATTGATTTCTAGAGGAAAAAACCAAACATCAAACCCCCATGAACCATCCCAAGGCCTGAGCTGGGGGATGGAGCAGGTTGCTGTGGGGAAGAAGGGCGGGTTTCAGCTGGGTCCTGTCCCCCTGGCTGAGACACCCTGAGGGCTGGGAGCAGTTTTGGGCTCCTCATGACAAGATTGAGGGACTGGAGCATGTCCAGAGAAGGGAATGAAGCTGGGGAAGGGGCTGGAGCAGCAGGAGCAGCTGAGGGAGCTGGAGGGCTCAGCCTGGAGAAAAGGAGGCTCAGGGGGGACCTTCTGGCTCTGCAACTCCCTGACAGGAGAGGGGAGCCAGGGTGGGGGGGTCGGGCTCTGCTCCCAGGGAACAGGGACAGGAGGAGAGGGAACGACCTCAGGCTGGGACAGGGGAAGGGCAGGTTGGATATTGGAGAAAATTTCTTGAAAAGGGTGGTCAGGCCCTGGCACAGCTGCCCAGGGCAGTGGTGGAGTCCTCATCCCCTGAAGTGTTCAAAAAATCTGTGCGTGTGGCACTTGGGGACAGGGGTCAGTGGTGGCCTTGGCAGTGCCGAGGGAAGGGTTGGACACAGACACCCCAGAGGAGCTTCCAGCAGGGTTGAGGTTCTTTGAACAATGGCGTCCAGAGGAGAACAGACAATTTGAACTCATGGAGAAGAAAAACGTGGGGAAATGTCTCATCTAAAGAGCCCTCAAGGCTTGAGCATCCAGTGATGCTGTTCAGGCAATACCCAAAGGCACTGTCTCCAATTGGTGCTGCCCTTTCTAGTCCCAGTGCCAGGGCTTTGCAGGCAGGTCCATCCATACACACATCTCCATGTGCCAGAGGACCTGGGGAGCTCATCTGAGGAGAGCCAAGATGATCAGAGGGATGGAGCAGCTCTGCTGGGAGGAAAGGCTGAGAGAATTGGGATTGTTCAGCCTGGAGAAGGCTTTGAGGTGACCTCATTGTGGCCTTCCAGTGCCTGAAGAGGCTACAAGGCAGACGGATACTATTTACAAGGGTCTGGAGTGACAGAACAAGGGGGACTGGCTTCAAACTGGCAGACAGTGGGTTTAGATGGGATAATGAGAAGAAATTCTTTCCTGTGAGGCCCTGGCACAGGTTGGGCAGAGAAGCTGTGGCTGCCCCATCCCTGAGAGTGTCCAAGGACAGGTTGGACGGGGTTTGGAGCAACCTGGGTTAGTGGAAGGTGTCCCTGCCCGTGGCAGGGGGTGGCACTGGATGATCTTTAAGGTCCCTTCCAGCCCAAACCACTCTGTGATCTTCTAACTCTACAAGGCTTTAATTCCATCCATTGTAGTAGGAATGAGATTTTGTTTGAAGGAACAGAATTCTTGTGTCCCTTTATCCTTTAGGATATCCTGGAGGAGAGCTCTGTGTACTTTATCCCCACAATATATCATCTTCTCCTTTATTGTTGCAGTAGTTTGAACTGGTTTTGAAGACCAGAGACATTAAAGTCACATAATTCTCTCTTAGTGATGGAATGTTACTGATAGGGAGCGAAGGTGGGAAGCGGTTCATTTGATGGATACATCTTTCTAGGGAGTGACTGGTAAATCTCTGTGCCCTTGCAAAGGGCACGCACAGAATGGGAACATAATTCAGAAACAGCAGAGTGGGAGTCTGATAATACAACCCTGGGAAAAGGAGAAAACAAACCAAAATGCATGGAAATCACAGAGTCCCTTGTGCTGCTGGGAGATGGCAGCCCAAAGTGCAGGGAGTTCGTGCTCTCCTGGAATGCCACTGATGCTGTGCACTTCATCCCTGCCTGGCTGGTGGTTTCCAGGCCAAATGGTTGCATCGAAGCCTGTCCCTCCTCTGGGCTGTGTTTACTACACGGCAGCTTTGGTGTAAACTGTTTGGAGAAAGTTCCACTCCAGCTTTACGTGATGTTGGGGTTTTCTTCTCTCTGCTTGTCAAGCTGGCACGGTAATTATGGGAGTCCAGATGAGAGACGCTGAGAGAGGGCAATTAATTAATTCCAGAAGCGACTTACAGTAGCTTTAGGAATACGAAAGTTAGTCCTTTAATCTCAGTGTGTGGTTCAGATGCTTCTTTCTTTTCCAATAAAGCTCTCATTTAGTACTGTCAAATTTCTATGGAGTAACCATTAGTCCTGTCACTTCCTCAGGCTTGAGCCTGGCTGGTTTAAAATGCACTAAGCTCTGCCCTGATTCCAAACCAGCTTTTCTACGTGAGGCTGCAGCAACATCCACAAACACCTCTTTTTATCTTGGCTTTGCAGCACAGCATGTAATTTTCTGTACTGCTCGAGCTGCAGCGTCAAGGCAACGAGAGGTGAGCTGAGGACCTGGATTCACACTCAAGGCTTTGTTTTTTCATCTTTAAAACAGTCCAACCCCCAATCTAAATCCTCAGATATTATTCGAGGACATCAAGGCACGTCAAGGAAATGTGAAGTGACATATTTGGAGCAGAGGCTTGTTTGTAGTCAGATGATTTCATATGGGGTCCTAAGTGCCTGGGCAGGTGTGGGTGGGCTGGAGGAGCATTTTCCTCCCCCTCTCCCTGCCCTCCCCTGGGAATCATGAGCGTGACTCAGGTGGGTCAGACGTGTGGGTGGTGTTTTCACCTGGGTGCCACAGTTGAGCTCTGAAATCTCGCTGGCTGTCCAGCACCATGGTGGGTTAGGTTTTTGAGCTCATCCTCTGTGGAGCTGCACATGCTGTGGTTGCCAGGCAGGATTCAGACCCAGCTGGTGATGCCCTGCTCAGTGAGGTGTGCTCAGCTCCCCCAGGAGCTGCTTTTCCTGGGGCTGGGGGACCACAGGCACCAGCAGCAGACACACGCATGACCCGGGTTTCTTTTTTAAGACAACTACTTGAGGTTGCATTCAACTTCCTCCTGTGTTTCTATCTTGCCACTCAGGCAGCATCACCGAGGTCTCAGCAATGGAAAGCTTGGCTTAAATGTTAAAGCTTGGCTCAAGTGTTACCAGCAAATTGCTGCCAGCAGTGCTGAGGGAACACACAGCCCCAGGCTCGGGGTGGACACTGGCTCTGGGTTCCTGCAGAGCTGCTCCTGGGCACTGGCTGTGGCCTGCTGTCCCCTCTGGTTCCAGAGGGCTCCAGCTGCTTTTCTCAGTCCTCCTTGTGCCAGGATGTGTTTTGGGTACAGATGCAAGATTTGGGAGGGGGATTTGTTACGGAATTATAGAATGCTTTGGGTTGGACGGGACCTAAAAAATCATCTCGTTCCAGCCCCTTGCTGTGGGCAGGGACACCTCCCAGTAGAGCAGGTTGCTCAGGGGCCCATCCATTGTTGATTCAGGCCTGTTTCCCCCTCTTCCAGGTGTGTCAGGAGTACAGGCAGGTCGCTTTGAGGAGGCCCTGGAGGTGAAACACTGTGCTCTGTCCCTGGTGGGGGAGCCCATCATGTACCCCCACATCAACCGCTTCGTGAAGCTCCTGCACCAGCACAGCATCTCCAGCTTCCTGGTTACAAATGCCCAGTTCCCAGAGGAGATCAGGTAAGAGCTGGAGGAAACACCTTCCTACCGAAACATTGGAATACTGACCTTTTGAGTGTCTTAATTCCATGTTATCACCCATCAGAGTCAGCTCTGCACAAGCACTGCAGTGGAAGAACCCACTTGGCATCTGTTTGGTTTTAACTTCAGTTTCCTGTGCTCTTTTTCATCTCTTTCTCTCCCCTGGTTTTCTGTACCTCTTAAACTCTGATAACTTATGAAAGTGAAGAGAATGGGATGCTGTACCTGCTGAAGGTATGACAGGGGAAGAACAGAGAGTGAGCTGTGGTTTGAGCTCAGAGATGTGGATACCTGGTGTGTTTCTGTCAGCCAGAGCAGGAGACTGAGCTCAGAAATTTGGGGTCTGATCTTTGTTCTGATCCCTGAGAGAAGCTGCAATGGCTCAGGCCAAAGCTCTGTCCAGCCCAGCTTCTCCAGCAGGACCTTGAGTGCAGGGTAAGGAGGGGTGACCAGCACACACTCATTGGCAAAGGGAGATGGGAAGTTTTGGACCTCCCTCTCAGAGGGACTTGACTTAATGTTGTAAACGTTTCAATGAACTCTTCAAGAGTCTTTACACATAGAAAGAATCCCCATTTCTGCTGTTTTGGAGCATCCAGGTTGCTTTGAGCAACAGCTGAGGCAGAGTAGCAAGGAAACACAGCACGTGGTGTGAGCTGCAGGGTGGGTGGGAGCTCAGAATTCCATCAGCTGATAACTCTGGCCAAGTCCAAGGCTGGAGTTGGGTGAGGTGTGTGCAGGGTGGCTTTGGGGTGTCACTCAGCTCATCATTTCAGCTCCATCCTCTCCGTGTCAGGACTTCTGGTAGAGCTTCCTTTTCACTCCTTCCCGTGGTGTGACTATGGCAGTGAGGGGGGCAGGGCAGGCAATTTGGAGTGAGTAATTATAAACTACAAAGGCATTCCAAATGATTGAATAATTGTGTAATCAAGTTACTTTAAGTCATGTATTATGTGCCTGATAGATAGAAATTGCTCTTTCCTAAATATAGCAGTTTAAAAAGGGAGCACACACTCTATTTTGAAGCTGCACTTCTTCGGATCTGCTGAATCTTTTTCAAAAGTAACAAAAAAGAAAGTGATAAAATGCTGGTCTTGCTGTCTTAAAAATTGCAACTGATCTTTGGCTCATCAAAGCACATGATTTGCTTAATATGGGAACTGAAGTGGGCACCAGGCTCAGTTCTGTGCTGTCAGCAGAGGGGAGCTGGAGTGGAAAAGTTACTCCTAAAACAGGCAGAGTGACCTCTGGTGCAAGAAGGTTGGAGAGGGACTTTGGACAAGGGCCTGAGTGCCAGGACAAGGGGGAATGGCTTCCCACTGCCAGAGGCAGGGTTAGATGGGATATTGGGAAGAAATCCTTCCCTGGGAGGGTGGGCAGGCCCTGGCACAGGTTGGGCAGAGAAGCTGTGGCTGTCCCTGGATCCCTGGGAGTGTCCAAGGCCAGGTTGGATGGGGCTTGGAGCAACCTGGGTTAGTGGAAGGTGTCCCTGCTCATAGCAGGGGGTGAAATGGTTTTTAAGGTCCTTTCCAACCCAAACCATTCTGTGAGAGGGGAACATGGGCTTGGGGTGTTGCCAGGTTTAGCACAGGAGCCCACTGGGGCTCCAGTTTGGTGCTGCCTGGGCCTTCTTCTCCTCTTCCATCTCCTCCTCTTCTTCTGGTCTTTGGACTTCACCTGCCCAGACACACAAACATGTCCATAAATGAGGTGAGCTCACACTGAACAGTCCCTGGCCCTTGTTTCTCATTCATGGCTCTGAACAAGACCCCTCATGTGAGTGTTTGCTTTTCTTTTTATCAATATTGACAATGAGCAGATTCTCATCATTGCTCAAAAGCAGATGCTGGGTTTGGTGTTGCTGTTTCAGTCCTTGTGGGCTGGTGGAACCACCCCATGGCTGGGGCCTGACATCACTTTACTGCTCTTAAGTTGTGCTGTGCCACTCTCTTCTGATTCCTGCTCAAGGCCCTGTGTAAATGCCGTGGATTTTGTGTCCTGGGTGCCATCTCAGACAACCAAAACTCCATCCTAGTACCTTGCAACTCGATTTCCTGTTAATCATGAAATGTAGCTCTGTTCCAGGAACATCAGGCTGGACTCCTGTTCTCATGGCACCCGTGGCTGCCCTCTCTCCTTGTTCCCTGTTGGCAGAGCTCATCCTGGCTCAGTTCCCAGCCATGCAGGGCCCTGTGGGCCGCCCCTGTTCGGAGCAATATGGTGCAGAAATCCCTCTGTGGGATCCTTCTGATTCCTTAATTTTCTCCATCTAACAGTGAGTCTGGCTCTTGCCTGTCCTTAGCTTTGAGTTCCTCAGAGAAGAGATGATTTTTCTCAGCCTATAGTTTAAAAAACACCCACTCCATCTTCACTTGGGCCCCTTTTAATTAAACAAACGCAGCATTGAGTCAAAAAAAGAATATTTTGGCTCAGTGTTCTCTGAAACTGAATATTTCAATCCACTTAGACCTAGAACATTTGGTCATTTTGGAGGCTGTGGCTTTGAGCTGCCAGTGCAGACAAGCTTGTTTACGAAGCTGATATTTTAACCTGAAATGTTAAGTTTGTTGGGGGTTATTTCACTTTGCTCTCTAAATCCATGCCGAGAGGATGTGTCGGAGTGGTTTTTTTTGGACACAAAGAGCTTTGCTTGGTGTCGCTCTGGCCGGTTCTTGTCCCTTTGTCACCTTCGGGGTGGGCAGGGGGGTCAGTGTATTTTTAGGTGGCACTGTTTGGCAGCTGAACAATGGTTTCTAATTTCTTCTCATCTTCTCTAAAGAACCACAGGGAGCTGGGACTGGTGCCTGCTCATTACACTTGCAAAGTGCTGTCCCCAAAGCCCACAGGTCTGGGGTGCAGCTGGGATGGGCTTGGTTGTTCATCTTGGAGCCCCCGGCCGGAAGGTGCCACGAGGGCTGGGGGTGTTGCACTCGCAGCCTTTGCCACTTTGGGCTGTGACAGGGGTTTGTCCCCATCCCTGGAAGTGTCCAAGGAATGACTGGATGTGGCTCTCAGTGCTCTGGGCTGGGGGACAAGGTGGGGATGGGTCACAGGTTGGACTTGATGATCTTGGAGGGCTTTTCCAGCCCAAATGATTCTGTGATTCTAGGGGAGCTTCTTCTGTGTTGTTTTTCTGATTGGCCTCCATGATCCCTTTGCTGATGGACTTGTTGCTGCTTCTCCTTTTTTCCCTTGGTTTATGGAAGAGTTTAGACCCAGCCCAGGCTTTTCATGCAGCACAGGAGGTTTAATCTCTGTAGAGGTTACCAGTGCTGTGCTCTCCAACACTGTGTGACCAGAAAACTCTACTGCTGGATTTCCATGGAATAAGAGCCTTGGCAGTGGAAGGAAAGCAAGGTGATTTGTTTGTGGATTTATTTTCTGAACAGCTTTGATACCCCTTCAGAAAACTGGCTGAGGATCCACTCCAGGTCAGGTAAGTTCAACATGTCCAGCAGTAGAAACTGTCAGAATAATGGCTCTGTTCAGAATCCCAGAATCACTGAGGTTGGAAAGATCATTGACCCATCCCCCCCCTTGTCACCAGCCCAGAGCACTGAGTGCTGTGTCCAGTCATTCCTTGGACACCTCCAGGGATGGGGACTCCACCACCTCCCTGGGCAGCCCCTTTCCATGGAAAAAAGTCTTCCTGATGTCCATTCCTGTTGAGAGGGATAGGTTTTCCACGGGCCAGAGCAGACAGAAGGTGGGGAAGGGGCTGAGCTGTGTGGGTTTAACCATGGGGTCAGTGCTGAGCAGCAGAGCCTCTCCATGCCATGCTCCATGTGAACCCCTGGCAGCCTCCTTTGGGAAGCCCTTTCCGGTGTGTTACAGCTACTCTGGAGTGAAATGTGTTCCAGTTCGGTGAGGAAAAGATAATTAAATTGTCAGCCAGGGCCTGTGTGTGTTTGGTCCTCAGCTCTGGGGGTGTTACTTGTTGAAAGTAGGTTGTCACCTCTTGCCATTGATGGTGGTCACTTGGCAGAGACAAACCACTGCACTTGGATAGTTTTCCCTGGAAATACCATCCAGTTCCTGTTGCTGCTGGACCTGTTGGGACATCCTGTGTATTTTCTGTGTGCTTTGCTAGGAGAACACAAACTAAACCAGCAGCAATGTCTGAAAACAGCAATTCCCTCCTTTCTCTTCCCAAGGAACCTGGAGCCAGTGACCCAGCTGTATGTCAGTGTGGATGCCAGCACCAAGGAGAGCCTGAGGAGGATCGACCGACCCCTCTTCAAGGACTTCTGGCAGAGGTTTCTAGACAGTTTGAAGGCCTTGGCTGAGAAGGTACCCAGCTAAGAATGTACTTTTAAATAGGCCTTTTTAGTTCCTTCTGCACTTTGCCTGCTCAGGACACCTTTTTTCCCTCTTTCTCACCTCACTTGCTTCTCCTCTCTACGAAAGGAGAGACTTTCTACAAAAGACTTGAGAGGCTTTAGATGGAGCATGGAGTGGATTCTGGGTGTGTTGGGAGATATTTACATGGTTTGTACATTCAGGGGTATCAAGGGCAGCAGATTTGGTCAGTTTTCCATGTGGGGAGAAACTTAATGACAGAAGGAGAGCAAAATGTGTCTCAAATGTGACAACAAAAAGTGCTGTGAGAGATGAAAGGGTTATCAGATAATAGATTTCCTGATGAAGTGGTGACATGAAAACAGGCAGCTGAGGGAAAGCTGGAAGTTCAGGGAAGCCTCAGAAGGGTCATAAAACCCCCATGTGCCCCTTTGCTCTGGTTCTCAGAGTTTCCCTTGAAAGTGCAGTACAGGGAGGACATGAAATGTGTGTGCTGGGCTTTGCCAGCTCTGGCCACCCCCCTGCTCTGTAGAAACCTTACTTCTGGAAGATTTACCCCAGCCAGTAGGTCTGAGCATCACAGCAAGGGAGCCCCTTGCACTGTCAGTGCTTTGTGGTGATTTGTGTCCATCTGAGACAGCTGAGCCCATGGGATTGTGTCAGCTCGGAGCTCAGTGTGACATGTTTTGTAGTAATTAATGAAGCATCCGGGGCCCAGCATCACATGAATTAATAACAGTAGTGCTTCAGGAGCAAGACTCCCTCCCTTGTTTCTGATCCTGTGCTCTGATGGAAGCAAATACTTGTGTTTACCAATTTGGCAGATGTTGACACGTTACCTGCTGAGATGAACAGCCAGGAGAGACTGTTTCCTTTAAATAATGAGGTTTTCTGCCTTCTGAGATGATAGTGTTGGGCTATTTTCTGCCAAATCTACTTAGATCAGTAGATCTGGGAGACTCAGTGGAATTGAGTGGCGCTTTCTTCTGCAAAGGCAGGTGAGCAGTGTGAGGTGGTTTCTATGTGAATGTGCTGGTTGGGCTTAAAAAAACCCAAAATCTCAGGTCAAAGTGTATTGAAAACAGGTACAGACTAAGTTCTCTGTAAGCAAGGCTGTGGGAAGAAGAGGAGCTAAAATATTGAAGGCAAAAAATACTGTAAAAGCCCTTTGGAGACTTGCTTTTGCTCATCATTTCTTTCCTGCTGCCTCTCTTGACCCTGGATAGATTTGGTTCATTCATTGCAGGGCGTTGTCAGAAATTTCCTTGCAAAGAATTGAAGGTGAGCGTATTGGCAAGTCTGTCCATACAGCTAAAAATACTCTGGTCAAGGTGAAGAGGAGAGGAAAAAGGAGCTCAACTAGCAGGTGCATTTTCTCCTCAGAGCAACTGCACTTTGAAGGGTCCTTGAAACACTGATAACACAAGAGCCAATTAGTATTTGCTCCAGTTGGTGAAACTGCTCTGCCAGCCCGGCTCAGCTGCACGTTGCGTCAGCACATGAGGGGACAGCAAGAACTCTTGGGGAAGCTGCTGTTTGTTGGGTTTTTCCTCTTAATCCCAGAACCACTGAGGTTGGAAAAGGCCTCCAACACCATCGAGTCCACCCTGAGCCTGATCCCCACCTTGTCCCCCAGCCCAGAGCATTAAGTGTCACATCCAGTCCTTCCTTGGACACCTCCAGGGGTGGGGACTCCAAACCTCCCTGGGCAGCCCCTTCCAAGGCCTGACCACCCTTTCCAGGAGGAAATTCCTCCTGATGTCCCACCTGCCCCTGCCCTGGCCCAGCCTGAGGTCGTTCCCTCTCCTCCTGTCCCTGTTCCTTGGGAGCAGAGCCCGACCCCTCCTGGCAGGGAGTTGCAGAGCCAGAAGGTCCCCCCGAGCCTCCTTTTCTCCAGGCTGAGCCCCCCCAGCTCCCTCAGCTGCTCCTGCTGCTCCAGCCCCTTCCCCAGCTCCGTTCCCTTCCCTGCACATGCTCCAGCCCCTCAGTGTCTCTCTTGTCATGAGGAGCTCAAAACTGGACACAGCCCTTGAGGGGCCTCAGCAGTGCCAGCACAGGGGGACAATCCCTGCCCTGGTGGAATTGTGTTATACATGATTCTGGTACCCAAAAACCACCTTAAAGTGCTCCTGGAGTGGGGAAGTGCTGATGCATTGTGCTGGGAAGGTGATGCTGATTTATCTGGAAGCAAAATCCAAGCCCCATATTTCTGCAGTGCCCAACAAACCATCCAGACTGACTTAATTCTCCTGAGCCTGAGACAAGCTGGCACTGCAGCTCATGAGTCACTGCTGATGGGAATCATGGGGAGGTTTGGTCTGGGCACATTTGTAAAATAAAAGTGGGCAAAGGGAATTTTTCAAAACACCTGGTGTACCTTGCTGGGCTCGCCTTGGGGTGTTTGGTGTGTGCTGATCCTGCAGCTCCCCTGCTCCCTGTCCTGGGGGGCTCAGGGCCTGCTGCAAAGTAATGTCTGCTCTGATAACCCAGAGGAAGGAAGAGGAGAGGACACAGTCCTAGGTGAGAATGTTCTGGGCTTTTTTCTTTCCTGTAACCAAAACCAGGATGATCCTTCTTAAATAGAAGGGCAAAGAGGTGGGTTTCAAATCTGTTGCTTCAGTGAGGTGGTTGTAGAACCATGGAGTGGTTTGGGTTGGAAGGGACCTTAAAGCCCTTCTCATCCCAGCCCCTGCCATGGGCAGGGACACCCTCCAGGTGGCCAGCCCCTGGCCCCCTCCAGGAGCTCCATGGCCCTGCTGTGCTGAGGAGCCAGAACTGGCCCCAGCCCTGCAGATGTGCCTGCCAGGGCTGGACAGAGAGCCAGGAGCTCCTCCCTGACCTGCTGCCAATGGTCTTCCTAAGCTGTTGGGAGAGTAAAACAGCCCTAGAAGGAAGTGGCTGCTGGTCCAGGGGTGTCCATGTGCTTGCTGATCTCTGGGCAGAAGGTCCCTGGTGTCACTCATGTGCTCTGAGGAACATTCTTCCAACCGTGTCAAGGTGTCACCTCTTCTGTCTGTATTTTCTTGACTTAATCATGATAAATCCTGTCCAATCCACTCGATACCCTGTACCTTGCAGTACTTGCTGTGCTGCCAGACACCAAGTGGGCATTGCTGAGCTGCTCTAACTTTCAGGGGACAGGTGCCAATGTTCTCTTAAACAGATTGGAGCCACACGCACAAAGCAAGAGGGGAACGAGCCCTTGAGGTTAATAGATGTTGTGGCACCGCAGGAACTGATGATGAAGCAGAACCTTGTCCTTCCTGTCCTTCCAGGAGGGTCACAGAAAGCAAAGGAAACAGCTCATTGGCACTGTCAGGAGCTCAGAGTCGTGTCTTTGAACATCACACACAACATGTGCTTCAGATCTTGGCTCTAACCTTGCCCTCAGTGTTTTTGTGCTTCAAGGGAATTAAGATTTCATGGAGACGCAGGGCCGTGGCTCTCTGGGTGAGGTGTAGCAAATGCCTTGGGTTTTTTCCCTTATTAAAAAAAAAAGTTCCCTCTGCCTGGCCTGAGATATCACCCATTGACAGTGCCTGGATATTCCTTGCTGGAAGGTGCTAGAGGTGGGTTGTTCAGAGGACGGCAGGAGGTATAAAACCATCTCCCATTCCCATCTTCCAGGTCAGCATTTGCACACAGCTCACAGGTTGTTCCTTTTACCTTTCTGGGTGATGAAGTTTGAATACTTAAACATTCCCAGCCGTACATTTACTGCTGTTTACTTTAGTTTTTTGTGGGTTTTTTTTCGCAGTGTTATCCTGTCCTCAAAGTTACCCTTGGCTTTGTGTGATTACAAACAGCATAAATACATGAAATCACATCTTCAGCACATTCTGGTGCTTATTATTATGTAATACATGACAGGAACAATTGCTGTTATGAAAAGACACATTTGATTTGCAGGGAGATGATTTATTTGGTTCCTGGGGGAGGGGAGCCATGTGTGATGTTTCTGAGCTGAGTGACTTTTTTAGGAGAATTTAAATGTAAAATGTGCAACAGATGTTAGAATCAGTAATCAATTTTGCCACTATAAATTTGGAAGAATTTGACTCTTCTGCACAGTGAATGCTCTGCACCAGCTGTGGGCTTGTTTTAATGGGCTTGCTAATGAGACTTCTGGTGTAACCCCTTGGAAATGCAGAAAGAGGAGTGTGACACAGGTGAGTTGTTTAATACTAACTTATTGCCTCTGAAATACATCATCTCCTTTCAGTGGAGCTTCCAGGGAGCAGCAATGCAAAGGAGGCTTCAGGAAGGTGCTTGGCTGCACAGGGAGAGAAGTCTGATTTCTTCTGTCTGCTCCAGTGCCTCTTGGTTTGCTTGCAGGCAAGAAAAGGGGGGAAATGTTCCTAAACACAGCTCAAAGTCAAAGGGATGTGTTATTCCAAGCTCCTCGTTGTTCCTGTGTGTCTTGGGAACTCAAGGTGTCTGGGACCACTCAGTGAGCCTGAGGCAGATGTGGGGATAAAATCCATGTTGCCTTAGTCCTTGTCTGGTGCTTTGGCTGTTATCCCTCCTCAATTCCTTCCCTGTTCCTGCCTGGAGGTTTGGGCTGGTTTGTTGAGGCTGCTGAGCTGCCACCCTGGTGCTGGGACAGGCACTTCTGCCCCTTCCCGTGGCCTTTGGAAATGGGTTCTTACCTGGGAGCTGGAAATGGGAATAACAAGGCCTTCCTCCTCCTCTTCTTCCATGTGCTCTCATCTTTCCCTCTCCTTAGCCAGCACACATTATCCAGCTTGCCCAGCTTTTCTGCTACTTAACTTTTAAGAAGCATTTGATATTCTTACCCTCTATTAAACATGATCTTTCCTTTTCCTTGAGCTCTTCCCAGGAGCTGCATAAGAGATGCCAGGCTTGGCATGTAGGGAACTTGGTTCTATTCCCCCTTCCGGCCCTTCTGTTGTTTATTAATCCAATCACTAGCCAAGGGCTGCTCTGTTCCCTGGGGTTGGCTCTGGGAGCCAGAATTCCCAGCCACCCCAGCAGCCTCCATGGTCTTGGGGACATCTTGTCACGTTTTCATTCTCTGGTTGGGTACTAGACCAGTCTTCATGTAAAAACACCCTGAGAAGGCAGAGCATGTGTGTGGTTTTACGGGAACTTTGCAAAATGAGCCTAAAAATCTACTTGTGGCAACAAAGGAGACTTGTGTCTGCAGTTTGCTTTAAAACAAGTTCTTCTGTCAGCCTGTAAAGCTGAAATAACAGGACCAAATGCCACGGATTGGGATTGTGCAGAGCACTGCAAGATATTCCAGTTTGCTGAATGCATTAGCTGTTGGATTTCCTCACTCACTGATTGATTATCAATGGCATGGTCATTCAGATAAGGAGCATTTATTGGGTTCAGCGAATCCATTCATGTGACTCCTTCTGACGTTTCAGGAAGGGTGAGTTGACAAAGCATCTACAAGACTGATGTGTTTTCTCATCCTCAATGGGCAGCATGGAACTGAGGAGAAAAGCAAGAATGTGGATTTTACGAAAATGTAGTAATGGTGTGCTGGTGGGAATGTTCTCATGGATTTGTGCAAGGCAAAATCTGGAAGGCTTGTGGCTTTGGAAGGGTGGAAAAACCCCCTCATCAGGGGTTAGCTGTGATGGGCCCTGTGCAGGGGTGTTTGGCTGGCAGAGGCTGCAGTGCTGGGTCCAGACTCGCAGTGACTGGAGGGACACATGGCTGTGGTGCCAGGGCTGTTCAGTGCCACTGTGGGCTGGGCTGGGCTCGGGGAAGGGTCTCCTGCAGCAGGGGGAGATCCACGTGCTCCACCCAAACTGCTGCTCAGGGTTGGACCCGATTTAGCTGGTTTGGGGCTGGACCCTCCCTTAGGGCAGGATCCTGCACAAGCAGGTGGCAGCAGAGCTCAGGGAGTGGTCATGGCTTCAGTGCTTTGCCATTAATCTTCATGCCCAGCTCACCTTTCAGTTCCTCTGGGTTACTTGAGTACCAGAGAGAGCGGAGTCTGACCCAAAACTTCTTTGTCAGGTTGACTTTGGGCAATAAACCAGCTCATGCCAAGGAGTGCTGCTTCCCCTGTCCAGGTGGATGTGCCCCTGCCTGCTCCTCCCCGCCCTCTGGAATCCAAGGGAGCTGGGTGTGAGTTGGGTGTTTGGAGCTTTGGCCATGGCCTGTGGTCTGTGGGGTGGGCTGGGACCTCCCAGACCATGTGGCCCATCCGTTGCTTCCGTGGCTGCTGAAGTGACAGGGCAGGAATCTTGTGGACTTTGAAGTTGTGCCATTGAGAGCCACGTCCTGTGTCTTCTCCTTGGATGAAGCTGCTCTTGGATTTGCCAGTGTGGGAAATCAGGCAACACATGGATTCAGAGTCCCCTGTGAAGCTGCTGAACTGCTGCAGCATCTTTTGTAGGAGCTTCTGTATGAAATTCATAGACATTCATATCATTCTAATTACCATTAATATGATAACTCTTAGAATTCATCAAGAAAGACGTGGACTTGGAGCAGGTCCAGAGGAGGTCATGGAGATATTCCAAGGGCTGGAGCCCCTCTGCTCTGGGGACAGGCTGGGAGAGCTGGGATTGTTCACCTGGAGAAGAGAAGGCTCCAGGAAGACCTGAGAGCCCCTTGCAGAGCCTAAAGGGGCTCCAGGAGAGCTGGAGAGGGACTTGGGACAAGGGATAGAGGGACAGGACACAGGGAATGGCTTCCCACTGCCAGGGGCCAGGGTTAGATGGGATATTGGGAAGGAATCCTTCCCTGTGAAGATGGGCAGGCCCTGACGCAGGTTGGGCAGAGAAGCTGTGGCTTGGATCCCTTGGATCCCTGGAAGTGTCCAAGGCCAGGTTGGGCAGGGCTTGGAGTAACCTGGGCTGGTGGAAGGTGTCCCTGCCCATGGAATGAGAAGGGCTTTAAGTCCCCTCTGTTGGCTGAGCCAACTTGTGTTGTGCTCATCCATTTCCAATTGCAGTGCTGGTTAATTCAGGGATCTCCCTTTTTCCTTATCCCGGGAGAGCACTTGGCTGCTCATAAACATGTTTGGTGAAGGCACCGATATCAGATGCACCATAAATGATCTCCCCTAACTCTTAGTTCTAAAAGCAGCAGGGGATGGAGTGTTTGGTGAGCCCTGGAACTGGAGAGTTGATGATCCATGGTATAATACAACTGTTTACAGACCTGTAAAAGCATTTGTCTGCTCCATTGCTTTTATGTCATTATGGCTCCGGGTTGAAATTTGCTTAACAATCCTGAGGAGCCTTATCTCCCCTCTGGGCTCTTCTGGAGAGTCCAGCTTGCTGTGGAAGCAGGAGGGCCTGAAGGCTTTTCCTGGAGACTGGATCTCTAAATCAATGCTTTGATTTCAGATGTCAGAATTTCAGGTACTGCCAAGCCCAAGTCAGGCTCCTCAGGCAGGAGAAGAGCTCACACTGTGCATCCAGAGACACAGAGGATTTGGGTAAACATTTTGTTGTGAATTTATTTATTAAGAAACAACACAATTTCTAAATAGAATCATAGAATAGAATTACAGAGTGGTTTGGGTTGGAAGAGACCTTGAAGCTCATCTCGTTCCACCCCCTGCCCTGGCACCAAGGCTGCCAGAGCTCCAGGAGGGTTTGGATGATGCTCTGGGGCACAGGGGGTGACTCTTGGGGATGGTCCTGTGCAGGGCTGAGGGTTGGACTCCAGGATCCTTGGGGTCTCTCCCAGCCCAGCCCAGTCTGGGATTCTGTGCCCAGGTGTTCACATGTAGCACCAGGAGCCTTCAGCAGCTCCCACAGGTTTTGCATCTGGCTCTTCATTCAGAGCAGTCACCTCTGACTTTCAGCCTTAACAACAAGAGCTCCATTCCCACTGGTTTACAGGATTACTCCCTACGGACACTGCAGGACCTGATGCCCCCCAGGACAGGGATGTCCCTCCTGGCTCCAGGGCACTGCTGACTCGTTGCCAACTGGCCACCAACCAGGACCCCCGGGGCCCTTTCCCAGCCTCTTATTCCCAGTCTGTCTGTCCATACAGCCAGGGTTGCTCCATCCCAGGGGCAGAATCCAGCACTTCCCCTTGCTGATCTTCCTGTTGTTGGTGATTCCCAGCCCTCGGTGCTGCTGAGAGCTTCTTTGCAGCAGGATTGATCTCCACATCCTAATTTTCTTGCAGAGCATCATCCAGGTGCTCTTCAGGGGCTGCTATTAAAGCATCATCCCAATGTGTGCCCGGATGGGAATGTCCCCTCTCCACACTGCTGGCACAGCCTGCTCTTCCCTGTCACTGCAGGAGTGCCCTCACCCCCAGCTCAAGCTGGAGCACTGTTTAACAGAATGGGCAGTTAAAACATTTAAAGCTTATTTATCTGTCCATAATGTTTGTTATTTCAGAGCCCAGCTCCTGAATTAGGACTTTACAAAAGCACTGGCCTTGCAGGGATTGCTTAATCAATAAGAGAAATTTACTTCAGACTCCTTGTTTACGTCGGTCCTCGTTAAGTGGAATGGGCAGCCTTTCCAGCAAATCGTGGTGGGCCTTTCACATCTATTTTTAGATGATTTGGACAAAACCCAGAAGAAAAATACCATAAATCCTTTGCTTCGCCATCCATGAGAGTGTTTTTTAACGAGGTAATTATGGTTTTATGGCAGTTTAATCTCTGTTTTCATCATTTGAACTTGCATTGCCATTTGTTATTTCCTGAGATAACAAGTGTCAGTTTGTTCCCTTCGATACAATCACCCCTTCCCAGGCTGTGGCCAAGCCTCTGTGCTCTGCCACCCTCACAGGGAAGGAATCCTTCCCAATATCCCCTCTATCCCTTCCCATCCCTTCCCTTCCCTCTTTAAAATGCCCTTTATTCTCCCATCCCATATCCCCCATTGCTGAGCAAATCACACTGATGTTGAGGAACTCTCTTTTAAAGCCCTGCATAATTTCACTGGCATGTTGTTTTCCTGGCTAAGCTTTCCAGCTACAGCAATCCTTAAGGAAGTATCCAAGTCTTTGGCTGTATAAATAACTGCTGGGATGGCTTAAATTTTTTCCTGCAGTTCCCTGATCTGTGTGTTAAGATATTTTACATGTTTGAGGTGAACTTTCCTCCTTCTTACCATAGAATCAGAGAATCATTAAGTTTGGAAAAGCCCTGTAGGATCATCAAGTCCAACCATCCCCCAGCACTGCCAAGGCCACCACTGACCCCTGTCCCCAAGTGCCACATCCACATGGCTGTTAAACCTTCCAGGGATGGGGACTCCCCCACTGCCCTGGGCAGTGTGCCAGGCTGGATACCCTTTCAGTGAAGAAATTTTCCCCAATATCCAACCAGAACCTCCCCTGGCACAGCCTGAGGCCGTTCCCTCTTGTCCCATCAGCCAAGCCTGAGACATCAGGTCATGGAACTGCAGGACGTGACTGTGGAGCCAGAACTGGAACATTTTGGGGAATGTGAAAGGAAAGGACGCTGTGGGAAATGCCAGAGAGTGACTTCACCTCTTCCCTGTCACAGGACTGGCTCTGAATGCCACACATGGTCAGACAAACTATTTATCTGAAAATGTGTGCATGTGGCACTTGGGGATGGGGCTTAGTGGTGGCCTTTGGCAGGTCTGAGGGAACACTTGGACTCAATTTTTGAGAGCTTTTCCAACCTAAACCACTCAGAACTCGAGGAAACAGCATGAAGTTATGTCAGGGCAGTTGGATCTCAGCAAAAGGTTCTTCCCCAAGAGGGTGGTGGGCACTGCCCAGGCTCCCCAGGGCAGTGGGCACAGCCCCAAGGCTGCCAGAGCTCCAGGAGCGTTTGGATGATGCTCTCAGGGACAGGGTGGGATTCTGGGTCCCTTCTGTGATTCTGTGGCCCCCACGCTGTGCCCTTGCACACAGAGCCCTGTCCCAGGTGGAGCAGAGGCTCCTGCTCAGCTCAGACAGGGCAGTGGGTGCCTCTCCTGGACTCGGCTCCTCTGTGCTGAAGGGACGGGTGGATGGAGGTGGTGGCCAAGCAGGTCAGAGCTGGCCGAGCTCCTGTCACGTGGCAGAGCAGCAGCTGGAGCAGGACACGGTTCCTGTCCCCTGGGATGTCCCTGTCACATCCCTGCTGCCACAGCAGCTGCTGCTCCGACCCATGGACAACCAGGGTGGAGAAGGTGCTGATCCCGCCTGTCTTGGGAGCCTCCAGAGCACATTCCCTGTCAAGCTGCTGGTTGAAGTCCTTTCAAAGTCAGAGGGACTCTGGCACAAACTTGGAGTGGTGCCGAGGGATTTTATAGAACCTGGTGGAGGGGACTTTTCGGGCCGGAGTCTGGCTGGGTCTCGGTGCCACAGCAGCCCCCCCAGGCTCCCGCCAATGCTTGTCCTGAGCCTCTGGAGTTAAACATCCACCATTTCCCTGGAAACTGAAGCACCGTCAGGCTGTGTGGTCTGTTTAACAGCAAGCTTGAAGTGGTTTTTGTTGCTGATTCGATGTGATCTGTTTTAATGCTTTTCTATTTTAAGTCCCATTGCCTTGGACTTTTCCTTCCCCGGGTATAAATTTTACATGATTCCTTGAAGCTGCCCTAGAAATATGGAAAAGAAAGAAATAATCCCTGGAATAGTGTTGGCGCTGATTTCCAAGAGTAAAGTGTATTAAACCTGAGGCCATGAAAAATGGATAAGGAGCAGTCACAGTTCTGGATTTACTTGAGAACAACATTTTTAGTCCTCAAAACAAAGCTGTTGCTGTACTTTGTTTTATTTCTAGAGATTTTTAAATAATCTGATTAATTTCTGCTGGAGTGTGAAGCAATAAAGTAGATTACAAGCATGTACAGGAAGAATGATTGTGGAGGGGAATGTGGCTTAGGAAGGTAAGAGAATGAAAACTGATGTTTTTTTCTCCTTAGTTTCCAGTCTGGATCCCTTCTGCTTGTGCTTCACACATCAGCATCTGGTTTAAAATTCTGGCTTATCTGGTTTAAAATTCTGGCTTGGGAATTAGAGCTGATGTGCTCAAATCCCTGCAGGATTTTCTTGTTCTTTCGAGGCAGAATTACAGAGCTGCTCAATCCAAATCAATTTTGGATGACACCAGAGCACTTGTGTTGAGTGATGCGTGTCTTCTAAAAACCCTGATGCAAACCAAAAGTCCAACTTTGATGTTTTGCTGACTATTATTCATGACAGTTTTCATCTTATCTACAGACCTCGGAAGGATAAGAAATTTCCTATGGAGATCAGACTTGGCACCTCAATAATTATACTTCAGAGAGACAATTTTGTTTCTTATACAAAGCTGAAAGAATCTGCTTTGCTCTTTCACCTTTAAAGGGACTGGATTGGACTCCAGGTGTTGAGAGAACGTGTAGGATCAATCCCTTGCCATGTGGACACATCACCTTCTAATTGTTTTATTCCTGAGTCTCTAATTAGTTTTTTTCCTGATTCTCTCACAAAGATCAGGAATGGACTTTGCATGGAAAAGCAGGACCAGCTTCATGTTTTGGTTTGAGTTTGGGGTTGAAGGGACCTTAAAGACCATCTCATTCCACCCCCTGCCGTGAGCAGAGATCCCACCCACTCAATCAGCTTTGAGAGAAGTCTTTAAATCTCAGCTGAGAAAAACTGAGCACTTAAAAAGGGAATTTTATGCTTATAATACATGGAAGTGCACATTTTGGGTCATTTAGGTACCTGTGTTTAACATTAACAGCACATTTTTTTCCTCATGGTCTCACATGTAGTGACACACTAATAAACTTCTATCATCCAAATCCAAAGAAAGTCTTAGTTATGAAAGTCTGGTGCGACTGAAAACTCTCAAGGCCGACTTTCACAACTAGGGATCTCCCAGTTCCAGTTGAGCTTAGTTTGCAGCTCCAGGCAAGAAAATATCAGACACGGGAAGAGGCCTGGAGGTTTTGAACCTTCAGGAACTGCAGAACACATGGAAAATCAACATCCCCAAGAATGCTGATTTGTCAGAATCAATAACTTGGTTTGGCTTTTCCCCACACACAGACAGGTGCTTAATGTGTTGGTTTAATGTTGTGCTGGAGCTGGGGCAGGGTCCAAGGAGAGGGTGCTGGTGGCAAGGCTGCCTTTGTCCCCATCCCGGGGGAAGGAAGCCCTGCACGTTTAGGCTGGGCTTGAGCACTCCCTTTGCAAGCCCTCTGAGCTTCGCTGGGGTTTCACAGCAGAGCAGCTCACGTGTTAATTATCCTGTGCTAATCAGCACCTTTTTTAGCAGTGGAGACAAAGCCTCCTCTTGCTTTAAACTGGTGCATTAATAGCAAAAGCTGGAACAATGTATGTTTTTAGGGGGTTCCTACGCAGCGCAACCTCTTCAGGCTTTTGCTTTGATGACTCTTGGCCTGAAGAAAGGAAACTGGAAACTTTTGTGCTCTGTGCTCAGTTCAGCTCTGAAGGAGAAGGAAAAAACCTTCTTCTGCTGTGCAAATGATCCCCAGGCCCTGCAGTGGGACTCTTGGAGGACATTGTCTCTCTGGTGATGGATGAGCCTGAGCAGAGCGAGGAGCTCCTTGAGGGAGGGGAGGGTCCTGGTTGCCAAAAGAATGGATTAATCTGCATCCCTTCAAGGGCACTGAGTCTTCTGATGGTGATGTTCTCCTGAGTGCCACAGCCAGTCCAGGGGAGGCCATGGAGATGCTCCAAAGGCTGGAGCCCCTCTGCTCTGGGGACAGGCTGGGACAGCTGGGGGTGTTCACCTGGAGAAGAGAAGGCTCCAGGGAGACCTCAGAGCCCCTTCCAGTGCCTAAAGGGGCTCCAGGAGAGCTGAGAGGGACTTGGGATAAGGGATGGAGAGACAGGACAAGGGGAAGTGGCTTCCCACTGCCAGGGGGCAGGGCTGGATGGGATATTGGGAAGGAAACCTTCCCTGGGAGGGTGGGCAGGCCCTGGCACAGGTTGGGCAGAGAAGCTGTGGCTGCCCCTGGATCCCTGGAAGTGTCCAAGGCCAGACTGGACAGGTCTTGGAGCAACCTGGGCTAGTGGAAGGTGTCCTTGCCCATGGCAGGAGGTGGAATGAGATGAGCTTTTAGGTCCCTTCCAACTCAAACCATTCCATGATTGCATGATCTGCAGAGCTTCTGGGAGCCTGGGGGCTGAGCACAGCTGGCTTTGGGAGAGGCAGAAGTGATCTCCAGTCCTCTTCCAGGGGCTCTATCTCCAGGCTGAACTGGAAGGCTTTGGAACGCTGAGAAATTCGGGGGGTGTTGGCATTTGAAATTTGCTTTTGCTGCATTTTGGTGAGGTTTATGCAGGAAAACGCACGTTATCGACTCTGCCGAAGAGATTCTTGGCTCCAGGGTTTTTTTTCCTGATCCGCATCCCTGTGACAAGTAATTTCCAAGTGTGAAAATTGCTTTGATATCTTTATTCAGCACTTGCTGACTTAGGAATGCATTACATAACCCGAGCAGGGGAACAGGCTCCAGTTTTGGGAGAGGACAGTGCCGGGAAAGGGCAGCTCTGCGGCTGCTCCCGCCGGGAATGCTGCTCCGGGGGGCTGCACTTGCCTTCCAGTTCTCAGCCTGTTTTGTATCATGATCAGAGCAGGGCCCTGCCAGCTCAGAAGCTCTAAAAATGTCTCCTGAAGTCAGTTTGCAAGTCAAGCCTTTCCTTGAAGGGGGGAAGAAAATCCTAATGAAACGAAGGAGCTGCCTTTGAAGTGGCTTCCTGCTCGGCATCCAGTTCCTGCAAAGGCTCTGTGGAGTTGGGTGGAAGAGAGTAGTTATTTTTTGGAGTTTACACCATCCTTTCTTCCCCCCAGAGAGTGCTTTTGCCATTCAAGCAGCTCTGTGCTTTTGTTGGCAACGCTGAGATTCATTAGCTGCAAAACCAGGCATTTCTGGTGAGGTGTCTGTGCATGAAATGGCATTTTCTGGCAATAAAATAATTTTATCTAAGAAAGGTGTGTGAGTGTTCAGGAGATCTGACTTTATGCCAGGAGGTTGTAATACAAATAAGGGATTTATTCTATTTACTTCCAAACAGTGGGACACTGTTACTCTGCCTTAACAAGAGACATGATCCAAGGGAAGGTCTTGGAGATGCTCCCCTGCCCCACTTGGAGAAGGGAGATGCTCCCCCTGCCCCACTTGGAGAAGGGAGATGCTCCCCCTGCCCCACTTGGAGAAGGGAGATGCTCCCCCTGCCCAGCCTGGCTCATTCCACACCCTGCTCTTTGCTGCACACTTGGAGTGTTCCCCTTCCCTCTTCCTCCTGAGATTAAATCTGAGCTGTTTCATGAAGAATAATTATATTTAATCTACAAAAAGATGAATGTTGAGGAGGAGGGAATTAAAAAGAAATGATAGAAAAAAAGCAGCCCCAATCCCCTTGGTTATTGAAGTGGGAAGGGAACACTTTGTCAAAGTGACACCAGATCCTGTGTTAACACCTTCTGGGTTGTTGCAGAGCAGCCTGGGCTGGTCTGGGGCTGGGGGTGGTCAGGGCTTTGCCTTAAAGCTTTGACCATCAGCAAAACCTGCACGTGCAGAAAAGGTTCATTTGCAGATGTTAAAGGACTGGGAAAGTTTTGGGATGGTTCCAAAGGATAACCTTGGAAACAGGTGGAAAGGTCAGTGCTGCTCATGCTGGGCTGGGAGCTGGGAAGGTTTCCAAGGTGGGCCATGGAGCTTCCCAGTGCCTGCTGTGTTCCAGTGGGAGCTGCTGGAGAGGGGCAGGTGCAGCAACTTGGGGGCTCCTCTGGGGGTTCACCTTCACAGGGAGGAGCCCCATCCCCAGCTGGGTGATCCCAGTCACCACTCCAAACTCTGGGATACTGCTGGGACCAGGGAATGAGACACCCTCAGACGAAAGGTTGGGTCGTTTGCATAGAATTATAGAATATCCTGAGCTGGAAGGACCCACAAGGATGGAGTCCAGCTCCTGGCCCTGCACAGACACCCCAACAATCCCACCCTGTCCCTGAGAGACCAGGACCTCAGATCCACTTAATGAAATGCTTTTTTATCCTAAATATCCTTCCCTTACCCTGCTCAGTTTTATGTTTCCCTTGTGCCCTGTCCTGGCATTGAAGGGCTACAGTGCTTTTTTGGCATTTTAGCAGAATTGCCTGAAGGCAAAATGCTGCTTTTGCCCAGGTTGGAGCTTCATTCCTTTGCCCTCAAGAGTTTGGGCAACAAAAGGCTGAGCTGGACCCCGTAACTTGCATTTTTGGGACCCCCCCCTATGGAAAGGTGGCAGTTGCTCCATGGTTTTGAGAATCCAGTGAGGGAGGAAACACAAAATCTCTGTTTCCTGAGCATCCTGCCAAGACTGAAGTGGTTTGTGCTCTCCAGGGAGTAAAGTTGGAAAGATTTAGGGGGACCAAGTCACAGTGTGGTACGTGTCAGGGTGGTTTTCCTTCTTTTAAGATATTTCCTGGCAAATATTCCATATTAAAGTGCCTTTAATGGACCAGGTCCCTCAGACAGCCCCAAAGGGCTGTATTTTAGACCGGTCTGCCATGGTAACCTGGTTTTCCTTTGCCACCTCATGGACACTCGTGGTCCTGCCAGCCCCGGAGCTGCCCCTTCCTGGGGCTGCTTCTCTGCCCAAAGAGCAGATGCAGCTCCACGCCCTTGACTTGCCCCTATCCAAAGGGCTCGTTGTTGTCTTCATTCCTCTTCCTCTCCTGTTCTCCTGATGTCTGGAATAAGGGAAAAGTTGCTTTTCCTGCAGAACACCAGGCTGGGTTTAGATCCTGATGTTCGGATCGTTAAACTCTCAGGGCTTTAAGCTCTGTATTTCTTGGTTTGCTGTGCTTACAAGAGTCTCTGCTGGGGCTCCCTTGTACAACAAATACAAACACAGCATGAATAAGCCAGGCTGGGGGGTTTGACTGCCAGCATTCCACAAGGATTGCTCCCAGGTAACATTTTGGGCTGTTAGTCATTCCCAGCTTTTCTCTCTGCTCAACAACACTTGAGAGATGTTGCCCTCTGGAGAAGAGGCTTCTTCAGTCACAGTATGAACTTCTGATTTTTCTACCAGTTTCCTTTGGCAGAGTTTGGGTTCCTTTCCCTGCCTCCCCTCATCATTTACACCAGGTTTGGTGAGAGTTGGTGTGGAAGTGCTGGATGCACAGGCTGCAGTTACTGCTTGTTAGTGCTGCCCTGAGAGGGGGAAGCCTTTGTAAAGCATTTGGGGCACTTGTAGTTTTACGAAGCACTTGGACTTGGATTTCTAAACTGATCAGGGCTATGTATTGGAGAGCATTAAAAATGAGATTTAAATGGGAGGAAAACCCACTCCCCAGCCTGCCAGATCTTCTGCCTTTGCTGGGGGCTGTGAAATAGGAGCAGTTTGGTTAAATCTGGACTGTTTTTCACTGCTGTGTTTGTTTCCCACTGTGAGCTGACCTTTGGGGAGACGTTTCTCCATTCACTGGGTATCTGATTGTTTCACAGACTGACAGGTGTCTGGGCATTGCAGTTTTTCCTCCTCAGATATTTTCTCTCTGCTTTCTTCTCGCCCTCTTATGTGGCAAAAGATGTGTTTATTTTTTTAGATTAGCTCCTTCATTTTTTTCCCTCTTTAGTAATTAACTGTTGCTTTCCTACTTGTGTCTTGCCCTGAACCTTTTGCCAATCCATTCAAATCATGAGTCTCTGGTTCTTAAATATGTGCTAATACGCTACAGCTGAACTAGAGATCAGCAGGTTTAGTTCTTGAAATGTTTGGAAGATGCTCCTGGTTGTATTTGTTTCTCCTCTAGTTATTTCTCAGTAAATAGCCTGGAATGTTTCCATAGCAAACCAGTGTAGGAATTATTTTTTTCCCTGTGAAACGCATAGAAATGTGTTTTAGGTAAGTGATACCTTGATGTTTCTACGAAGGATAAAATTCACTTACATGTAGGTTGGAGGCTCTGAAGAAGCAAAATGTGTCTGGAATGGGAATTGGTGGTGGGAAGCCTGGGCTTTATTTGGGGAGGGGCAATGGCACGGACTTTTTAATAGCCTTGGACTTGACCTTGGGATCCCTGGATCCACCCCTGCCTTGCCCCGAGCAGTGGGTGCTGTCGGGGCAGTCACAGTGGCAGGCTGTTCAGGACTGGAGGGTTCAGTTGCAGATCATGGAATCATGGACTGCTTTGGGTTGGAAGGGACCTAAAGGTCATCCAGTTGCCCCCCCTGCCATGGGCAGGGACACCTTCCACCAGCCCAGGTTGCTCCAAGTCCCGTCCAGCCTGGCCTTGGACACTTCCAGGGATGTAATAAGCTGGATCATGTGCAACCTGCCCCCACGTGGCACTGGAGTTCAGGGAGCCCTGGGCCACAGGTGAGAGATGAGGGGGAGTCTCTGAACATGAGCCCAAGCCTGGACTTGCTGGAACAGGAGAACTCAATTCCAGGCCTTGCCATGCCATGTGGACCCAGCCCAGGGATCCAGCCTGGGCCCAGCTGAGGAGTCTGGAGTTGCTCTGGATTTGTTGCAGGGCTCTTTCACTCTGGTTAAACTGGTGCTGTTGTTATTTGTGGAGATGGGAAAGGAGTTAATCCAAACAGCAGTTTTGCTGGGAAATTGCTCTATAAATAAATTCCCAAAATAAGCAAAATAAAAGATCAGGAGAAGCTGAAGGGGAAGGGAAAGATAGAAACAAGCGGATGTGACAGTGGGGCTGGATTTGTTCCATGGCCGAGTGTCGAGAGTCCTTTTGTCCTCATAACTCCTTTGGAGAGCAGCCCTTGGGGGAGAAATCAGAACAGCTCCAAGGAAAGAAGTTCTGGGAGTGCTGTCACTGGGCCTGGGAGTCAGTCAGGTCTGGGAATCTTCTCTCCAGTCCCTGACAGGAGGAGGGAGCTGGAGTGGGGTTGGTCTCTTTTTCCAGGGAACAAGGGACATGAGGAGAGGGAACAGTCTCAAGCACTGCCACAGGAGGGTCAAATTGGATATTGGGAAAAATTTCATCATGGAAAAGGTTGTCAGGCCCTGGCAGTGGGGGAGTCCCCCTCCCTGGAGGGGTTTAACAGCCATGTGGATGTGGCACTTGGGGACAGGGGTCAGTGGTGGCCTTGGCAGTGCTGGGGAGATGGTTGGACTTGATGATCCTACAGGGCTTTTCCAACCTTAATGATTCCGTGTTCCTATGAAACTCACTCATGGCAGATGATCCAGGAGGAACTGAAATATCTGGAACTAATTGGAACATTTTATACCTGGGGAAGCAAATCAAAGAGAGAGAAATTTTCTGGTTATTTCCCCATTAAATTAAAGCTCCTCTAAAAACAAAATGCCTGGGAATTCCACAGGGAAGATCAGGCATTTTGTGGGATAAGATAGCTCAGCTCCAATGCTGTGGAGTAAATTCCCTGAAAGAACAATGAGGAGACTCCTGGTTTAGGTCTGGCTTGGTTTAGTCTCTGGGTTCTTGGAAGAAAAGAATGATTTCCTTTGTATTTCCCTGTTTGAAGCTGGGTGCAGGGCTGGACACCCTGCCTGTGCCAGAGTGGGATCTCATGGGATTTTTCCTTGATTCCAGCAACAGCGCACGGTTTACAGGCTGACACTGGTGAAAGCTTGGAATGTGGATGAACTCAGAGCTTATGCTGACCTAATATCCCTTGGAAAACCAGATTTCATCGAGGTCAAGGTGAGCTGCATGGAGCTATTTTAGTTTTTCCATCAGTATTTTCCTTTTTTCCCCTCCCGATTTCCCCCTCCCCCCAATTTAGTTTTAACCTTTCTGAGTAAGTAAAATTCATCTAAGGATTTCAGTGATGTATAAGAAACTTAACTCTTCCTTTGACTATATTAATGAATTAATTAATAATCAATATGTTTAGTGTCTTCTGTGTGCATTTGGAGTAGATTCCAGTGGGCCACAAGACAGCCTTGATTTCTGCCCAACACAATCACAACCTTGGTGCTCTGCAGGGGGAAGCAGCTCACACCAAATACAGCATTAGCCCATATTGGCCTTACGTGTTTCCTGTGGCTTCAGCATCCCAATTTTTCCCTTTTCATGGCCGGGAGCAACCAACCTTGGGATTCTCTGACTGTAGCACACCAAGGCAGGGGTTCAGTTCTGGCCCAGATGAAGACAGGAGGGGTTGGGCGTGTTCAAGTCGTGGTTGCTGTTGGGATTCCCTCTTTCCTGCTCTCTGTAGGGATCTGCACTGAGCAAAAACTCCTGCTGGTGTATCCCTGCCTCTGGTCCAGGTCTGGCAGCTGTGGTGGCCACACAGCATTTGTGACCTGGGCATTTTCCCCAAAACACTTAATATTTTTACTTAAAAGTAATTTCTTCTGTTCCCTCGAGAATTAAGCATATCTGGCATGTGCACAAGGCTTAGCAGTTTTGTTTTCAGAACTCCAGTGTGACGGGTTAAAAAAGCAACGACCTGGCCGTGCCCAAAGCAAATAAACAAAAAATTATTACAAGACAGTGGGAAGCATCTGCCAGAAAATGAGGCTGATCCCAGGGGGATTTCCTGGTTAAATACTGAAGATAAATGACGTCCATTTAAGATGAACGGAGCTAATCCAGTGTTTCTCCAAAGAGGCTCGTGGGGTGGAGTGGATAGAGATTTAGATTCTTGCAGAGCTTAATACTTGTTCTCATTTCCGTGAGTGGTGCAGCTCAGTGGGACCCCATTAACTTCCTTAAGCCAATAGTAAAGGGAGGCTCAGTCCTGGGGTTATTAAATATGCATCGAATCTATTTATTGCCGTAGCCTGTTCTAATGCCATCGTGTCTCTGTCACAGCTCTACAGGGCTGATGGTTGTATTTAAGGTCTACAACGTGCAACTCACCTTCTTGCCACGTTCTAAAAGCCAGAGACTGGTGGTGACATCCAGCATTTTGGTGTCCAGAGAAGGGAATGGAGCTGGGGAAGGGGCTGGAGCAGCAGGAGCAGCTGAGGGAGCTGGGGGGGCTCAGCCTGGAGAAAAGGAGGCTCAGGGGGGACCTTCTGGCTCTGCAGCTCCCTGACAGGAGGGGGGAGCTGGGGGGGGTGTCGGGCTCTGCTCCCAGGGAACAGGGACAGGAGCAGAGGGAACGGTGTCCCTGGGGAAAAGTCTGTCCTTGCTAAATCAGGGAATGGTTTGGGTTGGAAGGGACCTTAAAGATTATCCAGATCAACCCCCTGCCATGGGCAGGGACACCTTCCACCAGCCCAGGTTGCTCCAAGTCCCATCCAACCTGGCCTTGGACATTCCCAGGGGTGGGGCAGCCACAGCTTCTCTGGGATAGTGAGGCGTCATCCTGCACTCACAGCAGCAGTGTGACTTCCTGCCTCAGCTGAGCCTGCCTGCTCCTCCCCATCCCATTTAAGCCAAGGAGGACAACACAAGCCTGCCTGGCTGCCCTTTGTCCAAGGGCTGTTCATCCTACAGTGTCTGAGGGCAGGACTCAGAGCAGAGAGGAAAGTCATGGCACAGAATCTTCGAAAGCCTTTGTGAAATCAGTTTTCAGCCACTTGAAAACACTTGTCCTTGATGATTTTCCTGCAGCTCCCTCACACCAAGCTGGTGTTGGAGGATGGTCTTGGAGGGTGGCCCAGCTAAGTCTGCTGGTCTGAGACTGCAGCTCCTGCTCTTGGTGCCTGAGGCTTTGCTGCAGAATGAAAATGACCAAGTAAATGCATGGAAGGAAGGACCAGAGGGAAATATCAGTCCCAATCTGCTCAGCCTTGTCATATTAAACAGTAAAGATTATTTAAGTGCTTAAGTAATGAGGAAAATGAGCTGTGCCTTAATGAGATTTTAATTGCATGCAGCAAGAGGTGATTGCCCCCACCAGTCAGTCCTGCTGCCATCCCAGTTGGAATTTAGATGAAGGGAAGGTGAAACTAAACCTCCTGTTCTGGTGCCTGCTATAAATAAACCCAAACAGTGGATGGTTTCCATGCCTGAAAACAGCCCAGCATTGACCACTTATTGTCATGGAATCCCAGGATCATTTAGGTTGGATTGGGTCTGTAAGATTGGGTCTGACCATTCCCCCAGCACTGCAGAGGCCACCACTGACCACGTCCCCAGGTGTCACATCAACGTGTTTTCTGAAGACCTCCAGGGATGGGGACTCCAAACCTCCCTGGGCAGCTCCTTCCAGTGCCTGACCACCCTTTCCATGGGGAAATTCCTCCTGATGTCCCACCTGCCCCTTCCCTGTCCCACCTGAGGCCGTTCCCTCTGCTCCTGCCCCTGTTCCCTGGGAGCAGAGCCCGACCCACCCCGGCTCCCCGCTCCTGTCAGGGAGTTGCAAAGCCAGAAGGTCCCCCCTGAGCCTCCTTTTCTCCAGGCTGAGCTTTCCCCATTTACTGTTTGTTTTCACAGCTTCCCTTGGTCCTTGGAAGAAGTTTTTTACAACAAAGGTGGTAAAACACTGGCACAGGTTGCCCAGAGAAGCTGTGGCTGCCCCATCCCTGAGAACATTCAAGGCCAGGCTGGATGGGGCTCTGAGTGGCACAGTGTAGTTGAAGGCCCTGCCCATGGCAGGGGCTTGGAACAAGATGACCTTTAAAAGTCCCTTCCAGCCCAACTCATTCCATGATTGGAAGGGGCTGCCCAGGGAGGTTTGGAGTCCCCATCCCTGGAGGTGTCCAAGGAATGACTGGATGTGGCACTCAGTGCTCTGGGCTGGGGGACAAGGTGGGCATCAGGCACAGGGTGGACTTGATGGGCTGGGAGGACTTTTCCAACCTCAGTGATTCCGCAATTCTGACTCTGGGCAAAGGGCTGAGTGATTCAACAGTGGCCGTTTCTCTCCCGGTATCCACATGGCTCCTTTTGAAGAGCTGCAATGAAAGGCTGTGTCCTGTGTTGAGTTTGGCCTTTCCAGCAGGAGTTCCTTCAACTGCGGAGCAGCCACAGCAGGTCAGGGGTGGCTGCATCACCCCAGTGCACGGCCATGTGTGTGGGCCCTCCAGAGAGCTGGTGTGACCACGGGCTGTGCGTGGAACTCCCCATCTCCATCCCTGCCCTTCCCGTTGGCCTGACAGCCAGAACTGATGGCCTGTGTTGGATCAGCCTCAAGGTGGTTATCAAACCCAGCCAAGGAGCTGAATCCTCGCTGCACCCACAGCACCGAGGAGCACACCTGTGTGAGGGCTCCTGTCTGGCGTTCCGAGGGGGCTGATGGTCACATCACGAACGTTTTTATTGCAGGGAGTGCCATCTGTCACCGTGTCATTGGAGGCTTTTTGGATTTGCCTGGGCTCAGGGCTGCCCCGGTTTTTAAACAGTGGCTCTGTCACTCAGCAGCTTGGCCGACACTTTGTTCTGCTGTCAATTCACACGAGCCCCCATTGAATTTATAATTTGTGGGCTGGGAGTTAAGAGAGTTGTTTTGTTCAGTAATGAAGTTGGGAAGTCTGGAGTCTGAGTTGAGAAACGAAGCGCTGTCATATTTAGTTCCTGGGAATCTTCCCTTCATAACTCCATGGATTCAAATGATTGCTGGCTGGCGAGATCTCCATCCAGGAGCTCATGGGGCAAGGAATGTGCTCCTCATGCTCCTCACAGCAGCAACAAGCAATGCCCATCGTGGGCACGAGGCTCTGTTCAACAGCTGGGCTCACCCAGCTCCGTCACAGCCACGTGAGAAGCAGCTCTGGGGTCACAGCACAGGAACGACATGGAGATGCTGGAGCAGATCCAGAGGGAGCACCAGGACGATCAGAGGGATGGAGCAGCTCTGCTCTGGAGCCAGGCTGGGAGAGCTGGGGGTGTTCACCTGGAGAAAAAAAGGTTCTGGGAGACCTCAGAGCCCCTTGCAGTGCCTAAAGGGGCTCCAGGAGAGCTGGAGAAGGACTTGGGACGAGGGTGGAGGGACAGGACAAGGGGGAATGGCTTCCCTCTGAGAGTACATTTAGAGTGGAATTAGAAATTCCTGGCTGGGAGGGTGGGCAGGGCCTGGCATAGGTTGGGCAGAGAAGCTGTGGCTGCCCCATCCCTGGAAGTGTCCAAACCAGACTGGAGCAACCTGGGCTAGTGGAAGGTGTCCCTGCCCATGGCAGATGGAATGAGATGGTCTTTAATGTCCCTTCCAACCCAATCCATTCCATGATTCTGTGAAATCCAGAGCACACCCAGCACGGGTGCTCTGGATTCATCCTGGCAGAACCAGAAGAGGCTTTTCAAAAGGCTTCTGCATTTCAAGGTGCTTGGCCAAAGCTCTGTGGATCAGGATGCTAATTACCTCCTTATTAAGGAGGTAATTAAGAGACAGCATCGTTGACGTTCCTGCCTGAGGAGGTTGGTGTGAGAGCTCTGGGTGAACAATAGAACCATTTCCTTCTTAATTCTTGATGTCTTAATAACTGTCTTCATGTATTACTGGAAAATAGAACGTGACTGCCCTAATCAACTCTTCCCATTTTTTAAGTGGTAGCAGCACTGTTAATTAACTCCAGTTGGAAGAAGTTGGGGAAGTTGAAGGCTGCTGTGCTTTCCTCCGGTGTGCTGGAAGCTGATCCTCATTGATTTGTGCTGGGAATTAATGAGCCAGCCGAGCACTCACTTGTTCCATGTGCTTTCCTTGCTTGTAAGTGATATCTTTGGAGTTTACCAAGAGAGTGAGTCATGTTGGAGCTTCCAAAGAATTTTCCCCCTCTGCACTCATACATTTTTCATGCTGCTCAAACCCTAAGCTGGATAATGAATGCGGGGGAAATATTTCTGTGTCTCTCCAGCTGAACTTTGGGGATCCATAACCCGTTGTTTGCGTGGCTGGTTGCTCTGAAATAGGACTAACTAATATAGAAGTAATATTTTTAAAGGCTTCTTTGAGACTTTCAGAGCTGGGCTAAACAAAAATGAATGTACATCCCTGTTCAGCATCATCACCCTGTTTCCAGGCTGGCTCTGGGTTGTGGTGCTTGGCCAGATTAATGGAGGGAGTCCCTCATTAATTTATTGGTGAGAAAGTAATTGCTTCCCAAACTTGCACAGCTGCTAATTAGTGGGAGGCTGTTTCTGTGGTAGCCCTGTGTGGTTCACCCTGCTCTCATTGAAAGTGTTTCAGAGCTGTGTTGTGTTTCTTGCTGGACATGAACTGTGCAGTTTCACTCAGGGAAATCCGGTGCTGTGGACATCTACAACATATGTGGATGCAAAAGCCAGTTACAAGGGGTGGAATTGTTCACAGAGGGGAAGACATAAGGAGGCCAAACAGAATCATCCATAAACTTGGGGTTTAAAGGCTGTGCTTGGTTTTGTGACTGGAATCAAATAGCTCAGCCAAAGGAAACCACCCAGAGAGGGGCAGTGGTCGAGAGGAAAAGCCCTTTGGGCACCGGTGGGTTTGTGACCAACCCAGTCATGTGGTGTGTGATTTCTTCTCCCACTGATGGCAAATTAATTCCTGGGAAAATGACAATCAATTATTTGATTAGAAGACATTGAAGTGGATCCTGATAGTATCTGTCAAGTATTTTTAGGCAGACATTAAAGGATATTAAACTAGACCACTGTTGGCACTCCAAGTGGGTGACACACTGAGTGTTAACCATGCAGTGCCTCTTACCCCTATTGACCTGGCTGTGTTTTATGACAAATTACAGTTTAATTTAATATTTAATATTTTGCAGTGTTCTATTCTGTCAAAGGGTTTTGTGATACCACAGGGTAAACCAACTGGATGAGCCTGTAATTAATTTTATCTGGAAGAAAAGAAAGAAACAAAAAAAGAAGCAAAACTACATCTCAGGCTGCTGAAGCAATTTATGGGAATTTTACTGGCTTGATTAAAGATGGAGCAATTCAGAAGAGATTTGAGGTCATGGCTAAGACTAAATCAGTAATTCAGGAGGTTCAAGTGATCAGATCTCCAAATTAAGAGCTGCTAGTCCTAAGAATGGGGGGGGCTGGATAAGAACAACTGGACTGGGTGACAAGGTGGGCATCGGTCAGAGGTTGGACTTGATGATCTTGGAGGACTTTTCCAACCCAAAGGTTTCTGGGATTCTGAGGCTGAAGGTGGTGGTGGGTGGGGTGTAGGACAACTGGAGGGGTTGCATTCCCTGAGCAGGGCTCTGGGCTGCTGCAGGGGTTGTATTGACCCAGAAGGAGCCCCAGAGCAGCAGTGCCCGTGTGCTGCCTTTGAGTGGGGCACAGCAGGGACACGTGTCCCGCTCCCACCTGCTCTCCATCCATCCCTTCACTGCCTCAGGTGGTGGGAAGGGACCTGGAGCAGGAGCCAGTGTCTGCTGCCTTAGTACCACTAGATCAGAAGTGAAGGTGTCTTTTGAACAGCACTGCTTCTTAATTAGCGACTCATTCTGTGCTTCCAGAACACCGTCCCAAAAGCTGGTTTCCAAGGATTGTGCTCCTGCCTGTTCACACCTGGCAGTGACTGAGCTTTGCCACTGGGTGAGGTGGGAAATGTCACCATGCTCTGCTCGCTGTGCCCATCACATCAGTGGGCACATGCTGGGAACATCCCTCCCCAGGGACGGGCTGGATTTGGGGCACAGGCACAACGTGCCAGCACTGCCTGACCTTCTCTGTGCTGAGCCAGGGAGGTGGGAGCACTGGGAGCTCTGGGATGGGAGTCATGGGAATACTGGGATGGGAGTGATGGGAGCACTGGGATGGGAGCACTGGGGATGTGAGCAGTGGGAGCAATGGGAGCACTGGGGGTGGGCGTGATGGGAGCACTGGGATGGCAGTGATGCTGTTGCCCTTTTGGTTGGCAGACAGCAAGGCTGGGAGAGCTGCAATCAGTGCAAATCACCCCTATAAAAATCCCTGGATATTTCCTGAGGATTTTCCCTATGAGTGCTCCCAGCTCTTCCCAAAGCAGCACAAGCCCCCGTGGAGGGTGGTGGTGGCACAGAAATCCCCCAGCACTTCTGGTGGCCTTGGACCAAAACAGCACAAGGTGCTTTTTAATGCCATCGAGTCCATTCTCCTCCTCAGTAACCAAGGAGAGTTTCCCTCCAGCACCAACCTCAGCCCAGGCTCTCACCCCCTCTGCCTGTGCAGGGGGCTCAGCAGGTCGATGGTTTTGCCCAAGCAGTTCTCAGCATTTGCTGAATTAATTGAAGCATAAGATGGAGTGAAATGAGCTGGAGGGAGCTTTTACAAATGCCTTTATGTTTTGGGCTGTTTGCTCGTGTAGTCAGCCCCAAAACCCAGTCTGTGTTGTGCTGCCTGTGTTGGCACTGCCTGTGCCAGTGGTGTTTTTGTGTCGAGCTCACGGGGGGTTTGGGAAGTTTGGACAAGTGCCAACATCTGTTTTTATTTTAGTTTATTTTTAACAAGGGGCTGGAGCACTGAATGCCCGGCGGTCACTGGGCTGGCTTCTCCTGGAGGTGAGGTCTGGGAGGAGAAGCAGAGGGAGGACCTTTAATATCTTCCTCAAAATGCACTCACCCCCCAGCAGGGCCTGCTGAGCATCCTGCAGTGAACAGTGTCCACACCAAGCCAGGGAATTAAGGAATAACCTTGGAAAGTCTGCACCTTGATCATAGAATCCTGGAATGGTTTGGGTTGGAAAGGACCTTAAAGCCCATCCATCCCACTCCCTGCCATGGGCAGGGACACCCTCCACTAGCCCAGGTTGCTCCAAGCCCCGTCCAAGCCTGACCTTGGGCACTTCCAGGGATCCAAGGGCAGCCACAACTTCTCTGCCCAACCTGTGCCAGGGCCTGCCCACCCTCCCAGGGAAGAATTCCTTCCCAATATCCCATGTAACCCTGCCCTCTGGCAGTGGGAAGCCATTCTCCCTGTGTCCTGTCTCTCCAGTCCCTTGTCCCAAGTTCCTCTCCAGCTCTCTTCCTCTTGGAGGAGGTTGAGCAGAATTCTCTGCCTGGTTTCTTGCCCACGTGAGGCTTCACATTCATCCTTTCATGCCATCGCTGAGGGTCGTGGTGGACCCTTGAATGGCTGGAGGTGTGAGCAGAGCCAGCAGCAAAGCAGCTCTCGTGGTCAGCGGTCAATGGTCAGTGGAGCACTGTGGTCTTCACCTCTGTGGCACATGGGACAGTATCTCCAGGAGTACCACAGTGACTTGTGGCATTGAATATTCATGAGACTTTCTTCCAGAGTTGTCATGTTTCAAACCCAGCTGGCCTTCTCCAAGGTCCCTGGTCACTCAGGGCCATCCTTCCTTTGAATCCCTTTGAAGCTGCTTTCCAGGATAAAGACTAACCTGTTCTTGCTGTTACCTGGGCACACAGTGGTTTGGTGATGTGTCACAGAGGCAGAGACAGATTTTTGGTGCCACCTCCAAATGTATGACCTGTCCATAAGACCCAGCATGACAGGGGGTCAAACCAGCCCATTCCAGCCGTGCCGGAGCTCAGGAAGGGTTCAAGTAACTCATTGTGGTTTCCCTGTCTCTCCTCAGGGTGTGACATACTGTGGTGAGAGCTCGGCCAGCAGCCTCACCATGGCCAACGTGCCCTGGCACGAGGAGGTGGTGGGCTTTGTCCAGGAGCTGGCTGAGCTCCTCCCCGACTACGAGATCGCCTGCGAGCACGAGCACTCCAACTGCCTCCTGGTGGCCCACACGAAGGTGAGGCTGGGCCAGGGTGGGTACCAAGCTCTGCAGCTTCTCCTGGGAAGGGGGGCACAATTGCCTTGTCCTCACACCTTTGCTCTCCAGAGTTACCACAGAACCATTTAGGTTGGAAAAGCCCCCCAAGGTCGTTGTGTCCAACCCAGCACTGCCAAAGCCACCACTAACCCATGTCCCCAGGTGCCACATCCACACAGCTCTTTAATTCCTCCAGGGATGGGGATGGGGACTCCATGACTACCCTGGGCAGCTGTGCCAGGGCTGGACAACCCTTTCCATGAATTTTCCCCAAAATCCAACCTGCCCCTCCCCTGGCCCAGCCTGAGGCCATTCCGTCCCCTCCTGTTCCTGTTCCCTGGGAGCAGAGCCTGACCTTCCCAGCTCCCCCCTCCTGTCAGGGAGTTGCAGAGCCAGAAGGTCCCCCCTGAGCCTCCTTTTCTCCAGGCTGAGCCCCCCCAGCTCCCTCAGCTGCTCCTGCTGCTCCAGCCCCTTCCCAGCTCCGTTCCCTTCTGGGATGGATACTTTTCTCTGGATGCCTTTTGGGACAAGAAACACTTCATAGGATCTATTGCAGAGAGCAGTGTGGGCTCGTTCCTGAGGCAGGTGCAGGTTGTGGTCACTCAGCCCCAGCACAGCATTGCAGGCAGGAAGCATTGAGAGGCTCTGGGAGGAGCTCAGGGCTGGAGCTCCTGGGATTTGTCACACTCACTTGGCATTCTGAGGAAGTCAGGAACAAATCCAGCTGGGGGGATCAGCTGCCTTTGCCTTGGTTCTGTGTTGTCTTGGTGTCCAGTGGCATAGACACTGTGCCAGGGGATCATCCTGGAGCACCCTGGGAGAGTGGCACAGGTTGGGCACAGAAGCTGTGGCTGCCCCTGGATCCCTGGAAGTGTCCAAGGCCAGGTTGGATGGGGCTTGGAGCAACCTGGGCTATGGGAGGTGTCCCTGCCCGTGGCAGGGGGTGGCACTGGATGGGCTTTAATGTCCCTCCCAACCCACATCATTCCATGATTCCATGCATCCCTTCCAACCTGGCCTTGGACACTTCAGGGATGGGGCAGCCACAGCTTCTCTGCCCAACCTGTGCCAGGGCCTGCCCACCCTCCCAGGGTGGAATTTCTTCCCAATATCCATCTATCCCTACTCCTTTTCACTCTGAAACCATGTTTGACATTTATTACAATCTCATTGTGGAAAACTTCTGCCCAGTTCCCAAACTGCTCCTTGCTTTTACAGGCCCAGCTGTGAAGCAGCAGAGAAAAGCAGGATACCTGGCACCAGTCCTGTTTTAACTCCCCTTAAATTTGCTTTATTTACACTCTCACTCCTCCTTGTTGCCACTGGCAACTGTGCCTGAGAAAGCAAAGTATTCTTTTTTCCATTCTAAGGTCCAGGGGAAGAAAACAAACAGATTGCAGCAACCTTATTGATGCATAATTTAAGTAACACCATTAGTAACAAGAATAAATTGATACCTGCCCAGGAGGAATTCAGCAGCTGCTTTGCCTTCCAAAGCCATTAGCAAAGGGTGTCTTTGGGAAACAATCTGTCCCTTGTACTAAAATAACTAATAAAAAACAGATTTATTTCGATTAGGTTTTAATTTTTTGCATTTCAGGCTCTAGTGGAGAATAAAATTTGTCAGTGCCTATTATTTGCAGCAAACCTGTGCCCTGGGAATGATCAAACTGGAGAGAATAATTGCAAAATCAAAGGGATCTTTAAAAAATTAAGGAGTTGCAGGAAGACTGTAATAAAAATCATTAAGCAGTGTGACTTCTCTCCCCGTGTTCTGCGTTTGGAGGTGCTCAGACAATGCTCATCATAATTTTAACATCAATATTGAATGGCAGCCTGTCGGAAAGAGTCTGGGAACGTCAGGAATAATTCATCCTGCCTTGATTGATGGAGACTCATTGATTGGCACCTGCTTGTGTGATGAATGACAGTTTGGGACTTAGGCTTGGAAGTCTCTTAAGGCCAGGGATTTAGGGAGGAAAAGGGGTTTAAGGGAGAGGCCCTGGCACAGGTTGGGCAGAGAAGCTGTGGCTGCCCCATCCCTGGGAGTGTCCAAGGCCAGCTTGGATGGGGCTTGTGGAAGGTGTCCCTGCCCATGGCAGGGGGTGACTCTGGATGAGCTTTAATGTCCCTTCCAGCCCAAAGCATTCCATGATTCCATGAAACTGCATGCTGAGGATGTCCTGGTACTTCCAAGGCTGTTTCAGGGGTAGCTTGAACTGAAATGAGTTGGAGGATGTGCTACCCTGGCCAAAGGTGCTCTTCCCTCTCCATCCAGCACCATATCCTCCCAGAAAAGTGGGAATTGGCCTTTTCCTTGCCAGTGTTGTCACGTGGGGGCTCGGGTGGGCTGTGAGGGCTCCACGTGTGTCCTGGCTGTGCTTGCAGGAGGCTGGAGGGGTTGGGAAGGCTGTGGAGATGTTCCATGCTGAGCATTTGGTCTATATTTAGGGAGGGAAAGGAAGCACTTGACTCCCAGCTGCACTGACAAGGGTGATAGCAAAGACAAACAGTCCATCACATTCCCTTTCCTTCCTGCCTTTCAAGTCCTTTGGAGGGTGGGAGATGTCCTTGTGATCCTGCATCCAGCATTACAGGGGAAAACCAGGCTTGAAAAGCTGCTTGGAATGAGAACATGAGGAGGTGCAGCATTCCCAGGGGATGGGGCAGGTCCCCAGGCAGGGCCAAGCACCCAAACAACATCCCCAGTGCAGGTGTGAGCACGGACAGGTGTATTTCCTGAAGGATTTCTTCCTTTCCCTTGTCTCCTCCCAGCAGGAAGGTGGCTCTGCTGGGCTTGATATTTTAATTATTAAAGGGCGATCTCTGTTGTGCTGCAGTAATCCAGGTCTGATCCATCGGAATTAGAGCTGTCTGGATGGAGCCCTGGCTTAATTGGCAGCTGAGCTTGGCAGGGGTGGGGATTAAACCCAAATAAATCTGCAATAATGAAGCTTTTCTTTAGAAGAACTCACACAGGGCTAGGGGGGATCCCAAGGGTGCAGGCTGAGATCAGCTCTGAGCTTTGGAGTCGGTCCACTCTTTTGGAAAACACAACAGTGAATCCCATTTCCAGGCATTCTCTTGGACATGGCAGGTGGTTCATCTGCTTTAACACATCTGGTTGCTCGTGAGCACTTTCCATCACTGAGTGTACAACTGCGAGGCTGCTTCTTGTTCCCTTCTAAGACTGAGGGAGGTTTTGGATCCTCTTGACTGTTCCGGTGTCTGTGGAGTTGCTGAGGGGTTTAAAGCCTGGTTATTCCCAGGGCTCAGGGTCCCTGGGGTGGTTTTCCTTTAGCCCCACGGACATGGCATGTAGTGAGACTCACCTGCGTGTGCCTGGTGGCCTGTCAGGAATAGAATCATGGAAGCATGGAATGGTTTGCGTTGGAAGAGACCTTAAAGACCATCCAGTTCCACCCCCTGCCATGGGCAGAGACACCTTCCACCAGCCCAGGTTGCTCCAGCCTGGCCTTGGACACTTCCAGAGATGGGGCAGGCACAGCTTCTCTGCCCAACCTGTGCCAGGGCCTGCCCACCCTCCCAGGGAGGAATTTCTTCCCAATTTCCCATCTAACCCTGCCCTGCTTCCCCTTAATGCCATTATTGCCTTCTCTTCCCTGCACCTGCAACTTAAAACCAGCTTAATCTTAATTTCTTCCCCCTAAAGCCTGAAGTAGCAACTAATAATTAAAAAGGAAAAGTGTGTAGCTTTTTGAACACAACGTGACCCTGTTCAGATCAATTTATCCTCAATATTTCTTCTTGTTTTGCTGAGTGACTCCAGTTCAGACACTTCCACTGTCAAACAAAGGGAGCCTTAAATAATTGTGAGCCTTAATTAGGTGAGAAACTGGGGGTAATGATTCAGTGAATTCTTTGTTTGTCTTGGAGAGCTTCTCACTGGCAGGTGGTGAAAATGCCCTTCTGTGTGATCTGTTTAATCACACCCTGGGAGAAGGTGTAGAAGCTCATTAGTTCTTCCCAGGATTGCCCTCAGATGCAAATTAAGGAGTTCAGGACTCCAGATCATTTTTCCAGGTGCCTTTTGGATGCTGTGCCTGGAGAAGTGGCCGCTGGTGGGGACGGGGATCAGGAGCCGGAGTGGGATCTCATTCCCAGCTCCCACGTTTCACACGGCATCACCTCTGCTCAGACACCTCCTGCTCCATTCCTTCCCTGGCAAGACATTCAATTTTTGTGGTAGAAAAAGACCAGAGGGAGAGGCTGAAGTGGAACCTCCTTGTTTCAGCAGGGTTTGTCTGAAGAACGTCACATGATCCTTGTTAGACCAAACTAATTGATTTTTGGCCGATTTCCATCTCCCAGTGTTCCATGTGTCACCATCTCTTCCTCCCTTCTCTGTTTCATCGCCTTGGATAAACCCTGGATTTTGTGTGTCTGGAGGAATGCAGTCAGTTGTCCTCCTCTATTGTCCTCAGTATCTCCATTTGTTTTTACCCCCCAGAAATTGCTTGTGCAAATATGGTGGTAACAAAAGAAATCTGTGGCTCTTCTCCTTCCTGAATGTTGGATTGTGGGAGCAGCTGGAGCAGCTGTGAACCTTCTGCTAAAGATAAATTAGACAAATTTCCCAGGCAGACCCATCCTTGAGAGTTGTAGGACCAAAGGGAGGGGTCAGCCCTGCTCTGCTGCTGCTCCCAGGGGTCCTGGCTTTCCATTGGAGTCCTGGTTTCTGAGGGGATGGATGTGGAGATGTATTAGTTTGGCTCGAGGCTGTGGGAAGGACTGGCTGTGTCCATGGGCAGGTTCCTCCACCCTTGGCCTGAGCCTCCCCAGGTTCCATCCGTGTAATTCCTGGCAGGAATGTGACCTGGTGGACAACAAACTGTCCCTGAGCCAGCAGGGAGCCCTGGGGGCCAAGGATTCCAGTGGGATCCTGGGGGGCATCAGGAGAAGGTCAGGGAGGGGCTCCTGCCCCTGTGCCCAGCCCTGGCAGGCACATCTGCAGGGCTGGGGCCAGTTCTGGCTCCTCAGCACAGCAGGGCCAGGGAGCTCCTGGAGGGGGCCAGGGCAGGCTGGGAGGATGAGGAGGGGACTGGAGCATCTCCCTGAGCAGCAAAGGCTGAGGGAGCTGGGGCTGTTCAGCCTCCAGAGGACACTCTGAGTGGGACCTGCCCATGTGTGGCAGTGCCTGTAGGGAAGGGGCAGAGCAGGGACCAGGCTCTGCTCGGGGGGCCCAGCCCTGGCACAAGAGGGACGGGCAGGAACTGATGCCCAGCAAGTTCCACCTGGCCAGGAGGGAGAACTTCTTCCCTGTGCAGTGAGCCAGCCCTGAAGAGGCTGCCCAGGGAGGGTGTGGAGTCTCCTCCCTGGGGGTATTCCAGAGCCCTCTGGACACACTCCTGTGCCGTGTGCTCTGGGATGGCCCTGCTGGAGCAGGAGGTGGGACCAGATGTCCCACAGTGGTCCCTTCCAACTTTTCCAGTTCTGAGATGACATGAACCTTCAGGTGTTCCAGTGGTGTCCAGCATTGCCCCCAGACCTGCTCCTCTGGGCTTGAAGGCCATTGCGAGTTTCCCCTCATTCCTTTCCCTCCCGTGTCCCATCACTGATGCCTCCTGGAGCTCCTGGCCCTGGCTGTGGGATCTGCAGCAATCCATGAGGTGCCGTGTGTGAGGGAGCAATCCATGGTGGGATCTCCGGGCTGGAGCTTGGGGAGCAGAGTTCGGGGGCTTTGGGAGCACCAGCTCTGAGGGAAGGTGTCTGTGGGCTCAGAGAGCCCTGGGAGAGGAACAGTTTGCCTTTCCAGAGGAGAGTTTGCCTCTCCAGAGTTTGCCTCTCCTCTCCGGCTGAAGGAGCTGGGATCCTTCATGATTCAAGTTCAGAGAGAAAACCAGGGGAGGGTTTGAGCCATTTGTCTTCTGTCAGAGTATTTATCACCTTAAAGGGCTCGAGCAGGCAGTGAAAAATTCCCTACAACACCTGGGCACAAAATAACAGGCAGGTTTAGTGTTGGCTCACCTGGTATCTGGATGCTGAGAAACAAATTTGAGTCTTAAATCTCGTTACCTACGAAGTAATTACGAAGTCCTTAAAATCCAGGCGGTAAATCTCGAGGGCAGTTGTGGCTCTTCTCCCCCGCCCCGTGTTCTTCTGGTTTTTATTCCTCAACAGAAGCAATTTCTTCCCAGGACACACTTGCTCCTATTTCATCCTGGTTTATGGCTGTGCTGTTGCAGCACTAAAAATATTTGCTGTTATTTAATCTGCTTTTGTAATGATTTCCAGGCATTGTCGGTTGGTTGTTGCGGTAGGAATGGTGTAACGGAGTCATGGAATGCTTTGGGTTGGAAGGGACCTCATCTCATTCCACCCCCTGCCATGGGCAGGGACACCTTCCACCAGCCCAGGTTGCTCCAAGCCCCATCCAACCTGGCCTTGGACACTTCCAGGGATCCAGGGGCAGCCACAGCTTCTCTGCCCAACCTGTGCCAGGGCCTGCCCACCCTCCCAGGGAGGAATTCCTTCCCAATATCCCATCTAAACCTGCCCTCTGGCAGTGGGAAGCCATTCCCTGTGTCCTGTCCCTTCATGCCTTGTCCCAAGTCCCTCTCCAGCTCTTGTGGAGCCCCTTTAGGCACTGCAAGGGGCTCTCAGGTCTCCCTGGAGCCTTCTCTTCTCCAGGTGAACACCCCCAGCTCTCCCAGCCTGTCCCCAGAGCAGAGGGGCTCCAGCCCTTGGAGCATCTCCATGACCTCCTCTGGACTCCTTGCTGAGTGTTATTGAACCAAATCTGGGGGGAGCGGGGAGCCTTATGTGAGGTGTGAACTTGTCACCTCAGACCTCCACAGGCACTGGGAGGGGAACTCTGGTCTCCAGAGCCTGGATCCTGGTTGGGATCGTGGGTTTTGGCACCTCCTTTGCGGGTGGCACGTTGTGTCCTTGCTGTCGCTTTACTGGTGGCCTCACACGACATGTGGGCCTGTGAAAAAGGAGCCTTGGGCAAGTTGATTCATGCCAAGGCTTGTTCCCCAGAGCTGTGACCCTGCAGTGTCCCCTCCCTGCTCCATGTGGAACCCTGATCCCGGCAGGAATGCCCTGTAGTTCCAGAGGCGGCGGTGGACGAGCAATAGCCACGTTTGACTGCAAGGTTTTGCAGGTGTCAGCAGTTTTTCCAACCAAAAAAGCTTTCAGCTCTTGGGCAGAAAGTCAAGTGCCATTTGAAATGCACAGCCATCAAGTTTGGGTTGGGGGGGGAATAAACCCACCACAACCAGGGAATGAGTCTGTTTTCCCTCTTTTTTTGTGTTGGATGAAATGCATAATGAGCTCTTAGCTCCAGTAAATCCTAATTGAGGATTCAGTCAGGGCTGTTGCTAAATTAGCAGAGCGGGTCTGCGAGACAAATGCAGCTTCAGCTTGTCAAAATGAGCAATTCTTCAAATTCTCACGTGGAAAGAGGATTCATGTCATTAAACCTCTTTATCTTCCCCCGTTCCCAAGCACAGCCCTCTTGCCCCCGTCACGAATCACCCAAATCCATCCCAATCCCTGCTCTGATGCTGCTCCAGTGCCATTTTCCCAGGCTGTGATGCTCTGGAGTTGCAGACACATGTTCTGAGCAGGGGCTTTGGTTGCCCTTGGCCCTCATGGAGCACCTGGGCATTGCTCTTAAGTCTCCTCCAGGGCTCTTTCAGTTCTCCGCCCCGAGGTTTTTCAGGTGTGTCACCTGGGAACTGCAGGCAGGCCTGGGAAGGCTTTGGGATCACTATGGGAGAGTTCCTGCTGGGAAGTGGGGCTGAAGGATGTGGTACTTTGAAGGGCCCAGCAAAGCATCCAACAGTTAAACCCTCAAGGAGATTATCATGGAATGATTTGGGTTGGAAGGAACATTAAAGCCCATCCAGTGCCACCCCCTGCCACAGGCAGGGACACCTTCCACCAGCCCAGGATGCCCCAAACCCCATCCAGCCTGGCCTTGGACACTCCCAGGGATCCAGGGGCAGCCACAGCTTCTCTGCCCAACCTGTGCCAGGGCCTGCCCACTCTTCCAGGGAAGAATTCCTTCCCAATATCCCATCTAAACCTGCCCTCTGGCAGTGGGAAGCCATTCCCTGTGTCCTGTCCCTCCATCCCTTCTCCCAGGTCCCTCTCCAGCTCTCCTGGAGCCCCTTTAGGCACTGGAAGGGGCTCTCAGGTCTCCTTGGAGCCTTCTCTTCTCCAGGTGAACCCCCCCGCCCCAGCTGTCCCAGCCTGGCTCCAGAGCAGAGGGGGTCCAGCCCTGGAACATCTCCATGACCTCCTCTGGACTCCTCCAGCATCTCCATGTCTTTTCTGTGCTGAGGAATCCAGACCTGGAGGCAGCTCTGCAGGGGGGGTCTCACAGGGGCAGAGGAGAGATTCAATTCCCTGCTGGCAAACAGCATGTGATGACCAAAGGTATGAGAAAAGCAGGGATCCTGTGCCTGTGTGTGTTATCCCACCCTTCGGATGAGATGTGGCTCTGGCTGTTTATCCACCTGGATTTCTTTGGGGTTCCTCTTAAGGCCCTTCTGGATGGCTTTCCCTGCACCTCAGGGTGGCTGCAGCGTTAAAACAGACAACAGCTGGCAACCCCTTGAATCCACGCCCGGCTTCTCTTGGCCCCAATGTGGATTTGGTGCTTTTGGTGCTTCCCATCACTCCATGAGGTGTTTGTTTTCCCTGCAGTTCAAGGTGGACGGCAAGTGGCACACCTGGATCGACTACGAGCGCTTCCAGGCGCTGGTGCGGGAGCACGAGCGCAGCGGCGGCTCCAGGACCTTCTCAGCGGCCGATTACATGGCCAGGACTCCCCCCTGGGCTCTCTTTGGAGCCAGGGAACGGGGATTCGACCCCTTGGATGTGAGATACCAGAGGAGGAACAAAGCACGAGACATCTCGGGCTGCTGAGCTTTGGGGCTCCTTTTCCAAGCTCCCAGGGGATTCCATCCGCGGCATCCCGACATTTGCTGGTGAGAAGGAGGGTCAGGCCTTGATTTCACCCTCCCCTCCTGGTTTTAGGGCTTCCTGGATGAAAAGATTTATAACATTCTCTGTCTCAAATCAGAAGTGGTTCATGTCAGTGGTTTCTCAGCAGCTTCCGCAGCTGGGAGTGTTCGGAGCTGGATGTGGAGCAGGAGGTGGATGTGGAATGGGAGCATTCCCTGGATTCCTGTGCCCAGCTGTGAGGAGAGCCTGGCACGTGCCAACCGCCAGCTTGGCAGCAAAACATTCCACATCCCCAAGGATAGGTGGCACTGGGACTTCAACCCCACAAGCTGGTTGGATCAGTGCAGGTGGGACCTGGATGGAAAAGCTTGATCCCTGCTGGGAATATCATGGTGTGGACTTAGTTCAGGTTTATGCATTTAATTCCTGAAAAAACAAAATCTCATCCCATCCAAGGAACTTGGGAATGGTGTGAGTATCAACACCACGACTGATATCAACTGTGACTCCTGGTACCTCTCCAAGTATCTTCCTGGGTTTGGGAATGAATGTTTCCAAGCAGTTCTATCCCAGCAACCCTAAACAACATGTACAGTCCATCAGATCCCCAGCTGTGTGTGCCCAGTGTCCATGGGGAGCCTGGGTGTCAGGGAGGGAGCATCCCCTACTGCCTTGGGAAGCTCCACAGCCTTGCTTTGGGTGGGCAGAATTGGGTGGAAATGGAAACTGGACCCAGTCGAGGTCTCTGGGGTCAAGCCCCCACCTCTTCTCCCTGAGGAGTTGCTCCTGGATTGCCTGGGCGCTCTGGAGGTGCTGGAGCCAGGCTGGGAAAGGCTTTTCAATGAGGACATGGTTCCCTTTCCCTCTTTGCTGCATCCGAGTCATTGCAATCCCAAAAGAGAGCAACCCCCTGGGCACATTCTCGTGCCTTCAGTTCCCAAATGACTGAGCCAGGCAAACCTCTGCCCCTTCCCGACTGGCGTCCCCCTCCTTTTCCATGGCTCCCAGCCCTGGGCAGCCCCTCCTCGGGCATCCCCTCCTCCCTGAGGGCCGTGGGGCTCCGGGTCCTCCAGCTGCTCCAGCCAAAGCCCTGCAGAGGAACCTCATTGAACCAGCACCACAAACAGCTTGACTTGACACTCAGAGGTGTCACAGAGGGTGGGGACACAGCTCAGTCCTGCTCCTGGGCTTTGGTGGCACTCCAGGAGCACCGATTGAAGGTGTCCCCAGTGCTCCCACCTCCCAGTGAGGTCCCTAAACCTTTGCCGCGGTGAGACTTCCTGGGATGGTGATTTTCTTTCCTTTTAAAAGCAACCTCGTTTCTTAAGCTGTAAAAAGTGTTTCTAAAGAAGAAAGGAAATAAAAGTAATTTTGCCTAGAGCGCCTTCGGTGTGTGGCTGCTGCGCAGGGCTTTGTAAGAGGGGATGTTAAATTGATTTTAAGGAGATCAAAAGCACAAATGTTGCATAATATCTCTTTTCTTAACAGGATGTGGAGTGGAAGGGAGAGCTTTGGTGTGTCTGTGCATGATGGGCACAAAAATGATTCAAAAAATCACAGAATCCCACAATGGGTTGAGTTGAAAGGGACATTGAAGCTCCTCCCATCCCACCCCCTGCCACGGGCAGGGACACCTTCCATAGCCCAGGTTGCTCCAAGCCCCGTCCAACCTGGCCTTGGACACTTCCAGGGATGGGGACTCCATCAACCCCCTGGGCAGCCCCTTCCAAGGCCTGACCACCCTTTTCATGAGGAAATTCCTCCTGATGTCCCACCTGCCCCTCCCCTGACCCAGCCTGAGGCCGTTCCCTCTCCTGTTCCTGTTCCCTGGGAGCAGAGCCTGACCCCTCCCCGGCCCCCCCCTCCTGTCAGGGAGTTGCAGAGCCAGAAGGTCCCCCCTGAGCCTCCTTTTCTCCAGGCTGAGCCCCCCCAGCTCCCTCAGCTGCTCCTGCTGCTCCAGCCCCTTCCCAGCTCCGTTCCCTTCCCTGGACACAAGACTCCAGTTACTCCTGGAGCATCAGCTGGGAGAGGGCAGAGCTGGAGTTTTGGAATGGCCTGTTTCATGTCCACCATGACCCACCGTATTCCCTTACCCTCTCTGTGTCCCCATGGTCCCTCCATCCTCTCCTGAACCTTCCTGTGTTCTCACGCTTCCTCTGTCAATCTCCCATGTCCTCCATCTCCCTGTGCTCCTTCCATCCTTCTTCCTGGTTTTCTCTGTGTCCCCACATTCCCTCCAACCTTCTTCATCCTCTCTGTGTCCTCACACTCCCTCCCTCCTTCCCTTGGTCCTCCTGATGCCATGACTGCAGGATCAGCCCGTGCTCTTGGGATGCTCTAAATGACTTCATAATTGGGTAATTCCAACACTTTTTCCATAGGTTTTGATCTGGATCACAACCACGCTCCAGCAGCACATGCCTATGGGATACAGGGGGGTCTCCATTCTCCTTCCTGCCCCCAGTGACCCTCCTAAAGAACTCCTTTCCCTCCGGACTTGGGGGTTTTACCCAAAGCCAAGGCACAAAGTGTGTCCTGGGTGCCACTTCCAGCAAAGTGGGACCTGCTCCTTCGATACCCAACCTGGAGACTCGGGAGGTTCCATCCTAAGGGCAAAATTATTTTAACCACTTAAAGGTAGGGAGAATCTGAGGATCCCTGAGCCCGGCCTGCTGTGCCTGGTCCAGCTCCTGCTTCCCTGGCTCCCTCCCTGCTGCTGCTGGGCCTGACTCAGGGCTGAGTCAGTCGGGATGGGGGGCGTGTTTCGCTTTGGAAGGAGGATAAATAGATTTGTTTCCAAAAAAATCTCCAGCAGGAAAACATTCCCCCAAACAAAACCATCATCCATCAGCTTTGTCTTCATCTGGCTCCGCTCCTAAATCATTTATGATGTTACAGCCGCTGCTGTGCCCCGAGGGGGGAAGGAAAAAGATACGGGAATGAACTGAAGGAAGGGCATCGTTCTCACTTCATCAAGTGCAGACCGAGCCAGGGGCTGGCAGAGGCTGCGGCCCCGTGGGAGGGGACTGACCCAGCCCTGAGAACGTGCTGCTCCACCCTGGGGAAGGGGGGACACTGAATCCAGGGGAAATATTCCTAAGGAAGCCCTTGCTCCTCTGGAGATGAGCTTTCCCGGAGGTGGGAGCTCACCAGTCCATTCCCCTCTTCCTCCTGTGTCTCCTCCTTCCCCAGCCAAGCAAGTCGGAGCAGCAGCTGGAGGTGTGAGGAGCTCCTGGGTCTCCTTTCCAGCACTGACGGGACCTTCCAGGGGGAGGCAGCGACCCCCAGCCAGCCTGAACCTCCACCTCTAAAATCCACGGAGCAGCAGCACCACTGAAGCCAAGGAGAGCACGGAGTAGGGGTGATTCTATGGCTGTCACCTGTCCCTGGTGCCAACCTCCCCTTCCAATGTGGGGCACGTCCTGCAGCGTCCCAGAGCAGGGCCACCATGGCTGGGCTGTCTCCCTACTGTGTGGACAAATCCCAGGCTCTCCTTTCATCCCCAAACCTCCCTCTGGCATTACTTGGAAAGACTGTGGAACATGAGTTTTAAGGTCCTTTCCATCCCAGGGCATTCCACGATTGCCTGCGTGTGGTTTCTGCTTCATCTTCCCACCTTCTCCCCCATCCCATCTCAGGGTGGGGTCAAGTCTTTGGGAGCTGCTGGGATGGGTTGATGCCACTCCTGGGCTGCCCCAACCATGGGAAGCCAGGTCCCCCTATCCCTGCCTGCACAATGACTGGTGGCATCTTTCAAATCCAAATGTCTAAACCAAAACCCCTCCTCAGGGTAGATCAAAACTGATGAGGAGATTTGCAAGAAAATACTCCTGCAAAAATTGAAAAAAAAAAAAAACATGAAAAAACCCACAATGCAGCAATTGGGAAAAATTGGGGTAAAATCCTGATGGGAGAAATCTCCCAGGAGGTGGTGCTGTGTCGTTGCTCCGGTGGAGTTCTCTCAACCAGCCAAAGGGCTTTGTTTGCAGGTGGGTTGGAAGCCACCTGCCAGCCCAGCTGGGTGACACAGGGGACAAGGGACATGTCCATTGCCCTCCTCCAGACACCTGCACCAGGAGCAAACCCCAAAAAGGACAAGCTGAGAGGATGTCCCATGCCAGCAGGTGCTCAGGAAATGTTCTGATGGGATTAGAACAGCAAACCACTGGTGGGAATGAATTATCAGCATCCTGGTTGATGAGAAGCTCCAGATGTCCCAGCTGAGTGCTCTGGCAGCCCCAAAATCCTGCAGGTGAGAGGGGACTCTGCCCCTCTGCCCCCTCAGGTGAGACCCCCCTGCAGAGCTGCCTCCAGCCCTGGGATTCTCGACATCAGATGGACCTGGAGCTGCTGAAGCCACTCCAGAGGAGGTCACGGAGATGCTCCAAGGGCTGGAGCCCCTCTGGAGCCAGGCTGGGAGAGCTGGGGGTGTTCACCTGGAGAAGAGAAGGCTCCAGGGAGACCTGAGAGCCCCTTCCAGAGCCTAAAGGGGTTCCAGGAGAGCTGGAGAAGGACTCTGGTCTGTTGTTTGCTGCCAATCCCAGCTGGGTGACCGCGGGGGACAAGGGACGCGTCCATTCCCCTCCTCCCGTCACCTGCGGCAGGAGCAGCTCCACCGCCCCATCCGTGTCGCTGTCGGCCTTTCCCACAGCCGGGGTTTTTTTAGGGATGCTGAGAACAACCTAATCCTCCCCTCTGGGGCAGCCCCTGAGCTCAGCCCACGCCGGGGCTCACCCGCTTTGCCCGCGGCTCCGGCGGGATCAGCTCGTGAAAACCCCCTCGGTTTTAACGCTAAACACGCGTCATTTGGAGGGGAAGCATCAGAGACGCGACTAAGGAGTGTTAAACGGGCAGCCCGCGGTGCCTCTCCCCGGGAAATCAAGTTATCCACAGCCCTTTCCCCGAGCTGTCACTGGCAAGAGGGAATTTCGCCCCTGGATGGGATGGGGAGGAGAGCAGGGAAACCCCAGCGGGAGGTTGGTGCCCTCCCAGGGAATGGGACCTGGCTGGGAAGTTTGGCAGGGAAGTGGGTTTGGTGCTGCTTTTGCTTGGCTGTGCTCTGCCCATGAGGCTAAAACTCCTCACAAGGAAGACACCGAGGGGCTGGAGCGTGTCCAGGGAAGGGAGCGGAGCTGGGAAGGGGCTGGAGCAGCAGGAGCAGCTGAGGGAGCTGGGGGGGCTCAGCCTGGAGAAAAGGAGGCTCAGGGGGGACCTTCTGGCTCTGCAACTCCCTGCCAGGAGGGGGGAGCTGATATTCCAATAACCGAGTGTCTCAAAGTGATGATTGTTCTTAACTTTAATCCTGGGAAGCTTCTGGAGAACCCAAACAAGCTCTGCACAACCCACTGTGCCTTTCGGAGGTGGTCTTGGGTATTCATTTATTTTTTTTTAAGCCAGGTTTATATGTTATTTTTATAACCAGTCTCTTCAGAGCAGGGAAGGGTCGGGAGATTCTCTCTCCATGTCAACAGCCTTTCCTGGAGCCCTGATCCGATCCTGGGATGTGCTGAGCTGCCTTTGGAAGATCCAGGAGTGATGGGGCTGCAGCTGGTGCAGGGGGTTAATTGTTGGAAGTGTTCCACATCCCGGAGGGATCAAAGCCGGTGCCTTATCCCACCCTCCCTGCTCCCCCGTGCAGCAGAGATTCCTCACTTTTGTGTTTCTCCTCCTCCCCGTGTTCTCTCTCTGCTCAACCCAAGATTAAAGGGACAACACCGGGAACACCCAGAGCCCTTTGAACAAGCCTTGTAAAGCTCCGCTCTCCTCAGAGGCCCCGTTTGATGGCAGTGATGCTGGGCAGGTGTTCCTCCTCCAGGCTGTGGGTGGGATGTCACCGGTGCAGCTCTGCAGCTGTTCCTGCTGCTGGAGGGGGGCAGAGGGTCCTGGGCGAGCCAGGAGATGAGCCATGGCGAGGTGTCAGCCCAAAGCTGGCACCAAACCCCTCCAGAGTGGGGTGGAACAAGGTGGTCTTTAAGGTCCCTTCCAACCCAACCCACTGTGGGAGTCTTTGGAGTGACTGGTGTGATTCTTGGGGTTGGTCCTGTGCAGGGATAAGGGTTGGATTCTTGTGGGTCCAACTCAGCACAACCTGCAGCTCTGGGAGACTTGGGGGTCTTGTCTTTGCAGGAGATCTGGCTGGTCCAGACTGGGAGCTCTGGGGTGCTGGGGAGATGATGCTCTGGGGGCCACCACCCTGGAGGGCCACCAGGGGAAGGTGCTGGCACTGGTTGCTGCTCCTGCCCCATCCTGGTCCCTGCTCCAACAAGGCTGTCCCCTCTTTGCCCTCGATGTCACCTCAGTGCAGGAGGAGGGAAGGGGCTTTTTGGGGCTGGGCCATCCTTGCAGCTGCACGGAGCACTTAAAAGTGCTCCTGGTGCTGTCCCTGGCACAGGTGATGGTGCCACCTGACCCTCTGCATGCCCCTTTCTTGGGGGTGTGGTGGCCCCACGTGTCCATCACCACTGGTGATGTCACTCATGTGAGCACTGTTTGTGTCACCATTTGTGGTCTTGGGGGTGCGACAAAGTGTTTTCCTCAGTCTGTTGACAGCTTTGTAGACCAAGATCCTGAATTTTAACCAGTGGAGGATCCGTTCTGTGGGAACGTTGGCACAGTCACCTGCCCCACGTATGGAACAGATTTCAAGCTCCCAGAAGCTGGGCTTAGCTCAGCTGGTTAAAGCCTGGTGCCAATAAAGCCAGGTTGTGGGTTTGATCCCTGTATCAAATCACCTGAGAGCCGGACTTGGTGCTCTTTGTGGGTCTCTTCGAATTCCGAAGATTCTGTGGTTCTGGGAAGCTGCTCCCTTGGCATCTTTGGGCTGAAATCACTTTATGTCTGAGTAGTGCTGAGGAAACTCCGAAAGATTCGTAGAAGGATCAGAGTCTGACACAGAAAATGAGCCTTCGTATTGTTTAGATATTCAATCTTTATTTATATCAACAGCATTTAATATTTTCTAGGCTGTTACAGACTTGCTTGTGTTGCTCTGACAACACGCTGGGGGGTTTTTGATGTTTCGTGTCTCCCACCTAAAGCCTTCCAAGTGCTTTGTTGCCCTCAGCGCCCCCACCGTGGCTGTGCTGGGTGGGTTTGTGGTCCTTGTTCTCCGTGCCTGGAGGTCCTGGGGGTCAAATCCTCCAACACAGAGTAGTGGCAGCTCCTCCATCCCCCCAGGGAGAAGGTTGGGCTGGAGACCTCCAGAGGGTCCTGCCAACCATAAATATCTGAGGATTTTTTTCATCCGGGAGCTGAGCTTTGCCATGGTCATCCAGAATGAGAGACCCCCGGTCCCACCATGGCCAGATGGGGTCTGGAGGTGCTTTAGCTCCTTGCCCATGGTTGGACCATAGTGGGAGTCATCAGGAGTCCCTCCTGCCTCCTCCTGCTGTTTGCACCACAAGGCCACCAGAAGACAACCCTTTTTCCCCCTCTCCCAACCTCCTCTTCGGCTTTTCCTGTCGTTTTGGGGTGGCTTTGGGGCTATCTTGTGTTTTTTTCTTGAAGATGTTTAAACTGTTATCCAAAATCAAACTTTCCCCAAGGCTTTCTGTGTTTGATCAGCAAATATCATCCAATTAGAAGGGGATCAAGTAATTATGTCTCCCTCAGCAAATCTACTTCTCTTCCTTCCCTCTTCTCCGAGGGGAGGAGAGGTCTTCCCTCAGGATTATGTGTTTAAGCAGAGGTTTAAAAAGAAATCTTGCTTTGTTGCTTAAAGAGCTTAATTTGAAATCCTCTCAGAAGTGAGCTGTGCTTTGCAAACGCTGAGTCAGGGCACTGGGAGCTCATCACCTGCCCGGGGTCCCACTGTCCTGGGGGCAGGAGTGACCTCCAGGTGGGATCAGCCCTTGGCCAGGGGCGTGGAGCAATGCTGGTGTCCTTCACCATGGCTGGTCAGCCCTGGTTTCCTCCTGGCATGTGGTTTGGACCAGCTGGATGGTCCCCCCTCCTTCAGTGGGATGTCAAACCTTGTGTAGAACCCAACAGGGCTGCCTTGGGATTAGCCTAAACATTTGTGACCCCCTGAGATGGTTGGATTTGCCAATGGATGTGGCCAAGTCTCCTCTCAAGGCATCTCACTTGTGTCCCTCTCCACTCCGGTGAAGGTCCCTCACTCCCAGAAGGTCCCCAGTGGTGGTTTGGCCTCAGGTTTCTCCATGTCCAGATCCAACTTCACTGATGGTTTCCGTGGTTCAGCTCCACAGCACCTGCTTTGGTGGGAAAACAAACACCCAACAACCTACAGCAAGGTTGAAAACCATGTGCGAGTTGTGTGTTCCTGCTTGGATTGATGTTTATCCAAGGCACAGGAGCTCTGGACATGCTTGGAAAAGGCTCTGCCTGGTTTCTCCTCCCAGCAAGAGGCCAAACCCTTGGCCACAAAGTCTCCTCACGGCCCTGGGACAGGTGGTGGCTTCTCAGGAGCTTCCACCTATTTAATTGGTGTCAGAAACAGAGCTGGGACTTTCACAGCCTTCTGTAACTGATAGAAATGTCCCAAAAGGGACTGGAAAGCCCTTCCCAAGGTTTTCCTCCTGTGCTTGGGTTTATCTCTTGGTTACCTCACCCAAGACTGTCATTTTTGTTCCGACAAAAGCACATTTGAGGGATTTGAGGAGCTTTCTGGTGTGTCCAACTCTCAGCTGCAGTTGGCAGCTGTGGCAGCTGCCACCAAAGGGGCACATGGGATTTCTGGCCAATCTGCAGCGTGGCCTGGAATGGGATCACAGGGAAAGGGGAAGGGACTGAGCTGTCCCAGAGCTGTGACCTGCCTTGGTTGGTCCCTGCTGAGAACTGGGGAGTGGAGAGTCACAGGATGGTTTGGGTTGGAAAGGACCTTAAAGCCCATCTTCTTCCACCCCCTGCCACGGGCAGGGACACCTTCCACTAGCCCAGGGTGCTCCAAGCCCTGTCCAACTTGGCCTGGAATGTTTCCAGGGATGGAGTGGCCATCAAGCAACAGAAACACACACTAGAAATCTCCAGGACCACCTTCTGTGGTGGACACTGCCATGGTGGGAGCTCCAAGGCCACCACAGTGGCCTGTGGGTGCTTGAGCCACAGCTTCAAATCCAGCTGACAGGTTCAGGGATGGCTGTTCCCAAAGATGCTGCTCAGAGAAGGACCAGATGTGGGGTTTAGGTGTGAGTGTGCAGGGGGGGACATGGGGAAGCCACCACAGCCCCCTCTCTTGGCATCAGACTGTCCCCAAAGACTGGTGGGACACCCCTGGCAGACCCCCCTGCTAATTTGACCTTGGGTTTTACCAAGCTGGACACCAAAATGCTGCCCTGTCCCCTCCTGCTGTCCGTGTGTTAATGCCAGAGGATGCTGATGTCCCTCTGGATAATCCAGGGCCAGGCTCTGGTCATTAACATTCCATGGGGATCTTCCAAGGGTTGGCGAAAGGTGTGTTGAGGCTGCTTTCCTTCCCTCTGCTCTTCCCAGAAAAACTCCAGGCTGCTGTGGAAATGGGAAGGTGCCGTGTGAGTGCAAATCAGGGCGAGGCAGAGGGAGAGAAGGAATTCAAGGAGATCTGCATCTCCCAGAAGTGTGTCCTGAAAGAAGACAGGGAGCTGGGATGAATGATGCATGAGACGAAAAGCCTGGGGATGGAGGGAGGGGAAAGGAAGGGCTGAGTAGATGGGGGAAAACACAGGAGAGAGACGAGGGGAAGAGCCATAAAAGCAGGGATGTCATTTATCAGGGCAGGTTTCATGTTTGCGAGGAGAAAATAAATAAATCACTGAAACTGAAGCGAAAACCTCGTGGGAAAAATTGAAACGAGCCTCAGGGAACACCTTGGAGGGTGTGAGGGTTTGGTAGGATGGGTTGAATTTGCAGTTGTTTTGCATAAACCAGAGGGAGCGACGGCCCTGAGAGCCCTGCAGGTGCCAGGACCCTCCAGCCTGGCCAGCAACACATGGACCTTCCTTACAGGTGTCCTTTGGGCTATGGGGGTAGGAAGGGAGAGGGAAAACAAAAGGGAATCCAGAGCCCTCAGGAGCTTGAAAATTGGTAAATTGAAAATGCTTCGTCTCATCAGCATTAATGATCTAAATATGTGTGTGTATGTGTGTGTGTGTGTGTGTGTGTGTGTGTGCACTGTTTGTGAAGAAGGGGGTGCCCAGGAGGGGCTCCCAAAGTCCTTAAACTCCCTTTAAATCCTCCAGTGTCCTTAAAGCCCGAGGACAAGGAGGCTGCAGGGGGGACACCTGCGGGCACAGAGCCCGGGGCTGAGGCAGGAACAGAGCTGGGGTCTGAGGGAGCAGGGGCTGGGGGGCACCATGTGCTGGTCCCCTGAGGAGCACCCGGTGGGCTGGTTTTGCTCTGGAGCGATGGGCAGAGTGTCTGCACTGATGAAAAGCTGAGCCGGAGGGGAAGTGCGGCTGTTCAAGGGGTCTCAGTGCCAGGGAAGGAGCTGCTGGTTGAGGAGAAAGAGGAGGGGCAGTGACTGTCCTTGCCCAGGACAAGGAGCTGGTCTCCTTGGGGGGATGTCTGGAGATGGGGCTGGAAGTCTGGAGTGCACTGCAAGTACAAGTAGCTGCAGGATATTTGTCACGTCTCTCACTGTCACAGAATCACTGAGTTGGGAGGGACCCACAAGGATCATCCCGGCCCTGCACAGGACCATCCCCAAGAGTCACCCCCTGTGCCCCAGAGCATCATCCAAACCCTCCTGCAGCTCTGGCAGCCTTGGGGCTGTGCCCACTGCCCTGGGAAGCCTGGGCAGTGCCCACCACCCTCTGGGGGAAGAACCTTTTGCAGAGATCCAACCTCAGCCTGCCCTGACACAGCTCCAGGGCAGGAGCCCGTAAACCCGTCACCATAAACCTCGGGGTTGCTGTGGCTCCAGGTTTATCCAGCATTTCCCACACGTCCCATCCTGATAGAACCTGCCTCCAAAGGCTCAGAGCTGCTCCTGCAGGGGGGTCTGCGCTCCTGGCAGGGACGGAGGGCGATGTTTTCCCTCATTCCCATTTACTGGATCCCACTGCCCTGCTCTGCACTGCTCCAGTCCCCAGTGTGCTACAGACGAGGGAATTGATCCAAAAAAAACCCCACTGCTCTGAAATTTTAAACCCTTGGACTGCATTAGTTCTGCTGACCTTAGCACTCCCCACGAGTCTAATGGCCATTGATTTATTCTGCTGATGTTAAACCTCTAACACCCAAACCAGGCTCCGGGAGAAAGGTCTGTCATTCCCTGGCAGTGTCAGCTGGGTAGTGACAAACCAGCTGCAAGAGCTGTGTCTGCTTCTCCCTCCCTCCCTCCCTGCTCACTACCCTGCTCAGCTTTCCCAAACCCCTCTCACACTGAAGCCACTTTTCCGACGCATCACTGAATCATGGAATATTCTGAGCTGGAAAGATCATCGAGTGCAGCCTTGGTACATAGATCTGGGAGACGTGCTCTGGGCACAGCCTCGCGGATCCACGGGATGCTCCAGGACCTTCCCGCGGGTTGTGTTTGCCCAGCGCTTGTCTCCCAGTTTGTGTATCCAGGTTTGTGCATCCCACGGCACCGGGGAAGTGTCCCCAGCCCGCATTGTCTGCTCTCCGCGGGCTCGGTGCCATGCCCTGCCTTTCCTTGGCTGTAAATATTAACGACGTGGGTTAAGTGGAGTTAAGTGGCTGCATTAATTATTAAGCACTTCCTCAGCAGCCTCTTCCTCTAGGAAAGGATCGCGGCTTAGCAAATCCTCACCTTTATTTTGCAAATGCCGGCCGAGCGCACGGAGCAGCCCCGGGGCGAGGGGTGGCCTTGGTTGGCTCTTGTTGTCTTTGCGAAAACGGGGAGTTTTGGTGCTTTTGTCGAGCGTGAATGTAAAGGGCCACCCCCAGCATTCCAGAGCAGCAGGTACAGCGTGTTCCGCAGAAATAAACGGTGGCAAAACCAAGCTCACCTCCAAAACCTAGGTCGCAAAGGCAGGGCTGCACTCGTGGCTTGGCCAGAGCAGGAGTTCTGCTCCTTGATTAAAAATGCAAAGCCTTTAGTGATAACACTCATCACTCTGACACGGATTTCCAGCAGTCTCCGAGCCTGGAGTTGCAGAGGGGGTTGGAAGCTGAGTGTTGGCTGGAGGGGGAACTCTCCAGTGAAAGGCACAGGAAAATAAAGGCAACAAAAAAATTACGGCTACAGGAGCAATGGAGGGAACACAGGGGAGATTTGGTGGCAATTGTAATACTGCAGGGATTGGGATGCTGCAAGGATTGGGATGCTGCAGGGATCGGGATGCTGCGGGGATCAGGATGCTGCGGGGATCGGGATGCTGCAGGGATCGGGATGCTGCGGGGATTGGGATGCTGCAGGGATTGGGATGCTGCAGGGATTGGGATGCTGCAGGGATTGGGATGCTGAAGGGATTAGAATGCTGCAGGGATTGGGATGCT
>VWZF01004010.1:55767-99776 GCA_013396755.1 Sclerurus mexicanus | reverse complement strand
TGGGATGCTGCAGGGACTGGGATGCTGCGGGGATTGGGATGCTGTGGGGATTGGGATGCTGCGGGGATTGGGATGCTGCGGGGATTGGGATGCTGTGGGGATTGGGATGCTGCAGGGATTGGGATGCTGCAGGGACTGGGATGCTGCAGGGATTGGGATGCTGCGGGGATTGGGATGCTGCAGGGATTGGGATGCTGCAGGGATTGGGGTGCCCTTGGTGCACGGGCCTCATGTGGAACCTCTGGCTGTGAGTTCCTATCACAGGCTGGGGATGTTGGTTGAAACACTGAGGTTTATTTTGGTCCCTGGCTGAGAAACAAGATCTCCAGGGCCCCGTTGTGCCCCCTCTCATCTTCACTGTGCCAAAATGCCCACAGCCCTTCCCAGCACAGCCCTGTATGTGCAGAGTCTGCCTGGAGCTCCTGGGAAATCCGGACAGAAATGCCCTGATCCTTTGGGAGCCCATAATCCCCCCGAGCCTGTGTTTTGATGTGCAGAAAGCAGTGGAAACTAAGCCAGGGAGCAAAGCTCTGCCTAAAGGTCCCAAGGGCCAGAAACCGACTTTGTGGAGTCCTCTTGCCTTCCCTTGGACCAGCTGACATGGACGGGCTGGAATGATGAACCTCACGTTGATCTGTCCCTCGGCATCACATCAATGAGTTCAGAAGAGCTTTGCTGATAACCCTGCGTGGCAAGTTTCCTGGAGACTCCAGAACCAAGGAAAAGAGGGAAAACACTGATGGAGGCTGAGATTCCAAAAGTAAAAACAGTCTTACTGGCACAGGGTGGGGAAGGGGAGGAACCACCACCCAGCGAAGGAGCTGCTGTAAGTATCTTACACATGGCAACACTGGAGGATGGATTTCTGAACTCGGAAGAGGACTTAGGGACAGCCTGATGCTAACTTTGTTTCCTACCAAACACAGCCCTCCTATACTCAGCACAAAAGACATCCATGCAAAAAAAGAAGTCTTTCCTGCTCTGAAACTCATGCTTGAACTCAACTAGAAGGACAACAGGTTTTGCTGTGAGTAAAAGCTTGCCTTTTCCAGGGATGACCGAGTGGGGTGACCAAGAGAGGATAACCAAGGGTAGCCAAGAGAGGGTTAGGGTTATCCAGGGCAACCAAGAGACAGCCTGGTCTTCCTGAGGTCCAGGGGAGCCACTTGAACCCCAGGAAGAAGGAAGACCACCTTGTTCCCCAGTGCCACAACATCCTGCTGATCCTTACAGGCAGGGGAGACTTGGAAGGGGAGACTCCATGGGAAATACGGCTTGACCCAGGACCAAACCCTCCCCGTTTGGCGGGGCTGGGAGGAGCTCGGAGGGACAAAACAGGGGAAGGACAAAAGTCCTCCCACCTCCTGCAGGTGCTCTTTGCTCCTCACCCCCCCGCCCAGTGCCACCGATGGCGGCAGAGGCACAGGGGGTGACAACCACGTCATTGGTGCCCTTGGGAAAGCGTGTCCAACCCCTGTATCTGGTTCTTGGGGCAGCTGGAAAGCCAGTGGGCATAACCCTGACTCCCAGACTGCTGTGATTGCTCCTGCTTGGAAACAGAAGGTCAGAACCCCCAGGAGAACAAGGAATGGCTCCATAGGACCCTTAAAATACCACGAGGGGCTCTTGTCCCGTTGGCTGAAGTGCCACACCATTACTAGCACAGAGATTGGTGGGAATGGCAGGAAATCTGCAGAGGAACCTTCGCTGTGAAGAGGAAATTGGGCCTTTCTCCACCTGGGACTCTTGGCCAACACTTCATTTTCTCTGCAGACCCAGGGGCTCCAGGAGGGGTGAAAACCTGGAGCAAAGAAAGGTGCTGTGGTGACCTTCCCTCTGTGTGTGTGTGGTGTCACCAGGGCTTGGGTTGGCATCGCAGCCCCTGCACCCGCTCAGGCCCCAGGGGTGTGTTTAATGACCTGGGCTGAGCTGCCGCTCCAGCAAACTCCACGGCAGAGATTCCCTGGAGTCCCAACCACGTTGGGTCATCAGCCAAACGGGGGTTCGTGGTGGGAGGGTCACCCTGGTCCCTGCACTGAGCAGGAACCCTGCAAGCCTGGAGAGCAGAAAGCAGAGGGAAAGACACATGGAGAGGTTTTCATGGCTGCGTTTGAATTAAGGACCCCCCAGGCATCTCCCTTTGCTGTAACTGGGACCTCAGTAGGACCCCTGAATTTGGGGGAGGTTGGAGGGGCAGCTTTGCATCACCTCTGGCTCTGCCCTCAGGCTCCCACCTCCAGCAGGACACCCAGAGGTTTCTCCTCATCGCTGATCCCCCAGATTTTCTTCCTGCTGCCTCTTTTAAAGCACCTCAGCATTATAGAGCTCTCCCAAACAGCTGCTCCTTGATTTTCTTAAGGAATACTCCCAGTTTTCCAGCCCTGAAAGTCGTGGTTGGATTACACTCTTTCCTTGTGCATTATGTGCTTTCACTTATTACTTCAATTATTACGCCTTCCTCTGCAATTTACTTCCATATTTTATTCTAATGGTCCTGCTGTGCCTCAGGATCTCGTGGAACTCTAATAATAATTGTAGGAGTAATAATATAAATCATCCTGGTGCTACCTGCATGTGTCTGGTTACTCTCCTTGCATTTCTAATAACAGAGCTAGGCTGGATCAAATGGGCTGTTTTGACATTTTTCTTTTACCTCTCAAAGGAGAAATTCCAGGTGCCATTCCCAAAAATGTGGAAGCCCAAGTCATTCAGCCTGTCACTGATGGCCACCAGGTGCCATCAGCTGTTTCCAGGCTGTCAAGGCTCCTCTCTGGGGCTTTTTTATGGTGGCACATTAAATCCAAAAGCTTTGGATTGAGAAATGGCTGTTTAAAGATCCCAGACTGTGACTTTCATTGGCTTAAGGTGCTGCTATTGACGCTGTGTCAGCATTAATGAGCTTTGGATGACCATGGACAGGGTGGGAATATTTAGGGAACGGAGCTGGGGAAGGGGCTGGAGCAGCAGGAGCAGCTGAGGGAGCTGGGGGGGCTCAGCCTGGAGAAAAGGAGGCTCAGGGGGGACCTTCTGGCTCTGCAACTCCCTGACAGGAGAGGGGAGCCGGGGTGGGTCGGGCTCTGCTCCCAGGGAACAGGGACAGGAGCAGAGGGAACGGCCTCAGGCTGGGCCAGGGAAGGGGCAGGTTGGATACTGGGAAAAATTCATGGAATGGGTTGCCAGGCCCTGGCACAGCTGCCCAGGGGGGTGGTGGAGCCCCCATCCCTGGAGGGGTTTAACATCCCTGTGGATGTGGCACTTGGGGACGGGGGTCAGTGGTGGCCTTGGCAGTGCTGGGGGATGGTTGGACTCAGTGACCTCAGAGGGCTTTTCCGACCTAAATGCTTTTGTGATTCTTTGATTTGCACCAGGAAAAAGCCTCCGGGCAGAGCGGTTGTCTGAGCCACCCCTGGACTGGCCCTTTGCAATTCTAATGCAAGGAGCAAAAACCTGGAGGGAAACCAACCCTTGAGCGACCTGCCCTTGCAGGTGGCACACTGAGACAGAAGGGGCTTTACAGAAGGGGCTGAGGCTCAACCACCATTCCCAGAGAAAGTCTGGGACTGCAGCCTCATCATCCATGGAAATGATGGACTCGAGGTGTTCTGTCCTTACCTGGGGGCACGAAAAGGTGATGTTTTGGAGAGGCTGGTGAGCTCAGTGTCTGCAGGGTTGAGCTTTATCCATCATGTCCCTGGAACTCTTGGCTCTGTAACCACAGGCTCAGGTGAAGGTGGTTGTTGTTCATGTGTGTGGAGAGCCTGGGACAACAAGACCTCACCTCAGAGCCCTCAGGTAGGCCATGGAATTCCCGACAGAATAAAACCTACAGGAGCTGAGATGATTTCCTTGGTGTCTGGTTGAGGAAATGTCAGGAGAAGGCATATTTCTCATTTTTCCCTACACGCGGCCTCTTGGTGACCCACAGACAGACAGGAGGAGGCAACAACGAGGCCACAGAGAAGGTTGTTGTTTTTAGAGCGGCTGAATGAGGGTGGAATCAACCATCCTTCAGTCCCTTCCTCCAGGTTCCAACATCTCGGCCACACCGGGAGCCCGTTTGTGGGGTGTGCCAGTGCCTGAGTCCTCCAGAGCGTCTCTGTTCATTTTGGATCTTTGGTAGGAGAAAGTAAAGCTCTGGCAGGGACCAGGACAAGGAGGGTGGGAAATGCACCGAGCCAACTCCAAGGAAGAGCCAGCCAAAACCCTGAAGACCCCGAGCTGAGCCACATCTGACTCTGCTCTGCTCGTTTTTGCCCTCTGGGCCCCTCCTTGTGCTGCTCTGCTGCTGTCCCTGGGCGATGGAGCCTTCAAGGAAATCCATCATCAGCTGCTGGGCTTCAAGTTGAGGTGCCCCAGGGTGCTTCCCCCTCTGGGCACCGCTCCCAGCTGCACACACTGAGGACAACCCTGGAGCGTCTCCAGGAGAGTTTGGAGGGGACTTCATAACCCACTGAAGGTGTCACGTGTTTGGAAAGGGGGCTGACACAGCCCAGAGCTTCCCGTTGGGACTTCGGTGTGGAGCTCCTGGGAATGCTGGGCCTGGGCTGAGCTGGGAGAGGTGAGTGATGGGGGACTGTCCCTGATGGACAACACCAGACAGAACATCCCACGGGATGCATTTCCTCGGGATGGGCCGGTGGAACGTCTGGAGGAGGAGAAATGTCTGGACGCAAATCTGAGCGAAATGCAGGGGCTGCACTTCCATGTCCTGGGCTGGATGACTAAGAGGAGATCAAATGGATCAGGACGAGCTTCCTTGGCAGCAGGAATGCTAACGAGAAAGGAAAAAATCCGTCACTGGAGGGGTTTAGCTGTACCTCCTTGCTGGGAATTAGGCAGCATCACCAGGCAGCCTCTCCAGGAGGGAGCTGTGCTCCAATCACTCCCTGGGCACACTTTGTGAATCACCGGGATGGAGTGACCATCTCCAGCCAAGCAGACCTTCTGTGCTCACCAAACCTCTGCCCGTGTCACCGAGGTGCTGGGCAGCTCCGATCTTGCAGCACGTCCCTGTCCCTGGTGAGTGTGACGGGCAAGACCTGGGGCTTCCCTGTCACGGCTTCATTCCCCCTTTTTTCTTTTTAATTTTGATTTTTATTCCCCTTCTCCATGTCTCAGAGCCCGTGTGTGCTGCCTCCTCCCCCTGAGCGCCGTTTGCATCTCAGTTGGCTGCTCCTGGACTCTGTTTCCAAGCTGCAAGTGCAGCCACTGCCCAGACTGTGCTGGGCTTTAGTCCGTGGCTCGGAGCCACTTGGACTCGTTCTCCAAATGGCTCTTTAGCCAAATTCCCAGCGATGTTCACTTGTAGAAATGGGATTTTGGGCAAAGTTTTCAGTCTGTCTCAAATCCCATTTCTGAAATGGCTGAGGTTCCTGGGACAGGGGGGAAATGATCTGCATGAGTCTGGCCAGAGGCTTTGGAAGATGCTGGTCATGCTGAGGGACTTCATAGTGAAAAACTTCCATCCCCCGAGCCCAGAAATGTATTTTAGGTGTTTAAATATCCTTCAACTCAGGCTTCCCATAGCTCAGACCTGATTGGAAATTAAAGTCCTGCATAAGATGGAATTCGGGCTTCCTAAATGTCACTTAATGTCTTTACTTGCATCTTTATTTCTCTTTCCCTGGACCTTCCATGGCACGTTTTCTTTTCTACCTCTCCCGGCACCTTCAGATTCTGGTCCCTTCTCATGAGAGGTGCTAATTATTTTCCTCACAGCATTCAGTGCTTCAGTGGGCTGAGCAGCCTGGTCTTCTTTTATACCTCCATGCCATCAAACAGCCCTGCTCCCTTTGGCTCATCGCATTTCTGTCCTGGACTCTCACTGAACGTTTGCTGCCAGGCTCCAGAATCCCTAGAGCTCCGTGTTGATGGCTCCAGAAATCAGGGAGTGTTTCTAGAGGAGGGTGAGAAATGCTGTGGGTTTGCCCCCGAGGCTTTTCCAGGGCATTTGTTGCAGCCACTTGCGGGTGTTGAGGAGGTTTGTGGGGTCTGAGGAGCATCAGGACGCGATTCCTGCCCAGGCTCAGCTCCTGGAGGGATGTGAACGACAGCCCTGGCTGATAATCTTTGGTGTCTCTGTCAGCGCTGGATGATTTTGATCTGGATTTTGACACCGTGTCTCTCTCCGGTCCTACCATAATGGGAGAGGAAATTATGTGTATTTGAGCAAATCACATCACTTTGACAGAAGTCAGGAGCAATTTTAATGAAGCTGGATTTGTTACCCTGTCTGTGCTGAATGAGCAGGAGGGGCTGTTCAATTTAACTTGACTTTGTCCCTTTAAATAATAGAAATCTGTGATGTCACGTCTAATGCTCCATCAGTGCCTGCAATGCCATCAGTCACAGGAGGAATAATATGACAGAGATACTTTTTTAATGATGAATAGCTTCTATCATTTTGGAAAAGAGCCCACCTTAAATGGATTGAGCTCCTGCAAAAAACCCTTCGGATTAGGGTTGGGGTTTTTTCTCATTTCAGTGAAGTGAGGGCTGGATTGGCTTTGAAATGATGTTTGAGGTGGGAGACTCGCAAACCCGAAGCCTCCCTCTCCTGAGCGTGCACCAGAGGGCACTGCACGATGTGCCGGGAAGCGCCGGAATCCCAACAGAGCCCCGCCGGGATCTGGGGCTTTTCTGCCCGTAGGAAGCGTTTGGAGCTGTAGGGTTTCATCCCCCTGGGGGTGCCACCACTGCAGGATTCGCTCTGTCAGCGCCCCCCGTGCGACCGCACGGCTGATCCCACAGGGAGGGCATCACCTGCAGTCCCAAACTTGGGGCAGCAGTGCTGGGGGATGGCACAGGGTGCAGCAGCTCCTCCCTGGCAGGAGGCACCTGCCCAGCCTGGCTCACACCCCTGAGGGTGGGCAGGGGAAGGGGCTGTCCTGGGCTGGGTTGGCCAAAAACCTCAAGGCTTGTGAGGTCCTTTCCCACCCTGTGCCTTCACGTCCCATCTCCTGTCCACTGAGGCTGCTCCCTCCAGCAAGAGCTTTTTTGGGAGAAGCACTTCTGCTCCAAAACCAGGCCCGGAGTTGTGTCAGGGCAGGGTCAGGTTGGATCTCAGCAAAAGGTCCTTCCCCCAGAGGGTGGTGGGCACTGCCCAGGCTCCCCAGGGCAGTAGGCACAGCCCCAAGGCGGCCAGAGCTCCAGGAGGGTTTGGATGATGCTCTGGGGCACAGGGGGTGACTCTTGGGGATGGTCCTGTGCAGGGCTGAGGGTTGGACTCCAGGATCCTTGGGGGTCCCTTCCAACTCAGTGATTCTGTGATCCACAAGGGAGCTGGTAGGAATTGTGTCATGGAGAAGCAATCCATGGGAAACACGTTCCCTCCTCTGGATGCTCAGCTTTATCTGCACGAAGAGCATGAAAAGGGAACACGGAGCATGTTTGGGATTTGTTTCTCTTTAATTTCTCCCGAAATTTTCTTTCCTTTTATTTTTGTTGTTTTGATGTTTTAACAGCTGAGCTCATGTGTGTTGTGCCACCACTTCAATCCTTTCCCCGTAAACTGGAGAAACCGGTGCCCTCCACCTTTCCTAGTGTGAGTGCCAGGTGGAGGTGTGGGCAGAGCAGAGGGGTTTCTGTGGTGGGCAGTGCTGAGGACCTGGCTGGGAGCACTTCCCTGGCTGGTGTTTAGCAAGAGGACAAGGCTGGAGACTCAGAACAGCCTTTCCTGACCCTTAATTCTGCCATCAAGTTTTGCAGGGGAGGATTCCTGCAATCCAAAGAAACTCCATGGGAAAGCGATTGCATGTCTAGCAGGTCACAGTCCTGCACCATGCCAAGCCAGGCTGCCTCCGGAGCTGCCAGGGGCTGGAAAGGGGGAATGGGGCTGGAAAGCTGCTCTTATTCCTGCACCTGCTTCATTTATTTGTGGCAAAATCCCGAGCCCTTCAGTCACTCCCTGAAAATTCCTCTGGGAGAGGAGGTGTTTGTGAGGGTTGTCCTGCAGATGTCTCCTTGAATAATCCTTTGGCGAGGGGAGTGGGGCAGGACATCCCTTGTCTGCTCATGGAGAAGGCCAGGGGATTATCCCTAAGCCCTTTCCTGGCTGGCGGATTTCCTGGATGGAAAGGTGCGCTCATGCACTGGGTCTGCTCTTGCATGTGCCTCTAAATCCACCTGGAAAAGAGTCCCAAGCTCCTGCACATCCCATGGACGTGGCTCAGGAGAGCCCAGGTTGAGTGTTTGGGATCTGGGAATGAGCTGGAAAGGAACAGCTATGACTGGTCACGTGCCCAGGAAGGAGCCCATCGTGGTTTTCCCACCTCCTGCCCCCCACCATGTGCCCCCTCATCCCCCTCACCTCCAGCAGCCCTTTTGTCCCAGGAATCCTTTCAGCTCTTTCTTCAGGGTCACACTCCCAGCTCAGGATGGTCCCTCTGGAGGGTTTCATGGTGAAGGTCCCTTTTCTGAGCTCCTCTGCCCAACTAACCCCCCTGGCTCCCAGGGAGCCTGTCCCTACCTGGACAGTCTCTTCTGACCAGCAACTCCCCCAAACCCACGAGTCAACGTGTGTTCAAAGGCATTTCTCTTGCCCCCTCCAGCCCTGAGGAGATCCTGGCTGGCTGCAGGATCACCACCCAGCTGAGCAGAGGGTGGCACTGGGACACCACGTCACCTGACTGTTCTCCTCGGGTCATTTAGGTTTATTCCCATCCTATCAGCCCATCTGCTCACATTGAGGACCCACCAGCACCATCCTAGTCCTTCTTCACCCCAAAAAGTGGTTCATGGGCTGCTCTCCTGCTCCTCCGGCAAGGACAGCCTGCAGAGAGGATTCCCAGGAGCCTGAGGAAGAGGGAAGGAGCACATGAAGGGTTAATCCATGTTCTCCAGGACAGAACTGAATCCATGTAATCCCACACACGCTAACGGGAAGCTTTGTATGATGATATTGGTTGTTGTCATGTCCTAGTCCTTCAATTATTTGACTCATTCCCATTTAGTATAAAGACAGGATTAACCCAAAAGGAGGGTTTAGGAGGGAGAACCTTTTACTCTTTAATCTAAAATGCGTTCAGGGAATTCACTCTGGTGATTGAGGGGAGGTGATTTAGGGAAGGATAAAGCACAGGGCAGCAGCAACCTGGGGTGGACAGGGCCTGGGTCAGGAAAGTGGTCACCAATTTCTGCTTCAAATAAACCCAACACACCTCTCTTCTTTCTCCTCTCCCCTCCAAGACCTCTTATTAAGCTCTTCGTGCCAAAATTCTAGGGTTTGCATGGTTTTTTCTCTCGTTTGAAGTTGTTTCACCTGGGCAGACTCTCAGGACATCTCTCCCCTGGGGGCTGCACTGACATGTGAATTGAGGCTGATGAACATGGACACCATATCTACCTGCGAGCTGAGTTCAAGGTGAAGGACCATCATCCCATTCCTGGTGCTACTATGGATCTTCTCAGCCATGCCGAGAGGCCCTTCTGCACCTCCTCGGAGGTGCTGGAGCAGGAGGGACCCAGCCCTGCCCTGAGCAGCCCCAGGCAGAGCCAGGAGTGCCCGGAGGTTGTCACAGAACATGCTGAGCTGGGAGGAACCCAACCCTCAGCCCTGCACAGGACCATCCCCAAGAGTCCCCTGCTGTGCCCCAGAGCATCATCCAAACCCTCCTGGAGCTCTGGCATCCTTGGGGCCGTGCCCACTGCCCTGGGGAGCCTGTTCTCATGTGGCGCAGCCCATCAAACAACCCCTGGGAGCTCCTCAGGGTCCCAGCCAGGTGGGCACTGTTGCATTTGAGGGTTTCTTTGCACGTGGCAGAAGAAACAGCGGCTGCAACCAGTATTTTGGGTGAGCTGTCCCCACTCCGGGGCTCAGACCCCACGCTGGCATTGAGGGGGATGAGGGGGACAAGGTGACCAAATTCCTCCTCGGGGGCGGGGGCGAAGGCAGGTGATGCTGGAAGTGACTCTGCAGCCCCTTCACTGGTCTCCGGAGCCCACCCCGAGCGCTGGGCTTTGTCCATCCCTGCTGTGCGAGGGCCGGACGTCACAGGCAGCTCGGCACCGTCCCCCCGGCAGGACGGCACCTTCCACCCGGCCGGCATCGCTGGGGAGAGCTCCCTGCGCTCCCTGCCACGCCGGCCTCCCAAAATGAGGCCAGATTTTGCATAGGTTGATGTTGCCGTGCTGAAAGGATGACGCAGAGCCATCGCCATGGAGACAGCAAGCCAAGGTAAGGAGCCGCACGGCTCCCGGCAGCATCCCGGGAGCCGGGCCCCCTTCCCGAGTCCTGCAGCAGCTGGAAAACACGTTCCCCAGCCGACAGCACGGGCGGGGCTCTTCGCTGGCGCTTTTATTTTAAGCCAGAAGTCTGGGGATGGGAATATCCAAGCACAGGTTGAAACCTTCCCTCCTCCTCCGCCTCCTCCTCCTCCTCCTCCTTCTTCTCCCCCTCCTCCTCCTCCTGTGCCAGCTGCACATGGAGCACGGGCTGCGTCGTGTGCGGCCGGATGCAGGTTACACAATTCGGGAGCGTTAAGTCGTGCTTGGCATTTTAGGTAATAATAGCTCCACTTCAAAGAATTGCTTAATGACTCCTTCGCTCACATGAGAGCGGTGCGGGAGCTCCTCCAAACCCAATTAGAGGCCGTGAGCACAGTGTGGCTCTTTTTGTGGGGCAGGCAGCAGCCTGAGGGCACAGCATCCTCTGCTGGGGCACCCGGAGCTCCAACAGCCACCCAAATCACAGCAGGGGGAAGCAGAGATGGGACGGAATGTGCTTGAAAGACCTCCTGGTTGTCCGGATGTCATAGAATCATGGAATGGTTTGGGTTGAAGGTCATCCAGTTGCACCCCCTGACATGGGCAGGGACACCTTCCACCAGCCCAAGTTGCTCCAAGCCCCGTCCAACCTGGCCTTGGACACTTCCAGGGATGGGGCAGCCACAGCTTCTCTGCCCAATCTGTGCCAGGGACTCACTGCCCTCCCAGCCAAGAATTCCTTCCCAATATCCCATCTAACCCTGCCCTCTGGCAGTGGGAAACCATTCCCTGTGTCCTGTCACTCCAAACCCTTGTAAATATTCTCCCTCCATCTTTGTAGCTCCTTCAGGCATTGGAAGAGGCCACAATGAGGTCACCCCAAAGCTTCTCTTCTCCAGGCTGAACAATCCCAGCTCTCCCAGCCTTTCCTCCCAGCAGAGCTGCTCCAGCCCTCTGACCATCCTGGTGCCTCCTCTGGACTCTCCAGCAGCTCCATGTCCTGGCTGTGCTGTTCCCCAGGGCTGGAGGCAGCTCTGCAGGTGGGGTCTCACCTGGGGGGGCAGAGGGGCAGAATCCCCCCCGTCCTGCTGCCCACGCTGTGGGACCAGCCCAGGGCACGGGGGGTTTCTGGGCTCCAAACGCCCATGGACAGCTGGTTTTCTTCTCTTATTTTGCGAAGGGCCAAACTTTGCATAAACTGCTTGAGAGCTGCTTTGGCCACATTGGACGAAGAACTGGTGACACAGCACATGGCAAAATCCCACAAAGGGGGACGTGGCAGTGGGGGACCTGCAACAAAACCAACATCTTGCTTATATTCCATCCTACATGTGGGTGCAGGCTCTGTGTCCTCCCAAAGGGCAACAGAATGACCCCAAAGGTGTGAAAAACGCACCAGGAAGAGGCCAGTGTGGGCTCTTTGCAGAGGTTCTCTTTGGCTTTCCCCTCCCGGCTCTGAGTGCTGAAGGGATGGTGGTCACGTTGTGGCCACAGCCCAGGTTGGCAGCTGGGAATTGCTGTGATGGATGAGCCCCGCACATCCAGCCAGTCCTGCAGGTGCTGGGCAGGGAGTTTGCCCTGAGGAGCAGAACGGATTGCACGCACACAACCTTGGGGGGGTTTGGTTGAGCATTTTTCCTGATTTGAGGCAATCGGAGAATTTCTAACTCAGCCGAAGGCAAAAAAAAACAAACCCAGTCCAACAGCTCTGTGAAGAGCAGAATCAACAGGACCTGCTTCCCTGTGGACTTAAGACCTTAAAATCCTTACCCAGTACACCCAGCTCTCTCACCAGTTTGGCAGGAGAACTTTCCTCACTGGACGGTGTCTCCAGCACGGGCTGTGGTGGAATCGCCACCCCGGGAGGGATTTAACATGTGCGGATGTGACACTTGGGGACATGGGTTAGTGGTGGTGGCCTTGGCAGTGCTGGGGACTGGTTGGATCTCAGAGGGCTTTTCCAGCCCGAATGAACCCGTGATTCTGCGCTTCGCTGCCCTGTGGTTGCTGACGGGCTGGACAGCGACGCGTTGTCTCACGTGACGGGGTTGAATTTGTCTCTTCCTCTTCCCGAAGTTATTTCAGGCTTTCTCGCTCATCCGACTGCTTGTCATGAAACCTGCAGGAAGAGCAAACCCTGGAGATCTCTGCTCCAGTTTGAAACGGAGTTGGAGCTGGCCAATATATGCAAGAGCTAAGAAGGATGGGCAGTTCCCTGATTGGAAGCGCTGGCTCCGTGACCTTGGCTGTTCCTCAGGCTGAAGCAGGAGCAGCTGGAAACCCAGGAGCAGTTATTAAACCTGCCAGCACACGCTTTCCTAATTCTTTAACGTTTTGAATACGTAAAGCAGCCCATCAATAAGGTTTCTTCTTCTTCCACCGTCAGTCAAAGGCTGATTAATGTCCTCAAAGCAGGATGATTTAGGTCCCCTTCACATTTTTCTTTCCGACTGCTTGCCAGTGGAACAGGAATTCCCACAATCTGGTGCAGCCCCTCCCTGGGCTCTCTCAGCGTGTCCTGCACAAAATCCCACCCCGTGGAAACAAAAAAATCCCACTTTTTCCATGTCCTGTTTTGAACAGCCCTTAGCTGGAAGAAAGATAAAGCTTTTAATTTGTCTTTATCAAATCCCCGTGCACCAGACCTCGTAAAGATTAGTTTTATGCTAATTTCTGCCATGCACGCCCAGGTCAAGGGTGTTTTTTTGGCCAGACTTGCAACTTCTGAAGGGTTTTGTCCTTGGAGGACAGCCTGGCATTGCTCAGGGTTGAGGTCAGACAGAAGCCACTGAGACAGATGGACACATATACATGGTGTGAATCCCATTACATTTAGAAAACTGGGTAAAAAGAATCATTTGTGATTAAATTAATTTAGCACCCCTTAATTTTGAGAGATGGGAGAGACCTTTCTCCATGACCTGAGCTTGGACATCGGTGTCCCAGAGGGGTTTGAAAAGTCAGCAGAAGGAGACTGGGGACAGATATGCAAAACTGGATTAAGCATCAGCTCCCCCATGTATAACCAGTATTTTTTTGTTTGTTTGTTTCCAAATTCCTTTTGAAGTTCTAAAAAATAATCCCCTGGTGACACTTGGTGCGAGCAAACAAGGTTTTCAAAGCTTTGTGTTTGAATTCAGGAGACCAAACCCCTGCCTATAGGTTTCCAGCATGTTTTATTCTCTTTGCTTTTTATCTTTATGAAAGGGCTGTAATTTGGGTGATTAATTGCAAATGCACATGGCAATTTTCTTGGCCTGACACAGTATTGCACTTTGAGAGCCCTTTGTCTGCCCAGAGCAGCTCCTCTGAGTGCTGCACAAAAAGGGTTATCATATAAACTCCTCTTTGGAGTTTGAATTAATTGAATCAGGTTTAGGGGCTCCAGCCAGCAGGGCTGTCCTGGAGCCATGTGTTACATCAGTGAACCTCTCCAGTCTGTGCTGAGGGAAACTCTGAATGGCAGAAGCAGAAATGGGCTCCTCCAGCCCAAAATCTAAGCGAGTGAGATGCTTTGCCCTCCAGAAAATGGGATGTAGAGAGACAAGATGCATCAGAACATGCTGCAATGACCAAAGTTAACACTATTTGGCTGAAAAGTGAGCCGTCCCTGTGCTTGGCCATTCCTCATGGTTTGGGTCAGAGAAGGAATTGAGCGGCAACGCAACATGGTTTTTGGACAAGATCCTGCACAGCTCTGCATGTGACTGGTGGGTTTTCTGCCACCCCGTGGCTTGGGTCACATCTCCTGCCCTGCCCACCCCGCCTGGGTGCCTCAGACCCGAGGGTGGAGCTGTGTCAGTAAGAGGTGCCTGATGCCAGGGCAAGCAGACCCTGCTGGCAGCACTGGGGGTGCCCTGGGCAGGGCCAGTGGCCCAGGGTCTCATCCAGTCTCCTGGCTCAGCTCCTCTCACCTGAGGTGCCTTTGCCTTCCCTGGGTGCTGTTTAATGTCTCCAGCTCTGTCTTTCCATCTCACCTGCAGAAACCTGCAAACACCGAGTTCTGCCTGGGATTAAACATCTCCGTGGCTACAGGCTCTCCAGGAGACTTGTCCTGCAGAGAAAGGTCCAAATGGGGTCAAGTGCGAGATCTAGCTTGGTGGAAAAGTGGAAGATTTAGGTTTTAGACGTGACAAAACCTTCAGTGAATCAAACTTCACATTTCATGGTGTCTGTGGTGTCCTCAGGAGGGGCAGGCCCTGAGCTCTGCTCTGGGGGGACCAGGGACAGCACCCAGGGAAGGGCTGGAGCTGTGTCAGGGCAGGCTGAGGGTGGATCTCAGCACAAGGTCCTTCCCCCAGAGGGTGGTGGGCACTGCCCAGGCTCCCCAGGGCAGTAGGCACAGCCCCAAGGCTGCCAGAGCTCCAGGAGGGTTTGGATGATGCTCTGGGGCACAGGGGGTGACTCTTGGGGATGGTCCTGTGCAGGGCTGAGGGGTGGACTCCGTGATCCTTGGGGGTCCCTTCCAGCTCAGCACATTCTGTGATAAACCCAACACTGAAATCGTGGCAAATGGGGGACTTTGAGCTCGTTGGCCGTGGAAGATCTTGTGTGTTGTGGCCACTGTCAAGAAAAGGGAAGGGATGGATATTTCACAGTCAAAAGCCAAAACATCCAAGATTCCAGGGTTATAATCCCAAGCTGAGGGTTATTTTCCCCTCACCACAGACTTCCAGGCTGACCAAACCAGAAAGAGTAAATGCAAAGGTCACTTCAGAAACACAAGGATGTGGAAAAATACCCCAAACACGGCTGAGGATCTTTCCAAAGTGGAACAGCTCAGCACTGCCACCCAAGTGTGGCCAACCAGCCAGCGCATAAGCCCAGGCTCAACTGCTGAGACAGTTGATCTGGAACTCAGATATAACACTCACCATCCCAATGAAAAATACCACACGTGGTCTGCTCTTCAGGCTGTGTTCCAGTATCTGAAGGAAGAGATCTTTTAATTGAAAGACTTAATGTTTCTTGTTAGATTTAAAATTAGAGCAGAACGGCAATAAAATTGGTCATGGGATTGAGAGAAGTTTTAAGGGAGGTAGGAAATTTAGCCTTCATTTTTTTACATCAGAGCATCCGTTAAAAGCTTGTGCACATTTGATTGCGTCAATGCAAGGATTAATAATTAAAGGAACAACAACCACATGCCTCCGAGGTACACATGAGAAGGCAACGGCTCAGGCCAGAGACTGGAATCTCTTGGGATGCCCTGTTTCTGCTGGCATTTCACCTCTGCCTGGTTCACCTCTTCATCTAGAAAAGCACTTTCCCACCAGCCTCTGCCAAGCCGTGTCTTACGAGCAATTTGCAGCTGGTGCCTTGGAAATCGCATCAATACTTGTTATCAGATTGATTTTGAGGGAAGATGTGAAGGTGTTCACAGAATCCCAGAATGTGCTGAGCTGGGAGGGGCCCCCAAGGATCCTGGAGTCCAACCCTCAGCCCTGCACAGGACCATCCCCAAGAGTCACCCCCTGTGCCCCAGAGCATCATCCAAACCCTCCTGGAGCTCTGGCAGCCTTGGGGCTGTGCCCACTGCCCTGGAGAGCCTGGGCAGTGCCCGACCACCCATTGGGTGAAGATGTGGTTCAGGGTGAAACCCTTGCAGAGCGACGGTGACGCTCCAGCAAACCCCACAGCCCCGAGTCAACGCGAGTCGCAGCTGCCGCTACCCAAGACTCGTGGAAAAGCAGGATCCCAAACTGCTTCCTCTCACTGCCTGGAGCCAGATGGATGTCAACAGGCTACAGGGATGAGACAGAGCCATTCCACTCCCCGGCGTGGCCTCCAGCCAAGCTGACGCTCTGCAGATCTGTCCGGCAGCCCTGCGCCGGGAGCGTCTCACTGGGCGCTGAAGGAGCCTTGACTTGGACAAGGGAGTCTCCACCTTGACTGCGGTTTCCCTAACCAGGCCTAAACTGCTCTTCCCCTCCCTTCCCATCCTTCCTTCCTCCATGTTGGGAGTCTTCCCCTTCATTAATGATCCGCTAATTATCTCGGCAGCTTGGAACTGGGTTGCGGCGTGGAATTAGAACCAGCTTTTCATTTTGGCACCCGCCGCTTCGTGTAATTAATAAGCCAAGGGAAAGCCAGAACATGTGGGTCAGCCCTGAGTGCAAGGAGGGGACTGGTCGGCCATGCCGGCACTGGGATGCTCTGAAGCTGGTCTTGGTGAGGGCGGGTTGCATTTTGGGGCCAAACCAGGGAAAAGAAGAAGATAAGGCTTTCCATGCTGGTCGTTCCGCTTGTTTTTCCTCATTTTAACTCAAAATCTGGACCTGTGAGAATCCTGCGTTCCATCTTCATCACCTCTTTGCTGGGAAGGGATGGGAGAGCCATGGCAAGGCTCGACACCGTGTGTTGGCCACCCCTGGCACGCCGAGCAGACCGAGGTGCTCAGAGAGGCCAGACTGTCGCAGACGGAGATCTGGAGAATGACTGGAGGAACCTGAAGCTGAAGGAGGGATCGGCGTCACTTGTTGGGTCATCTCCCCACTGCCTTGGCACGAGCAAGTGGCCACCAAATCCAAATGGAATTGCTTCCCAGCTCCCTGGATGTGGGCAGGGGGCCGAGGTCCTGCAGAGCCGAGCTGGGGTGACGCAGCCCTTCCCCAGCGCCCGAGCTGGCCCTGGGAGGGCATCGCCTGTGGGCACGGCCACGGAGAGGTGGCACCATCGTCCTCTGGGCTCACCAGAGCCTGGTAGAGCACCAGCTTCCCTCCCTGCACCGCAGGAGCGCCCGGGCTGCCCTCGCCCTCCCTGCTGCGGGCAGAATCCGCACCGGGCACCCACCGCGCCTGCCGGAGGGAGCACTGAGTTACAAGTTGTGGTTGCTGCCACCGAGGAGCTCCTGTTGCTGCTTCCTCCGGCCTCGCTTGGCTGCCAGGATGCCCCCGACGGGCGGCAAGACGCCGCCGGGGCTGGCAGGCCACGGCGGGAGAGCGTGGCTCCTGGGGGAGCAGCGCTGCCAAATTGGGGTTCTAGCCCTTTAAATCCGATCTGGTACTGCAAAAAAAAGGACGAGCGAGCAGGAGAGAGCCTTCAGACTCTTTTAATTAAAGCTTGTACCATATTCCCTATTCCCAAGTCACGGCAGCCGCTCCAGCTCCTTCAGGACATCTCGGGGCTCTCCGGCATGGATGGGGGGAGTCGCTCACCTGGGACCGGCGGCAGGAGGTACGCGTGGAGGGACGGGGCTGCTTGCATGGCTTCTCCCCCTCTCCTGGCTGGCAGCTGGAAGCATCCCCCTGGTTTTTTTTCCCTGTGTTTTCATTTGCTGGAGAGAAACTCTAAGGCAGCTTCTGCGGGGCCGGCGGCAGGAGCATCCTCCTGCCACGCACCTGGGGGCGAGGGGCTCCCTGTCCTGCCCCGCTCTCCTCCCTCTCCTCTGCTCTCCCTCCCTTTTTAAATAATTAACTGCATGGCCTCGAGTTGTGGTTTGCTTTTTTTTTCTTTCTCTTTTTTTTTGTGTGTGCGTGTGCGTGCCTGTCTCCTTGAACGAAAGAGCCGCCACGCAGCAGAAGATAAGTTGGGCTGCCCGCTCCATAAATCAGCGCCGAAGTTGGTGGCGGCCGCCGGCTGCCCCCGCTCCCCCCCGCGTGTCCCCAGGTTAAGAGAGAGTTTTGCCACATCCTTCCATGCGCATTGCACTGGCAATGCAGAGCGCTCCTCCCGAGCCTCACGCCGAAAGCCGGGCTTAGCGGGAGAGGCAGCGTCGTTCCCACGCCACGGGCTCGTCTCTCCGGCAGAATGAGCTTGAGCCGGCCTTAGAGATTGTCCCTCGGCAGGAACGTCTTTTTTTTTGTGTGTGCTGCTGCCAACTACCCCGCTCGCCGTGGCCTTTCCTCTCCCCCTCTCCTCCTAACTGAGAGAGCTCTCCGGGTGTGTTTCCATACGGCTATTTCTTTAAATCATGGATTGTGCTTCCGTCGGGTGGTGCATCATCAGGGTGCCCTGACCTTAATGCGCACCCGTCTTTCCCGGGTGAGGTTGGGTCCCGCAGGTATTCATGGATCCCCGGAGGCTCTGCCAGGAAACATTTATCCAGCTGCCTGCCTGAGGTTAATAACACTTTTGACAAATAGCAAACCTCCTGGAGGCTTGAAATCGGGTGGGAAAGGCAGCCAGGGATCTCGCTGAGAGGTGCGAGGTGGTGGCCACCTCTCAGCAGGCTGTTGGTGTGCGACAAGAAACCCCGCGTGTGTTAATCTGCCAGGGAAAAAGCTCTGCCTTGCCATCGTTTCCAGGGCTTGGGTAGGGAATCCTGTGAGCCCATGGGAGTGCAGGACTGGCTGAGGAAAACGGTGGTTTTCCTCCCTGCCAGGTGAGAGAGCGGCGGGACAGGGAGCTTGGAAGCGAGCAAGGGAAGCGGGGCTGCGTTTCGGTGCGGGAGCAACTGAGTGAGAGCACCTGGACCAGGTGGTTTGTGGGCAGCAAAACACTTCAGCCTGAGCAGCTGAAGGGATGAAACTTAGAGAGGACGAGGCTGCAAGGAAAGCAAAGATGCCAGGACAGGGTGAAATCCACGGCACGGCTCCGGGATTAGCTCAAGGGGTGCATGGCTGAGAAGGAAAAAGGGTGTTGTGTACCCTGGGGTTTGGGGTTTGTTGGGTTTGCTGTTCAGGGTTGTTTTCCTCAATGGTTCCCGTCCCTTTTGGGAAGGATTTACCCATTTGTGGCTTCTGGGGACATTAGGAAGGAGCTTGTCCCTCGTGAGCCAGACGTGGGATAATAACTCCCTTGTTCCCAGCTTGCAGAACAAATGACCTGGCAAGAAAACCTGAAAGCGCCTGAAAGTAAAAAAACCTGTTCCTGTGGTGTGAGCAGGGCTGCAGGCAACGTCTTCGGGTGAAGCCCCTGGAACCCGGTTCCTCCATCCAGCAGAGCTGCAAAACACAGGGCAGAGTTTGAGAACCACCAAAAAACACGAAGCGGGGCACAGAAAGAGGGACAAAACACACGTCTTGGTTCAGCAAAGCATCTCCAGCCTCACGAGCATCCAGAGGGTGGGGAGTAATTATTTATAGTGCCATCAGCAGAAATAATAGGATGAAATGAAGGGCTGAAAAGTTTTGCTGACTCCCAGGGAACGCATCCTGGCACGGGCGGATATTTGCCGGGCCCAGCCCTTCGCATTTCCAGCGCTCCCAAAAGTGCAGGCTGGAGAGGCAGTGGAGCCCAGCCAGGGTGGCACCCACAGGGACACGGAGCCGAGCCCAGCTGGAGGATGGGGCTCAAATGCCAGCGACAACCGTGCCCCTGAGCCAGCTCTGCTGCCCAGGGCTGCCTTTACCTCCTGCCGGATACCGGAGCTCCGCGGCGGGGAAGGGCTGGGCGGCCAGGTTTGGCTTTTCCGTTCTAATTCTGGGAATACTGAGGTTTAAAAGAGAGGAAGGAGGGGTGTAATTTCTGAGCGCAGCAGTCAGTGGGATTTGGGGTTTTGTTCTCTGTAATGAAGCTCTGAGTTGTGAGTTTTAGGGACGCTCTTGAACCCCGGTGACAAAAGGATTGCAAGGATTGGCAGGCGGGGAATCGCTCGCCTGGCATCGCTCGCATTAAAGGTGACCCACGGAAGGGTTTTTTTTCTTAATTGAGTTTGGGCTCTTCTTTGTGGTGATGAAAAGGCCTCTTTTTCCTTTTTTTTCAACCTTCCTTCTCCACCTGGGAGCGATGAGTGGTGGGAAGGTTGTCCCTCCCCATCTGAGGGAGGTTCTGAGGTGACCTCTGAGGTTGTTGCAGGTGGAAAGGGTGGATTTGAACCCGAATCGAGTCAGCAAGCGTGGCAGACAGTCCCCAGCATCCTGCAGAAATCCTCTGTGCCACAAGTTTTCCGTAGTGCCAGAGCCTTTCCTTCCCCCAGGCTCCTTGATAATATCACAAGAGACCCGTGCCCAGCTGGGCACAAAGGTCTGAGCTTTGCTGCTCCCATTTGCTCTGCCTGTGCCTCTCCAACCATCCCAGATTTTCCTCCTGCAAACGAGAGCTGAATTTCTGAGGAACCAGCAGAAAACTAATCCTATTTTTATTGTAGGTAATAACCTTTCCTACCTCCTTTGCTCTGTACAGTGGAAAGAGCACAAGCACGAAGGGCATAAGTCTGATTTCTGCTTTTTCTCTGCCAGTCACCTTTAAACAAAAGAAAACCAGCGAGGTGTCTGGAGCAGGAAGGGACCAATATGGGTATGATGGAGATAAAATCTAAATTTACTACTTCGAGCTGCTAGAAACTAATATATTCTCCTCCTCAGAGCAAGGGATGTATGTCAAGGCCATTGTACCTCTCTGGCAGGATGCTGCAGTTTGAATTAGTATGACAAATTAAAACCAGCCTGCAGAAGTCCTAAATCGTCGAAACGGATCAGGTGAATTAAATTGTACAGTTTTATTAAGAGAAATGTTGGAGGTGCAAACACCAGGGGGGTGGGTCAGGGTGGAGACACCGGAGCAGTCTCAGCCAGGGAACTCGGAATGATGCAGACATGGATCAGGATATCCTGCAAGGTGGATCATCTGCTGATCATCTGGGGGGTTTAGCTGATTCAGGTGGCCTTTCAGAGCAGGTTAATCCACCTGAATGCCACACTCTTGCCTTCTTTGATGTTTTTATCCCTTTTTTTCCCCCTCCTTCAGGACCTGTTTTCCCCTTTGAACATAAAGCCTCTTTCAGTGTATTATTTTAAACCCGTGTTTTAATGGAGGGAGGTAAAAGCCTGGCCAGACAATGTAAACCTTGTTTTCCATGGCCACTCAGAGACTGCCAAAAATCAATTGTCTGCTAGAGCCTGATCTTTAAATAAAGTTAAGCCAAATTGTATCAGAAACCCTGGGGATCCCTGAAAGTAGATTTTCAAGAAAGTCATGTACAGATGTTGCCCGGTTTGATGGAGGTTTCACCCTTTAAATCCTTTTGTGCTGCGACCTGGTCTGCTCAGGAACTCAATTGCTCTGAATTGCTCCTGGCTCCAGCCAAAGCAAGGACTCCAGTTTGAGGAGTGCCCAGTTTCTCTGGGAGCCCAAGGCGCTGCTTCAAAGTGGATTAATAAACCCTCAGGAGCTGCTGGAATTTGGCGGGATGCCCCTGCTGACTTTGGAAAGGTTTCCCTCGGAGGTTCTGCTGCAGGAGCAAAGGCAGGAAGGGTCTGGCACACCCAGACCTGTAAATGAGAGGGGAATCTATGGAAAGTGTGCTTTTGTTTGTGCTCCCTCCCAAATCCACTGTGGTGAAACAGCCCGGGAAGCTTTGCTCGAGAAGAGCAAAGGTCTCCCAGGGTTTAAGAACAAGAAAGCTGCTGGTTTTTGGGAACAAGGAGATGCTACAGGACTGGTTCTGTCACAGAGGAGTCACCAAGTCTGGCTGCCCCTTGGCCCTGCTGCTTGAAATGATGTGCAACCCCAGTGACACCACAGCAGCGTTCCAGAGCTGCAGCCGTGCAGGAGGGGGAGGCAGGAATGTGNGCCAGGGCTGGGCACAGGGGCAGGGCTCATCCCTGACCTGCTGGCAAAGGGGATCCATGGCGGGGGTGTGGGGATCCATTGCTGGCTGGTGGCTCCTGGGAAGGGCAAAGTTCTTCTGTCCTGGTGCTGGAGATGGTGTTATAAGGTGTGTTACACTTGTCACTGTGCTCTAATGTGTGAGCTGTGATGGTGCCAAGAAGCTTCTGTTGGGTGGCATTGCCCCCTGGCACTGCACAGCCATCCATGCAGAGCTGTGGTATTTTTGTAAGTTCCTCTCAACGAGCTTCCATCCAAAAACCCATTTTCTGGAACAAAAGCTGCAGATCCAAGAGCTGTTGTAATGCTAATGACACCACTGGGATAATCCGAGCCAGTCCTGACCCCAGGGAAGAATCCAGAGAAAAACCTGGTGGGGCAGGACCCCGAGCAGCTGGGGGGACACGTGAGGGACAGCTGAGGTGTCAGACACCCTCTACCCCCACCCAACACAGCCTCATCCCACAGCCAGTTTGTTTTCTCAGTTCCTGCTGGAGTGGGAAAAGAGATTCAGGCATTTTAGATAATCCGCACCCATAAAAAACAAGCTGGAAGAGGAGGTGGATCATTTAGTCCATCAGATTGGCCCGAGCACTGAAGGTGGAATTTTTGTCCTGTGACCTGATTGAAGCCGTAAAATTTTACAGTGCTCTCTTCAGGGATGTTTGATAAATGTTTTATTCCCTCCTGAAATGTAAGTTCTAAAAGATGGGCTTTCTCAGGGGTACAAGAAGAAGATGCATCTGTGGGAAATGCTCTCAGCGCCCTTTAAGCGCCAGCTGAACTGTGTGACTGCAGTGGGACGGTTTAGGATGAGGTGAAATGGGTTTATCCTGGTTTTGGCACAAAAGGCAGCAGGGGCTCCACTTCAGGTCTCATTTAATGCTTGAGAGAACCACGGGCTGAGAGCAGCCAGAGGCACCAGGAAACCTCGGGCAGTCCCGCTGCCCCTTTTGGTAACACTGCCCCTATTTCTGTCCCATGTCGGCTGTTAAAAACCCAGCAGACCTTGCTCTGGGTCAGAGATGGGCACTCCAAACTGCTCGGGGGTGGTGCAGGGTCAGGTGCCACTGGTGTGGTGTGGTTGAAGGTGGGGCAGGGAGTGGAACGACATGGGCTTTAAGGTCCCCTCCAACACAAAGCAGTCTGGCACTTGAAGACTCTCTGACAAGCCTTGGGTGGTTCTCCAGGGGTGAATGTCCCAGGCACGGTGGCATGAGAGGAGCTGCTCCGTGTCCATGGATATCCATGAACAGGAGGGCACAGGAGTGCCTGGGACCTTGGGAGCAGACATGGGGCTGCAGACCTTGGTCTGTGTGCTCCAGTCAGAATCCCACAATCCCAGAATCCTGGAATCCCAGAAAGTCAAGGGGTTGGAAAGGAGCTTAAAGATCCTCTGGCCCAACCACTCCCTGCCATGGGACAGGACACCTCCCATTAGACCAGGTTACTCACAGCCTTATCCAACCTGGCTTTGAACACTGCCAAGGTTGGGGCATCCACAACCTCCCTGGGCAACCTGTGCCAGGGTCTCATCACCCTCAGAGCGGAAAAAAAGGTGCCACACAGTCCTAAGTCCCACGGTCGGTGTCATGAGCACTGGGGCATCTCTGACTTGGCACCTCTACAAGCTTGGAGCTCCAAAACCAAACTTCATTTCTTTTGATCGACAGTTTGGCTTTTTAGCAGAGGGAATTCGAGCTCGTGGGAACTGCGGGCAAGGCAAGGGAGCAGGAGGAGAGGGGGAAGCTGCTCTGGGTTCTCCCAGAGATTTCAGAGAGAAGAGCTTTGCAGGGGGCTTTTTGTAAAGAGCCATAACATTGCCCAAGGCCCCTTCTTTACCTGGGCACTCTGCCCCGTGGGTACCCCCTTCAGGTGCTGCCAGAGAAAAAACTCGGAGGAAATGAGGTTTGTTTGTGAAAATAACGGCCGTGAAGGAAGTACAAAGCTAGTGCTTCTCTGATCCTGAGATACACGCTCAGGATGTGGAGAAGCACAGCCAGCACCCTTTGCCTCAGTGTTTGTTCAGCACAGCAGGCTCTCGGTCTAAGGTCAGCGCCCAGGACTAAATCTGGGATCTGGGAAAACCAGAGTTTGCCACAGTGCCTTCCCCCTTCCCCTCCCTGCCCATTCCTCCATCCACTGCCCAAGGCAAGCCCAGGAAAAAACCCTGAACAAAAAGGTATTTATTTTTGGTGATGCTGTGCCTGAGTCAGATGCAGCATAAAGGATTCTAAAGAAGAGGCGAGCTGAGTTTAATAGCGTGAATGATGAGGAGAACCCTCACTGGTCACAGGTGATGATTCACTAGGCTTTTCCGTGGCCACTAGTTAAACACTCGGTGTCACAGGTGTGATCCACCTAAAATTGCTGGAGGATGTCCTCCAGCCCTCGGTGTCCAGCAGCTGCAGGAGGAAACATTCCCTTCTCTGTCAGCAGATAAAAAGCCCCAGAGACTCGGGGCAATGTGTTGGAGCCCCATTACCTGGGACTCTGTGTGAGGACAAATTCCCTGCTCACCTGATCTCCAGGAGGGAAAGTCCATCCACACCTTCTACCCCAACTTTTCTCCAACCCTTCTGGAAGCTGTGTCTGTCTCGGCGTTGTTTTATTCCTCCTTGAACCTATTTCTGCCTTGGAGCACCACGACGTCTTCCTGGAAAAATTCAACGACATAATTGGGTGCTATTTGCAAAAAATACTTCCAGTGACTTTTTCCTTTTATAAAATTATTTCTTGGTAATTTCATCAGGAGCCTCTTAAGTCTGGAGCTGTGAGAAACAGCAAGTACTTGTTCTCTATTCCCTTTCTGTGTGACGTTGAGGATGTGATAAAGCCCTTGTTTTAATAACTGTGCCCTACATCCCTTTCAACCCCTTCTTTACCAGACTGAAGGGCCCTGACGTGTCAATCTTCTTTTGAGCAGAAGCCACTCTCTGTCTCTGCCCAGGCTCAGTTCCCTCCTCTGCCCCTTCCTCATCCTGTTATCTCCCTTCTGGAGTGCTCTGAGCAGGAATTTATTCATCGTGTGGGTGCACAAGGGGTTCAGCCAAGAGCAGAGCTGCAGTTTTGGTCTCTATTTCTCAGCCAGAAACACCTCACGTTGTATTTTCCCAAGTGGATCCCACGATGGAGTGGATGTTCTCCATCCTCCTCCCAGCAACTCCTTCCTCAATGGCAATTCCTGGTCCGGAGCTCATCCTTTGGTAGGAGATCCTGGGCTGTTTCCCTCCCGTGCAAGATTTGGTCCTGTTTGGCACCGAAATCCAGCCCTTCGGACACTGGATTTTGTGAGGGTTTTTTTTTTTGCAACCAACTCTGGCTTTGTTCATCCTGAGTGATTTGGTGTCATCAATGAACGGTGTCATCTCACCCCTCACACACCTCCAGGCAATTCCTAACAAACGAGCCGTGGTTTACAGGGCTCTCTGCTCTTCCAGCAGGAAAAGCTGTCCGTCCTTGTTCCTTCTTTTCCCATCCCCTTCCTACTGAGAAAGATACTCCCTTGCCCTTCCAGGCAGCCCCAGTGTCTCCCGAGTGGATCATTCCCCAGGGATCCTTTGCCAGCCCCACCACCTCCCTCCCAAACTTCCTTCCCTGCCATTTCTGGCCACGTTCTGTTGTTCCCTCCCACATCTGCAGCAGGTTGTTGTTCAAGCCCGTTTTTGGCCTGTCACATTGTTCTTTCCCATGCAATTTGTCACATCCAGGGCTCTGTTTCCTCCCTCAGCACACTTGTGCTTTTTGAGTAATGCCTTTTAACTCTCCCACTCTGCTGCACAACCTTGTTTTTCCTTTTAACTCTGGTTGGTTTGGCAATCTACGATTATTCCAGGCTTGAAATGCAGAGTTCAGAGCAGTTATTTTAATCTTTTACCTTCTCCCTTTTCATTTCTTTTTCAAGCAGCTTCTTCATTTTTAATGTAGCTATATAAAAATCAATATGTTATGTATCTATATATTGATATATGATTAGCATGATATTTCATACATATAGAAAGATGTGTGTACATATATGGTGAATATCTATATTTACAGTTGTATGAGCAACGCTTACAACTTGAATTGGTCTGGGCATTTCAGAGCCAAACAGAGTTTGTTTTCTGCATCCAAACTCAAGGGTTTTAATTCCAATAGTTGCTTCCTGTGTCCAAAAACTATTTCAGAGCTCCTGCCTTGTGAGGTGTGTTCGATGGAGCCAACCCTGTGTGTGCCTTGGCCTCACAGAGCCCCCCCAGCGGCCTCTTCCCAACAAAATCCAAGTGCCAGCTGTATGGGCAGCACCATCCCAAGGGATGTTCCCAGCTCCTGACTTCCAGTGGCAGAAATCCTGCCGGAACCTCTCTGAGCTGAGTTCCAACCTCCTCCCTGCTGACACATCAGCCAGAGCAGGTGGGAGATGCTCTCTCCAGTCCCTGGCCAGGAGAAGGCAGGGCCGTGGTGGGAATCAGAATTCCAGCCCTTGGCACCAGCCCTGGAGATCGTTTTGACCCAAGGGATGCCCTGTTATTTTTCTCCCTGACTAGGACACATCTCCAGAGGTGGAATCTCCCTGTTTGAACCTGAGAGTCACAGAATCATTAAGGTTGGAAAAGCCCTCTGAGGTCACCGAGCCCAACCATTCCCAGCACTGCCAAGGCCACCACTGACCCCTGTCCCCAAGTGCCACATCCACATGGCTGTTAAACCTTCCAGGGATGGGGATTCCACCACTGCCCTGGGCAGCTGGGCCAGGGCTGGACAGCCCTTTCCATGACGAAATTTCCCTGAGATCCAACCCTGGCATAACTTGAGGTTGTTTTCCTGTTCCATCCCTTGTTTCTTGGGAGCAGAGCCTGACTCCCCCTGGCTCCCCACTCCTGTCAGGGAGTTGCAGAGCCAGAAGGTCCCCCCTGAGCCTCCTTTTCTCCAGGCTGAGCCCCCCCAGCTCCCTCAGCTGCTCCTGCTGCTCCAGCCCCTTCCCAGCTCCATTCCCTTCTCTGGACACGCTGCAGCCCCTCAGTGTCTTTCTTGCCACGAGGGTCCCAAAACTGCCCCCAGGACTGGAGGTGCAGCCTCCCCAGTATCGAATGGAGTCGCAATATTAACATCAACACTTGGACATCGATGACAATTTAAAACCCCTTTCATTTTGAAGTCACTCCAGCGTTGCTGTGACAATGGTCAAATTAGAGGCAGCAGGACTATTGAGGCAGGCCTAAATTAAGGAATAATTGAAATGTTTGAAGGAAAATGAGTATGGCTGTCAGGGTCAGTGTTAAATATATCCTGCTAACAGCTTGCACAGAAACTTCGATGAAAATCCCAGTGCTGAGTGAGACAGGACTGGCTTTTCTTTTGAAAGCAAATGGGTAGAACAGGAGAGGAAGGGGGAGGACACACAAGAGCACGGTTAATAAGATGTATAATCAAATTAAAACTTTTGCCCAGTGAAGTAAAACTGCAGAGTTTAAATACACAACATGTTTTGCTTAGCAAACCCCCAGAATGTTTGAAAGCACCTTTGACTAACATATACCTCCCATTCTTTATGGAGTATTTATTTAATATATAAGTTGGGGGAATGAAGCACCCTTTGATAAGGAATGGCTCAAATTGCTGCTGAAAAACAACAGAAGCATGGAAAAAGCTGTTTTGGGGAACTCAAGAGCTGTCAGCCAAGCCCTGGGTTAGAAAAGTGTGTAAATTCCAACGCAGTAACTCCACTTGATGGCACAGGAGGTGAGGGCAGTTCGGTGTTCTGATAAACCCTCACATTTGCTTTCCTGTGCCAGGCAAATCACTGCTGGTTTCAACAGGAGCACCCGTTCTGTGCTGTATCAGCCCCAGCTCAGTGTGGCAGGAGGAATTTCTTCCTGGAAAGGGTGGTCAGGCATTGGAAGGAGCTGCCCAGGGAGGTTTGGAGTCCCCACCCCTGGAGGTGTCCAAGGAACAACTGGATGTGGCACTCAGTGCTCTGGGCTGGGGGACAAGGTGGGGCCCTTTTCCAACCTCAGTGACTCTATAGATGTGATTCTACACCCTGGCACAGGGCGACTCTCAGGAGAACCCTATTTAAGATGCCAGGACAGGTGACAAGGGTTTAGGTGTCCATCATCTGAACCCGGTCCCTCCATGTTTCTGAACGCTGGGATCAAGCCCTGATGCTCAGAGCCCTGAGGGCAGTAAATGCCCTCAGCATCCTCACCTCGGTGCCACCCACACCTTTGCCCGTGGGGCAGGTGCACATTTAAGCTCAGCCTTGCACCTCCGGACCCAGTTTGTGCTGTTTGTGCCCCTTTCCAGCTGGTCTTTGCCCTCTGGAAGGATCTCAGAGCTGTGCTGTGGGTAGCTTTGCTCCCACCTTGTCTCCTGGATGGACCTGTAGCTTTGTTTTCAGACCCATCTGCTCCTGACTGAGCTTTTTGGGTGGAGCTTGGACTTAATTTCTCACCTTTTCTGTGGCTGTTACCAGCACTCAGCTCTGCTCCTTGAGTTCCGACCCCATAGGACTTCTTTGGGAGGGCCAGCCTTGGCCCCCGGTTCTGTTATTCCCACCACGGAGCAGATCCATCTCTGTCACTCCCTGGCAAAGCTTCTCTTGACCAGACCTTCCATCTCTGATTGGTAAGTGGTAAGTGCCAGCACAGGTAGTGACGTGGGGCTGGAGTTGAGTTTGGCTTCACAGCCTGAGCATCCAGGAGCTATAAGTGCGAGGTCAGGAGCAGGAGGTGAAAATGTGATTGCAGAGACCTTCTTAGCTGGAGAGACGAGCACATCTGTGCTCAAACAGCTGCTGAGCACCACCTGGTGAAGCCTGGACACCCCTTAAATACCAAGGTCTTGCTTTGTACCACCCTTGGCTGTCAGAGCTGCAGCTCTGAGCTCAGAATAACTCTGTGCCATCCTCCACGTATTTCCTTGGCATTCCAGTCCAGCCATCCTTATAAAAACCTGCTTAAGCTCAGCTTAGACCCAGCCCTGCTGGATTTTCACCCGAACCCCATTTCTTCTCGGTTCCTTTGCTCTTGTGCACGTTCCTGGACCGGTCTTCGAGGGCAGGAGCCTCTTGCTGCATGAGGTGACAAACTGGGGCTTCCACCACAGCAGCAGCAGCTTCTCCCATGAATTAGCCCAGCAATCATGTGGTGGAAGTTGGGAGAAGGGGAGCAGCAATAATTTGCAGGTTCTGCCAACAGAAATCTCGTTCCTTTTTGTTGTTGTTCTTCCCCTCCCCGCACCTTGGCAAGACTCCTTCCTGTTTTCCTTTCACTAAGTGGCAAATGCACAATAGGAACAGGAGGTCAATTGCTCCAAATCTGCAATTTCTAATGTTTCTGACATTGCCAGTTGCTTTTTCTAAAGGCAGCGAACAATGTGTGAAGCCCTTGTTGGGTAACACACATAATTAGAGTCTTCCTAAATTTCCAAGAGCTTTTGGGTGCTCAGCACACTCCTTCCCTAATAACCTGGGGCTCTGTAGTTGTGATAATAAACTGAATTGTGTCCAATTGGCCCCACAGATTTTGGGAACAGCATTTGAAGGCAAAGAAGGAACAGCTGGAATGAAAGATTCAGTGCGAGAATCCCCTGATGATTTAGAGAAAAATGCTGTTTTTGTCAAAGTTCTTCCAGAAAAGCTTTACAGGATCAGCCCAGCTACAGAGAAAGGGATAAGAAATGATTGTTGTAGATCCACAAGGTCAGATAAGCACGGCTTGGTGGGCAGGAAAAATATGAAGTGCTGCCTAGAGAAGTAAAAATGAGTGAACTTTCAGCTGGGTGAGGATGAAAAGGCAACTACAGAGAGGAAAAAATGAAAATCTCAGTCAAATCATGATGGAGTTGACAGCTCTTCCTCTGCCAAGGTGGTACCTTCTGGTTGTGGTCAGGAAGCAGTTTTGGATCAGCTGGAGCAGTTGGGATTTGCTGGTTTTTCAGCAGATCTTTTTATCTGCACGGGAAGTTGTGCAGTGGGGGGAGCGGAGAGCTGAGCGACCCCCATCTCTGGGCTGGGGGCAAACCAGCCAGCAAGGGCTGCTGGAGGTGCCTGGATGGACCACAAAGCCAGCCCAGGCTCAGGGGCCAGTGTGGGTCCTGTCTGACCCTTCTCCAGATCTCCTGGGGCACCGTGGACGTCTTGTGCTTCTTGACCACATGAAAATTACAGTTTGGAGTCTCCAGCGCCAGCCTTTGATCCAGTAACAAGCCAGAAGGTGGGATGTGTTGGCTGAAGGCACCTCCCTGCTCATTTTGCAAGGTCTTGAGCCCAGGACTTTGTCCTCCAAGATCGTATCATATCTTTGGGTGTTTTCCCTCGTGTTCCTCTGCTACCGCCTTGCACCGTGCAAATAATTGGAGCTGAATATGAAGGAAAAACAACTCACTGTCTGTTTTTTCCTGGTGGGATGAGATGTATGAGCTCTGCACTCTGCCCTAGGGAGCACTTAAGCATTTCTTGTAAGGAGAGCCAAAGCAGCTCCTGATTTCTGACAGCCTGGAGCTTAGGCCACGCTCTTTGCTGTTCCAAATGTGTCTGTCTGGGCTCCCGGGCACAGTGGATGAAACCAGTGAGGCTCAGAGATGAACCTCCTCCCTGCACTGGTGTCTGGTGAACTTGGTCTTCCCGGTCACACCTTCACAGCTTTTATTAATTGGCAGCAAATGAAGTGCTTTGCACTTTTTCTTCATTGGGTTCAAGCCACGGAGGAATTTGGGATTGAATCAAGCTGAGAGGCTCAAGAGAAGGAGAGGATCACTGGTGGTCATTGATCCTCAGATGGGCTGGAGATGGCAAGGGGGGCTTTGCCTCCACCATTGCCTGGCGTGACTTATGGAACAGAAGACCTGTTTGTCTCACCCACAGCCTCGCCATTGCCAGGCTATTTCCCAGCCTGGATCCCTCCTGGAAATACTGTCAGAGAGCATGGGAGGTGTGCTCCTGCTGGTGTCCTTCCACCCCCACCAGAACAGGGCAGACTGAGCGTGTGATGATGCTCCGCCTCCCTGCCCTCCTGTCTGTGCCCTCCCAGGCCTCCCTCACCCCTGTGATCCTCTCCACCCTTCTCTGCCTCCACTAGGAAGAAAAATGAGATGTGAAAGGAGAAAAGTAGTGAGGAAAATCTGAGAATCCAGATGTCTCAGCATCAGTCCAAGCCGTGTCCTTCATGGCTTGTACCAGGGAGCTCTGGAGAGAGGGAAAGGCTGCCCCCCAGCCAGCCACTGTTACCTGCTCCCAGCCCCTGCTCCAGGAGGTGAAGTCTGGAGCAGCTGCTCATTTTCATTTTAAATCTTCGGCTTTGGACTATTAATAAGCCTGGAAAATAACCACATGTTCTCTGAGTTATGTAACAGATGTTAAATTCCCCAGGATGAAGAGGTGTCAGCCTGATGGAAGAAGTGATGTGAGGGCCTTTCTTTCCCCTTTGAGCTGGCTTTCTTTTCTTATTAGCAAAATTGATTATCTGCTGCTGGAGAGACAAAGAGAACTCGGATCACCCCACCGGTTCGACCCAACCCCTCCGTCCCCCCCTTCGCTTCGAGCTCATGTTTATGCACTTCTTGCCTCTCTCCAGCAGCAGATTTTGAAGACAAGTGTCATCCAAGTCGAAGTCCCATTGAAAGAATGTGTTGTGATGAAGAGCTGTTGAGTGAGTCACTGCGCTCTCGTGCTGGCACAGCGGGCTGAGGATCGGGCCAGATCCTGACGCTTGGCACGGCAGAGCGGGAAGCAAGAGAGGAAAGTAAACTCAGGGCCAGGAGCTCTGCAGTGCTTGCCCAGCCAAGGGGGCTGGCTTGGGAATGCATTCCCAGTTAACCATTTCTGTGACACAGCGCGTGGGGAACGTCCTGGAGCTGTGTCAGGGCAGGGTCAGGTTGGATCTCAGCAAAAGGTTCTTCCCCCAGAGGGTGGTGGGCACTGCCCAGGCTCCCCAGGGCAGTGGGCACAGCCCCAAGGCTGCCAGAGCTCCAGGAGGGTTTGGATGATGCTCTGGGGCACAGGGGGTGACTCTTGGGGATGGTCCTGTGCAGGGCTGAGGGTTGGACTCCGTGATCCTTGGGGGTCCCTCCCAGCTCAGCACATCCTGGCATTCTGTGTTCACAGCCTCACTGGGCAGTGAGAGATGGGCTGAGGGGGGTACAGGGGAGGTCTCTTGGGCAGGGGGTTAAAAAGGGTTCCCTTCCGTCTCATTTGCCATGATTTTTTTAAGGTTTTTGTTCCTGATCTTCCTCTGTCCCAGAGTGAGCACTCATAGCTCCACGTGGGGAAGGGTCCTGAGCAGCTCAGGATGGTGTTTTACCAGGATGGCTCTGGTTCCTTGGATCCCTGTCTTGACACCTTTCATAAAGATTGAGGCCACACCTTGAGAATGAGGCTGCACCTCAGGTCCCTGTCCAGTTTAGGGTCCCTCAGTTCAGGAAAGGCAAGGAGGGGCTGGAGCGTGTCCAGGGAAGGGAGCGGAGCTGGGAAGGGGCTGGAGGAGCTGGGGGGGGGCTCAGCCTGGAGAAACGGANCTTTTCCAGCCTCAGTGATCCCGGGACTCTGAGCTGGAGGGAGACTGTCAGCAGCTGCAGGAAACACAGCTGAGCAGCCCCTTGGGAGACATTTCTAAACGTGGATTTAGACCCCGGACCCAAGGGCAGCACATTTTCTCTGGGTGTGGATCCACGGTGAGACAATAAATCAGCCCTGCCCCGATGGAGATGTTTGTGCTCCTGAGTGACCCCACTGGCTGCTCCCTCCGAGGGGTGACTTGGCTCAGACATTCATTTCTGAGATCTGCTTTAGCATCTCCGTTACACACCCGCTGGCAGGACAACTGCGAGCCCTTGTTCCAGCACCACACGTCCTTTCCCCCTGGGAATGCTGCTGGGAAAACGTGGCTTGAGGCAGAACAAGCTGATGGGGGAAAAGTCCTCCTGGGGTTCTACCACCACCACCATAAATGGGAGTGTAGAGAGGGACCACGCTGGATTCCTCCCTATTTTTCATATCCTGTACCAGAGGGAGGAAGAAATTGAAGAAAGTGACTTCCTACTAAATGTGAAATGCAGCAGGATTTGGAATGTGCTGGGAATCTTCTGAGCACTGATATCTAACCTGTGACGAGGCTGGGTCCCTCGTGCAAAGAATTGCTTGTTGGCCACTTTAATAAAAAAGAAACCTGTGGGGACTGGTGGACCAGATTTGGAGTGAATTCACCATTTCTCCACTGTTCCCCTTTTCTTGTCCTTCGGGACCCTTGTACTCCATGTCATTCACTGCTCACTACTGATTAATGGGCTCCTAATGTCATCACTTATTTCATTATCCAGTCTGGGAGATCAATCATTATATAAGAATAAAAAAAAGGCAATTTCTTACTGGCCTTAAGTGCTTGGCTGGTGGGGTAAAGTGCAAGGGTCACATTTGAGAATAGGAGCAAGGCACTACTAGGGAGGAAAACTGCAGCAGAAGTCCTCTGTAAGTTTGTGTCACCCCAAAAGTGGAGCTCAGCAACGGAGGAGATGTTGCAAAATGCAAAGATTAGGGAGGCAGTCCCAAAAAAAGTAAGCAAGATCGTTGGGAGTAACAATAACAATTAGAATTAATAAGACACCTGGGCTGGAGTCAGAACTCAAGCTGTAGGTGCTGTGCAATTACAGACAAAATGGCAAATAAATTGTTGCTTCAGATTCTTCTTCTCTGTGCAGGAGGAGGGAGAAGCCAGACGGCGAGTGACAGATGGGCAGGGGAGGGGAGGTGACAGTGGCTGGCATGGCGAGGGCATGGCTCGGGGCACCAGCAGGATCACGGCTGGCACCGAGCTGGCTCGGGAGGGATGACAAGGTGCATATGTGGATCACTTGGGGGCAGTAGCCTGGGCAGCAGGGCCAGCACAGGGAAAGGGAGAAGGTGCCTGTTCAAAGCGTGAGGGTCTGAGAGTGGTTGGTGTTGCAGGGCGACTGAAGGCATGAATTGTGGAGTCATGGAATATCCTGAGCCGGAAGGGACTCACAAGAATCCTGGAGTCCAACCCCCAGCCCTGCACAGGACCATCCCCCAGAGTCACCCCCTGTGCCCCAGAGCATCATCCAAACCCTCCTGGAGCTCTGGCAGCCTTGGGGCTGTGCCCACTGCCCTGGGGAGCCTGGGCAGTGCCCACCACCCTCTGGGGGAAGGACCTTTTGCTGAGATCCAACCTCAGCCTGCCCTGACACAGCTCCAGCCATTCCCTGGGTGCTGTCCCTGGTCCCAAAAGGAATCGGGATGGTGGGTCAAGCAGGTCCAAGCCATGAAGGGTCCTGGCATGGACACACTGACTTGTCTTTGATGCAGAAAAGAGGAAAGGTGTGTTCATGGTGGTGGGAATGAGTGCAGCCCATGCTGGAGATGGACAGGAGCTCAGTGACATGGCACAGAAAGTGTTGGGCAGACTTAGAGGTCTTGTGTGTCCCAGCTGGGGAAGAGACACCTGCCTGGGAGCTTGGAGATTGTGGGTACCTGTGATGGGTACCCTGCAGAGATACCTGTGTGGCTCTTGTCAAGTGCACATGTGGCCCTGGCTCCTCCTCCTGTGCCGGGTGCTGGCACCCACATCCCTGGAGCACGGGAGCACTGGCTGGACCCAGCTCCCTCCCAGGGCAGTGGGCACAGCCCCAAGGCTGCCAGAGCTCCAGGAGGGTTTGGATGATGCTCTGGGGCACAGGGGGTGACTCTTGGGGATGGTTCTTTGCAGGGCTGAGGGTTGGACTCCAGGATCCTTGGAGGTCTCTTTCAACTCAGCACATTCTGGGACACAGTGATATCTCATGGGAGGGAAGTGGGCACACTGTGCAGGGACCCCATGTTGATGCCAGCCTGGCACTGGTGGGAGTGGGCTCATGGCATCACATGTTGATGTTTGGGGGTGCCTTGCCAGCATCTTCCCAGCTCTCCCATGGAGATCCCTGTGGATGCTGCAGGTCTGTGCTCTCCCAACTCCCAGGCAGCAGCCGAAGCTGCTTCATTTGATCTGTGCCAACTCTGCATTGCAAAACACATGAGCAAATCGCTGTTGCCCCCTGGAAAGAGCAGGGCTGTGTCCCAGAGCACACTTATTCCCATGGCATTGCACATTCTCTGCAAAGCCAGCTTTTATTTAGAACTGAACATCTGTTCCAGATGTGGCTGCTCGGTGCCTGCGCTCCTGCCATTGTTGTCCCGCTCCCCGGCGCAAGGCTGGCATGAATTATTGAGAGATGGGCTTTAAATAAATGATAAAGCGGTACCGTGCGTGCAGTGAAGTTTCTGTCCACTCCTTCCAGAGTCACACTCCGGGCTTTGATGTCCCCATGATGAGGACACATCGCCCAGAACCCGCCGTCTCATCCTCCTGATGGGGCTGATCGAAGAGCATGGAGAGGGGCAGCCCAAGCATGAAGGTGGCCGAGGGGACGAGTCTCCTGGGGAGAAGGAGGAGCCGCAGCAGAGGACGAGGCAACCAGAGTTCCCCTCCTGGCAAGTGCTTTTCTCCTCTCACATCCCCATTCCTGGCAAGGGGGGGGTGGTGCCTGCACAGGGGTGGGAGGGGTGTGCCAGCTCCCAAGGGTGGGCAGTGGGGATGGCACTGGGAACGTGTGTTGGGATCCGTAGGTGAAATCCTGGAGCGAAACCTCAGCAGGGATTGTGCTGGACACGGACATGCCCACACGACACGAGGGCCAGGGGACTCTCTGGGTCCAAACCAGCCACCCCCTCCTTTTTGGTTTTTTTTTTTTTTTGCTGGCTCTCTGCTGGGAAGTCTGAATGGAATTTTGGAAGCCTGGTAGTCTTGGAAATTGAATTTTTTATTATTATTATTTTTTTTTCTTCACCGTTTTGAAAAATGGCTTGACTCACAGTTGCATGAGGCTGTGGGGACTCACAGCAGACCATCTGTTTCAGCCGTTAGCAGTCATTAATTTCTTCACATTTTTTGCTACTTTTGAGACACTTTGGGAGAAAAAAATATGTTCTTGATGGCATTGGGAGGACTTCAAAGTCGCTCAGGTTTTTTTTCTCTGCCAAGCAATATACAGTGCATGCAGTTGTTATAAAAGAATTACATTTTTATTGGGCTTTCTAAATGGGGAATTTGTCTCCTGTGGACATGCAGGAGGACACAGTGTTTATCTCCTTTTCTCCATGAATTTGGCTAATACCTGCTCAGCAATACATGTTCTGAGGAGCAATTCCCCCGGTTAAATCTAAAGCAGAAAGGCTTTCATTTTAAAAAAATAAATGAATATAGTGAGATTTTCTTTTAAGCCACCACATTTCTGGAACTGAGCACTTACTGACTAAATCAGCCGTCTTGTCTCCAGTTACTCCACCCGGAAACTGGAAAGTGGCTCAACTCCTTTGACAGGTGTCCACAGCTGATGGCTCAGGTTTGTGCATCGAGCGCTGGGGCATCTGGCATGATGAATAATAGAACAAACTCATCCATTGACACTGTCCACCCTCCAGCCTGGGCACATTTGTCCCTGTGCCGCGTGCCAGCCCGCTCCCTGTGCCAGCTCCTCTCCGAGGCGCTCTCCGGAGCCGCTGCCCGGCGGGCTCAGCTCAGCGGTGTTTGAGCAAAGCCTTGCAGTGCTGCTTTCACCGGGACCTCGGTGTGACGGGCGGTGCCCGCCGTGGCTGTGCCCTCCCCAGCGGCTTCGCCCGCAGGTTCAGCCGGGGTTTGCGATGCCCCGGGGATTCACCCGTGGTTTCGCTGCGGTTCACGGAAGGTTTTAGACATGCAATGAGAACAACGTCCTTGATTTTAGCATGGAGTGACAGGACAAGGGGGAATGGTTTTAAACTGCCAGAGGACGGGGTTAGATGGGATATTGGGATGAAATTCTTCCGTGGGAGGGTGGTGAGGCCCTGGAAGAGGATGCCAATGTGGCAGCTCAACCATCGCCAAAATTGCAGGTTCTTGAGTCCTCCTCTCACCCAAGGAGAGATGGAGAAAGGATGGTCATCCCTCAGCCCAAGTAGCTTCACTCACTTCTACATTGGCTTTGCCATCCTAAGAGGGGAACAGCTGCTCCCAAAAAAGGGTTTGGGTTGGAAGTGACCTCAAAGAGCAACCAGCCCAACTGGTGATTCAGCCACTCCCACAGGGAATGGCTCCCACTGCCAGAAGGCAGGGATGGATGGGATATTGGGAAGGAATTGTTGGCTGGGAGGGTGGGCAGGCCCTGGCAGGGGTTGGGCAGAGAAGCTGTGGCTGCCCCATCCCTGGAACTGCCCAAGGCCAGGCTGGAGCAACCTGGGCTGGTGGAAGGTGTCCTTGCCCATGGAATGGGATGATCTTTAAGGTCCCTTCCAACCCAAACCATTGTGGGATTCTATGATTCCATGTCTTAAGGGGTGCTGGGAACTAGAAAAAGAGGGTGCAGTACCTTGCATGGAAACACACGATGGAGAGATGGTGGCAGCTCCTCCAGAGGACCCTGAGGTCCTTGTGCAACCACAGAGCTGTGGGCTGGCCCTGGGCAGAGCAGAGCGGCTGTGCTGCTTTGGGTGGTGCATCCCTGAAAGGCAGCGCTGGGAGCAGGATGGAAACCACGAGCCAGGAGCCTCCCAACCTGCCCCAGAGGCTTGTGCTGGTGGGAGGCAGCAAGATGGAAACAGAGCAGCTTGACCCGCCTGTGACACCTGGGGGAGCGAGAGCCAGAGAGCCGTGGAGCGTTTCCAACCATCCATTAGGACTGCAGCTTTCAGCAAAATTACAAATGTGTCCTGGAAAACGCTCCCTGGAGCTGGCCAAGGAGCTGGCCAAGGAGCTGTTCCCAGGGCTGGCTGTGGGAGCTGCTCCTTGGCAGCTGCGCCGGGGTCTGGACCCGGTTTGTGCCACTGCGGAGCGACCTGGCACCGAGGGACACGTGGGGTGGCTGGTTCTCCCATCCCACCGCCCGCGGCACGCGAGGGCAAAACCCAAACATGTCCGTAGGGCAAAGCAAAGAGGCCACAGGATGTGCCCTGAGAGGTCTGTAGGATCCCAGGCACCTTCCAGATCCACCTCCTGTCCTTCTCCAGGACATGTCCCATCCCCGCATCTTTGGATGGCACTTTGTGCCCCGAGTGGTGGGGCGCAGCCAGTGCCCACCGGTGCTGCCAGCAGAAGGTGAAGGAATGAAGGAATGTACATCTGGAGGCTCCGAGACGTTTGGTGCCTGCGTGGTTTTCATTTGAGGCCTTTCCATTGTCGATTGACTTAATTAAAATTGAAAGAAAAAAAATAAAGGAAAGAGAAGCAGGCAGCATTGGCCTTTTTTTATTTTTTTTTGTTTTAATCAGATGCCTGGCTTGGAGTGCTGCAGAGCCCATTTTCATTTTGAAATTTCCTCTCGTTTCAATTTTAAAGCTTCCCCAAAAGAATTTTGAGCTGCAAACTGGAAGGAGGAGGTGTTAGACTTCATGAACCAACCCCCCAACTCTACAAAAAGCATCTTCTGTTTCGCCCGTTTTCTGAAAAGTCCATTTTTTTGACAATTTTTCTTTTCTCAGATAAAAACACTGAGTTTTTAAAAAAGTAACTGAATTAACCAGAAGTGTTTTGCTGCGGTGCGGAGGAACGTGGGTTGGCACCCGGCTGTGGGATGCTCTCCCCCTTTGTCCTACCTGCCGAAAGCCTGAGCCACGGCACAGAGGCTTTGCGGGGCTCGGATTGGCGTTTGTAGGTTTGATGGAGAGGGAGGAAGATGATTAGAGAGCCTGGGGCTCCTTTTCTTCTTCATGCCCCAACGTGTTCATGTTCATGCCCCTGAGACACCCCACCTAGAGCACAGGACGTAGCCCCTCCTGATGTGCCTGAAAACCCCTGCCCAGATCCCAAGTCGGATGTAATAGTGGGAAAAAGAAACAAAACACTTCCCCGTGAGGAAATTTGCCTATTAACACCCCAGACACAAAAGTCTCAATGGAGCTTTCCCCCTTCTGAACCAGCTACAACGTCTCTGCCTGATGGGAAGTCTAAAAATAAGCCCGTTCTCCACAAACAGCTTAAAGATGTTGAAAACGAAAAGCAACGAGGGCTGGAGAATGTGTGAGTCACTAAATTACAGGGCTATCTTTCGAAGGGCAAAACAAAACAAAAGAAGTCCCCCCTTCCCACCAAGCCCTCGCTGCTGAAACTCATTGAGAGTTCTCTGGCCTTGCTTTGGGGGCTCTTTGCCTGTGCAGACGCTCGGCTGGTTTTTGCAGGGCTCAAAGGGCTCAAACCTCATCCATTTCCATTGCTTCGTGTGCCGGAGCTGCTGTGGAGAAACACTAAGAGTCAAACCAGGCTGCCCGTGAACAGGAGGTGCTTTGCTCTCTCACAAGAGTGTTTCTGCTGAGATTTTTTTGGAGATAAAACTCCCCGGATGGAGAACCTTCTTGCAGGGAGGTGTCAGCACACATTCCTCTTGCCAGCACGTCCTCTGGCCCCAGAGGAGCCACCAGTGTTTGGCCTCTTGGTCGGCAGCAAGCAGATCTTGGTGGGTGTGATCACGTTTGTCTACACTTTAGTCTGGGGAGATAATGCAATTAAAAGGTCTTGCTTTGTTGGGGTTTTTTTCTCTCTTCCTGAAGGTCTCATTTCAGTGAGCTCCACTAGGGTGGACTCTGTTGCAAAAGCTGAAGCTTTTTTAGCCTTTGCAGATCAGCTCGAATCAAAATCTTGGCGTTTGAGGCAGCAGGAGAGGGGCTGGCCTGGTGCCAAACCTGTGCCTACATCTGATGTTTGCAGCCAGCCCCGATCCCTCCCATAGGCTGAGATGAATCCTTGGATCCAAGCAGATGGTAGGGCTGGAGATAAAAATCTGCCAGTGCTGCTGCACCCCAGAGCTGCTGCTGGGGTGTGTGACACCCTCCCCAGGGTCTGGAGGAGCTGGAGGCCCCCAGTCCCAGAATGGTTTGGGTTGGAAAGGACCTTAAAGCCCATCTCATTCCACCCCTGCCATGGGCAGGGACACCTTCCACCAGCCCAGGTTGCTCCAAGCCCCGTCCAACCTGGCCTTGGACATTCCCAGGGAGGGGGCAGCCACAGCTTCTCTGCCCAGCCTGTGCCAGGGTCTCACCACACTCACCATCACCACCTTCATCCATCCTCTTCCTCGCTGCAGTGGGGGGAGGAAGGGCAGGATCCGTGTGACATCCTGGCCCGGTTCCCCCAGCCCGTTGCGGTATCCGCTGGCTCCTTCCAACCCAAAAAACCCATTGATCAATAAATCAGTTGCCTGAGTTGGCAGGTCCAATAAAAGCTTTGCACAATGATCATAAATCCTGGAGCGGAGCTCGCTCGGCGGTGATTTAATCTCAATATTCCATTCTGAAATGCGCTAATTAAACTTCAGGATAAAGCATCCAGTGCAAAAGCAAGCTGCACGGGAAAAGGAAAAATAAAAGTTTCTCCTGGCATAATTAACCAGCATTAAAACGTGGAGACCCAGGCTGGGGAGCAATTGTGTGCCTTGCACCGAGTGTTTCATCAGAAATAACGGGATGGAATGAAGCAATACTAAAAATGTAGGCTGAAAGTCGACCAACTTATCCCACTCGTGAGACCCATTAGGCTGTGGAACGCTATGGAGCCCCCCCCAGGGAGTGGGTGAGGGCCGGTTTCCCAGGACATCTCAACTTGGAGTGGACAGAGCCCCCTCCCCAGCCCTGTGGGGAAGGATTGCAGACCTCCTACTTCAATGGGCCTTGCCGAGGTTTCATTTCAGAGGGTAAAGCAAAGCTATTTAATCCCAGTCGAGGACTTTCTCATCTGAGGCACCTCTACGTTTGACCCTACAGGCCTTACATTTAGACACAAGGGATGCTTTGAAGACACCAGCCTCTTCTAAGACCATGCCCTGGCTCGCCCTGCCTCCTCTTGGACACCCAAATTATTGCTGCCGCGTTCCCGGCGCGGTCACCCGACGTGGGCTCAAGACCCCCGAAACAAAGACCTTGCCGTGCCACCATGGCTGTGGCTTTGCCGAGCGGCTCCCTGCGAGCTGGGAGGGACCCAAGTGCCATCAGCCTGACGGGTGTGCAACAGCTTGATAGCAAATTGCATCGAGGGCTAATCCACTTGTTATCGGAGTGACAGCTCTGCGCCGGCGGTGACAACTCCGGCCGGTCCCCGCCAGGCAGCCAGGCAGGGCTCTGGCAACAACCTGCCCTGCCTTGCATAATCCTCCCGGGTGTTGCTTTGTCACATCAGTATTATGTTGTCTCTCAGTGTATCATTTTCAGGAGGGGAATGTGAATGTCACAGGGCTCGTTCCTGACATGGCCCTTTCCTTCTGCATCCCGCCACCACCCTGGAGCTGCTGTGGTAGCCAGGGCATCCTAAAAACTGAGGGGTCGACACCACCAGCTCTGTGTTTTAACAAAGAAAATAGAGAAAAGAGCCTTTATTTATGTGGACACAAGTTTGGAGATATCCTGGATCTATTTAGGGATTAATGAGAACTCGGTCGTTTAACAATTTTTAATAATAAATATATAAGCTTAATGGGTTTTCCAGCTACTGTTTTCAGCCACGAAGGTTGGAATCTTTTGGGCTAATGTTTTCCAGAGCTGGAGGAAGGGAAATTAGCTAAAGGCAGGGAATAATGTTCACAAATGAGGGGGTTTGCCCCCACTTTACTCACATAAACAGCCCAGATGGAGCTGAGGGAGTTGCAGGTGAAAGTTTCCTTTTGGAGCAAGAACAAAAAGAAATGAAAAGTAAAAGGATGAGAAGAAGTTGATCCGAGTCTCATCCTGATGAAACATTTGGTCCCATCATTCACCTTCCACTGCTGTTGTTGAGGGCCACGTTGCTGGAGCAGGAATTATCTCACCAGACATAGGAATGCAAATGACTTAATAAAAATGGTAAAACTGCATGATTTAGCCAGGCATGGTCATTCATAAGGGACTCGGACCATGGCTAAATTCCTGAATTTTCACCCAGACCCAGGACCTGGGGAACAGGGAGTGTCCAGGCACTGGGATGCAGAAATCCCACCCTTGGGCAGGACCGCTGAGCTGGTGAAGCACAAGTAGTTTAATGTCACTGGAGATGGGATTCGTAGTTCACATACGGAACACAGAGAAAGCAAAAATCCCTCTGCCCCCATTCCTGAGCTGGAGATCATGTTCCTTCTGATGGTAAAATCCCAGCGTGGGGAACACGACGACCCACAAGGCTGAAAGGAAGGAGCCAGGAAGGATTTCACATCAGAAAAGTACAACAGAGACAAGATGTGAATTAAACACCTTTGAGCCATAAAACAGACACTCCAAAGGCTTTGTTTGATGCTTACACGACTGTGGGAGTGTTGCTGTCAATGATGGGTGTCTCTTCAGGCTGTTTTCCAGATCCAATTGAGGCAATTTTAGATGTGTTGGGTTCCCATTAGAGACTCTCCTGCAGTCAGCTGCTCTCTCCAGCACAACACCTCACCATGTTTTTAATCGAAATTGTCTTCAGCTAAGTTTCACCCCACTGGCAGTGCCCAGGTCTGGAGGGCTCGGTGGGTTGCTGATGCTGGGCAGTGATCCAAGGAGCTTGTGCCTCAGGTGCATCCCAAAAGGGATGGAGAGTCAGGAAAGCTCCACTGAGCTCTGGGAACATGCTGAGCGTGACTGCAGTAGGAAAAGGCTGTGGGGCGAGTTTTAGCTCAGATGAGAAGTCTGAGGAGGTGCTCAGCAAGCTGGGAGAAGTGCACTCCTTCAAGCACTTCCTCTTAATGCTGGAGAAGTCCAGGTCCCTCTGGAGTTGTCAGCATCGGTGATTTGGATCTCCCTGCTCTGCTCCTCTACCTTCAGCATCAAACAGAGGGTCAGACAGGCTGGGGGGACACCAGGTTCAGGGAGGTGCACTTTGTGCACTCAGGAGCACAGGAGACATCATGTGGAAGTGGTTTCTTCTCCTCCACTGCTGTTGGCCAAGAAATCCAAGAGTATTCTGGCTTATATGAGCCATAATGTGGCAAACAGGACCAGGGAAGTGATATCAGTGTCCCGGGCACTGGTGAGGCCACACCTCGAATCCTGGGCTCAGTCTGGGACCTCTCAGGACAAGAAAGACACTGAGGGGCATGTGCAGGGAAGGGAATGGAGCTGGAGCAGCAAGAGTAGCTGAGGGAGCTGGGGGGGGGCTCAGCCTGGAGAAAAGGAGGCTCAGGGGGGACCTTCTGGCTCTGCAGCTCCCTGACAGGAGTGGGGAGCTGGGGTGGGTCAGGCTCTGCTCCCAGGGAACAAGGGATGAGATGAGAGGGAATGGCATCAGGCTGTGCCAGGGGAGGTTCAGGCTGGATATTGGGAAAAATTTCTTCCCTGAAAGGGGTATTGAGTGCTGGTACAGCTGCCCAGGGCACTGGTGGAGTCCTCATCCCTGGAAGTGTCCAAAAAGTGCGTGGATGTGGCACTTTGGCAACATGGCTTAGTGGTGGGCTTGGCAGTGCTGGGCTGATGGTTGGACTTGATGATTCTGGAGGTCTTTTCCAACCTTAATGGTCCTGTGATTCTAAAAAAGGGAACTGGCAGCTTAAACCCCCTCCCTGCCAAAAAGAGACCTGGAGAGCCTTTGGAGAGCCAACTTCCTGAGGGGCTCAGCCCCGCACAAGCAATTCCTTTACAGTGCTTAATCCAAGGAGGGTTTGGATGATGCTCTGGAGCACAGGGGGTGACTCTTGGGGATGGTCCTGTGCAGGGCTGAGGGTTGCACTGATGATCCCTGTGGTCCCTTCCAGCTCTGCACATTCTGGGATTCTGTGACACTCGAGGTCGTGCCCTTTCCAGGAGGGGCTGGAGCAGCGGGNTTTTTTTTGTTCCCCCCCTCTCTCTCTCCGCCATCCTCACCGCCCAGATCTCTCTCTGCCTCCTCCCTCCTTTGAATAACTCGGCTAAGGAGAGATCTGGAGTGGGGAGGGTGGCGGGGGGAACAGTGGAGCCGAGCAAACCTGTGGCGGAGGAGCCGGCTGGTGGAGAGGTGAGTCGAGGAGGCGGCGAGGGAAGGGGAGCAGCCGGTGCCCCGCAGGCGGGGAGGGGAGGGCTGGGAGGGAGCCGGCTGCGCGAACGCAGTGCCCTCTCCTGCCCGGCCGNAGGAGGGTTTGGATGATGCTCTGGAGCACAGGGGGTGACTCTTGGGGATGGTCCTGTGCAGGGCTGAGGGTTGCACTGATGATCCCTGTGGTCCCTTCCAGCTCCGCACATTCTGGGATTCTGTGACACTCGAGGTCGTGCCCTTTCCAGGAGGGGCTGGAGCAGCGGGATGCTGGAGCTTTTCCCGGCGCGCAGCATCCCCGGCTGGCGTTGGGGATGTCGGGGATGGAGGCAGGGGCTGAGGGGGCGGCCGGCGCCGAAGGAGCGGCGCCGAAGG
>VWZF01004010.1:31327-47960 GCA_013396755.1 Sclerurus mexicanus | reverse complement strand
ATGGATGGATGGATGGATGGATGGATGGATGGATGGATGCCCTGGCCACCTTCAGCACTACTGCTGCAAGTCCTGTGTGCCCAAGGGCAGCTGATACTTGTTTTCTGCAGGAGAGGAGACATGAGCACAACAGTGTCTGAACCCTTTGTCACCACAGCCTGTTCCTGGTTTAGCGGGAGTTAAACACAACCAGTCTGCTGGTTCTGGAAGCTTCTTGTTGGGGCATGTCTTCGTTTGGGTCAGTTGATCTCCCAACAAGAGAACTGGGACCCTCTTTGTGAATCTGAATCCTCTTTGTGAGTCTGGTTCTCCTTTGTCAATCTGGGTCCTCTTTGTGAATTTGGATCCTCTTTGAATCTGGATCCTCTTTGTGAACGTGGATGCTTTGTGAATTCAGATCCTCCTCTAAAGGTGGGCCATCATATGTGCTTGAAGACTCTTTTCCAAGGAAAGTAATAGCCCTGAATGTTTGTGGTGGAGAAGTGCTTGGAGTGTGATTGGTTTGAGTCTTACACTGTGGCCCACCTCAGTTTATATGAAATGATTCCAGGGTTCGAGTTGCCCTCATCGCTTTAATTACCTTCTGCTCATTTAGCTGTTGGTGGCTCCAGTTCTCAGAACACCCAGGGAACTTTCTGGAGGAACCATCAGCTACTGCTTTTAAAAAACAACCCTCACCAGATGTCCAAAAGCCTCCTTTAAAGAAGAGGCCTGACATAAGTCATATTTATTGGGAGTAATTAGTTGTCCTGTTAAAAACCCTAAATGTTTTGGCATTTCATTACTCGTACAGAACCACCCAACAGGCTGTGTTGGAGCGTGTTGCTTTGTTAAATGCACTGTGAAAATCGTCTTTATTGATAGATTTCATGTTTATAATTACTCATCTGTGACGCACTCGGCCTGTTATGAATAATCCATTGTATATTGTTTTCTTAAATAGGATGTTTGCTCAGGGTGCTGGGGGTGCCAGGAATGTCTCCGTGCCTGATTTATGCCTGGGAAGGCAACTGGACCCGAGTGAATGAACAGAAGCTCAGGGAACTCTCTTCCAGACACACTCAATAAGCAAACACTCAACAGTTGTGAGTGGAGGAGAAAATGGTTAAAGAGAGCAGGGAAACGTGTTAGAAATGCGTGCAGAAGGTGCACAAGTGACATTTCCTCCCTGCTTTGACGTGCTCTTCATCTCAGCTAAAAGCTCTGGGAGATGTTTTTATTTCCTGCCAACAAAGAGCTCGTTACTCGGTGCCATCAGCTCGTTCTGTGTGATCTTCGTTGTGTTCTGCTCGGAAAAAACGAGCCGAGTATTCCAGCAAAAGAGAGATCTGAGCTCTCTGCGTTTGAACAGCAAGGACGGCACAGGGGTCGGTGTCGTGCTCTGGGCAGGTGTGGGTGATGGTGCAAAGCCTCTCCTGCACCTCTGAGCTGTGGTGGGGGCTCAGCTAAAGGTGCTCAGCGTGGGCTTGGTCCATCCCCCCATGTCCTGAGGGCTGGGGAAGCCGATTGTGGGCACACTGGAGCCTTCCCAGGGGTAAAGGGGGCATTTCCAGACTGGTTGGTTTGTGTTTCCAGGTGAATTATGAGAGTGGGAAAGAGTGGAAGGTTTGGAGGTTTTTGTTGTGTGGAAGAGAGGAAGGTTTGGAGGTTTTGGTTGTGTGGAAGAGAGGAATCTTTGAAGGTTTTGGTTGTGGGGAAGAGAGGAAGGTTTGGAGGTTTTGGTTGTGTGGAAGAGAGGAAGGTTTGGAGGTTTCGGTTGTGTGGAAGGTTTGGAGGTTTTGGTTGTGTGGAAGAGAGGAATCTTTGAAGGTTTTGGTTGTGTGGAAGGGAGGAAGGTTTGGAGAATTCCTGCAGGAGAGGAGACCTGAGCACAAGAGTGTCTGAACCCTTTGTCACCACAGCCTGTTCCTGGTTTAGCGGGAGTTAAACACAACCAGTCTGCTGGTTCTGGAAGCTTCTTGTTGGGGCAGGTCTTTGGGTCAATTGACCCTCTCCCAGCAAGAGAACTGGGATCCAATTTCTGAATCTGGAACCTTGTTGTGAATGTGGATCCCCTGTGTGAATCTGGATCCTCTTTTCAAGCTGGGCTATCCTATGTGTCTGCAGGCTGGCAGGGACGCCCTGGGTGGGCACAGGGTGGTCCTCACTCCCCTTGCAGCATTACCTGGGCAGTTTGGAGAGAGAAAATGGAACACAGGTGGGGTGGAAGTGCTGAGGGAGCTGGAGGGTCCATCAGCTGCATGTTCTCCTCTCAGCACTGGTGCTGCTCAGCCCCCCAGCAGCTCCAGCTTCACAGACTCCTGGTTTTCAGGGCCCAGGAGGAGTGTCAGAGCCTCTAACTTGGAAAACAATAGATCACGAGCTGTTAGTTGTCACACCTTTAACTCCAGCACCAGCTCAGGGGCTTGTGCTTGGCCAAAGCGCATCTTCCACAAGGCATCAGGGCTTGTCTGGGACCAGACAGGATGTGTCACTCCTTCTGGTCGTTTGTTCCGGTGCTTAATCGCCTTTGCCATTAAAAACTCTGCCTTCATTTCTAATTTGCATGTTTATAGCCTTCAGCTTCCCACCACGGGAGCCCAGGACTGTGAGATTTTAGAGCTTTTCAGTGTGACTTGGTTTGCTCCCATAAACTCCTACCATGTCCTCGAACACGGGTTTTTTTTGGAAGCCCCTGGGTGATGGACACCAGGTTGTGATGGACACCAGGTTGTGAAGGACACCACGGTCCTGTTGTCTTGTAGAAAAGCTGGACCCGTGGCAGGGAAGAGGAGGCTGGTGCCTCCACATTGCAGCCTCCCAAGGGATACAAATTCCCTTTCCAAACTGGTTTTTCCATGTTTCCAGGGGAATTATTAGGAGGAGGAAGAGAAAAAGGTTTGGAGATTTTTGTTGGGCTGTTGGCTTCTTTTATTTTCACTTTTAAATATCAGTTCAGAGGCTTTTTACAAATCAGCTGAGGTTTCCGTGAAGGTGGAAATTTTGACTAACCTTGGCTAAACCCAGCTGGGGGCAGCAGCAGCATCTCAGTGACAGGAAGTGGGAGAGGGCAGCAAAACTCTTGGGATTAGTGGCCGTCAAAGGCGAGGATGAGGTTGGGAGCTGAGAGGAGCTTGGGTGACATTCTGGTGAGTTGGTTGTGATGGTTCTTTAATTTTAAGCCTGTTTGCGAATGGAAAGGGGTCTTCATGCCCTTAGGGAGTGATGTTGTTGCCCTGGAGATCCAGAGCCATGAAGTCCTTGCAGCCCCCTCCTCCTGGGAGTTGAAGCTGAGGATCAGTCCAGGCCACAGTTAAAACGTAACAAACACCAACAGTGGCTTCAAACTGTCCCACCGTGTCTTCTCATGTTTGGTTTCAGAAGGAAAGGTGTGTATTTGATACCTGACCTGGCATCCAAAGCTCTCCCTTCCTGCCAGGGTCCAAAGGCAGCCGTGAAGCATCAGTTGTTTAGTGATGTGATGTCTTTTAAAGTGACCTTCCTCTCCTTTTCCATTTCAAAATTGCTGCAGAAGGTGGTGGTGGTGGTGGGGAAACAGCACAAAATCCTCTGCAGCTCCTATTGCTTTGTAGTCCTTGAACCTGGAAGTTGGTTGCTCCTCAAGTGCCTTACCTGACATTAGACTTGTCACTCAGATCTTGTTTTCTGCGTTTCAGAGGATTTTTCCCCCCCTCAGTTACAGCTTTGAATGCTGAAAACTGTAAAGTGTGTTTTACCCAGCCATCACTTCATTGCTGGTGCCCCAGCCCAGTGCCCGCCAGCGACATCTCTGATTTCCTGGCCGTTGCCTGAATTAGGGGAATATCTTCTTAGGTTTATGCCACCAAATAATCAGACAGAGCCCAAATGCCATGTACAGAAGGATGAAAGTGTCCCCAGGGGCCAGTTTTAATCTGTACCTGCGTCCCCACCAGCAGCTGGACAATGAATCTCACATGCCTATGATCCATGTAAGAGGGATGAAATTCATCTCGGCGGATTAATTTGCTGAAAATACCCTGTTTGTCAGTGCTGGGTGGAGCTTTTGATAACCATCCGTGCTCCCAGAGAGTGGGAGCACTCCTGCTTCCCAGAAAAACTCCTTCAGAGGCAGCTTTAGGGCTCCCCTGCACTCGCAGCCCAATGACTTTGCATTGCAGTCTGAGGAAATTTGGCTTCCAAAAATGGCCCAGTGTGTTTGTTGCTCCGTGGCCAGCTGGGAGCAGGGAGGCTTTTGCCTTTCTTTCCCTGCAATAGATCTGTTTATACACAGCCCAAATGTGCCTTCCAGGGCTTTTTTGGGGGCTTAGATACCAATAAAGATTGATCTCAATTGTCAGAAAATATAAACTTCCTCAAAGATTCTCCTCCCTGGGAGGATCTATTTTAGGGTTTTGTTTCTTTTTCTAAGGCTCTCTGTGCACCAGACCTTCTTTTTCTTCCTTCCAAGGCCCCCTCTTGTTGGTTTTGCAGCCACAGAACAAGCCACCTGCCCGAGCCCTCAGCCCTGTGTCTCCTTACACACCTGAGTTGAGACTGATTAAACAAGACTCCTGCATTTTATTGCAGCAGCTTAAACCTTCACACCTTGCAGAGCTCTGCATCCTCAGAGCTCCTCCCAGTGCCAAAACGAGCCTCTTGGAGCCCTTCAGACCTTTCCTTTGGTGGCTTGGGGTCATATTGCATTCGAGGTGCCAAGTTTGTGTACGAAATAAATTAAAAAAAAAACAAATTAAAGAAAAATCTTTAAAGCTGTTGTTAGTGACAGGGAACGCAGGTGCTGAGGGACAAAGTGACTTGGGGCTGTTCCTAGCAGAGGGATTTTGCCAAAGCCACGTGCCTGAATTCTCTCCCCTTAACTATGTATTACAAACACAGCCCTGGGGATTTAGTCCAGCTTAGTCTCTCCCGGATCAGAGGTTAATCCAGGGCTAACCGTGACCTGCGACAGCCTCCTCGGAGAAAGGTGCACGGGCAGCAAGGATTGGAAAACGGAGCAGGAATGGCAGCGGGAAGTTGGCAGTGTCTCCTGGCCGGTGTGTCTCGCCCAGGGCACAGAGGATCAAAGAGCCCAGGAATTTCCCAGGTGAAGCTCAGGGGTCTGTTCGCTCTGCCCTTCCCTTTGGACCCGGCTGAGTATCACAGAGCCAGCCTCAAAGGATAATGGCAGTGCTTCAGCTCTGGGGAAAAGGGGATGATTTCCTCCAAAGTCACTGCTTTAGATGTTGTAACGTTGCTCTGCCCAGGGAGAAGCATCTTTAACACCGTTACTTCATTTGATGAATTTTTAAAGGGTTTTAAAGTGAGCTGAGGGACTTCACAGCCACTGTTCCAGCTTCCCTACCATCTGGTTGCTTCATGGATTTTCTGTGTATTCCTGTATTTCTTTTAGCCCGTTTTCCTGAGCAAACAAAGCTTTCGCTGTTGTGTGTTTGCCCACTCGTGTTCCTGAAGCTTCAGCTTGAACTCTCTGCTCAGCCTCAGCCAGATTTGGGGGAGAGCTGGAAATCTCAATTTTACCGTCGCCCATCCTGTGTTTCCTCACCTCTGTTTGACACCCTGGGGGGCCGGTCAACATCCTGCTTGGGAACCTCTTAGCCCAGGTTCTTTGCAACCTCGTGGGATCCAGGGAATTCCAGCTGAATAGGGAAGGCAAATACACGGTACTGGCCAGGTGTGACACCCAAACACTTCTGTGCCCAAGGCTGTAAAACCAGGATCAGCTCCTGGCCATCCTTTTGGGCACTTAGGAGAGAGGTTAACAGGAAACCTTTTCCAAAGCGGTAACTCCCAAGGGAGATCCAGGGTTGATCCAAACTGATCCCAATCCCATCTCATTGACTGATACTCAAGCTAAATCTTCCAGCTTAATATCCTGTGGATTTTCAGATAGCTCTGAAAGCCTCTTTAGAAAGCACAGCCCAAGGGCTGGGGAAGGATGGGGACCATGAGGAGACGTGTGAGCAGCGTGGAGATGTCTTTTTTTTTTTAATCCTGATGGCAAATTGCTTATGAACATCCCATAAATCTCCCAAACGTGGCTGTGCTGAGAGGCAGGAGCAAGGCTGGCAGAGTTGCCGCTGGGCGTTCCGGGGGATGGAGCCCGCTGGGGAGCTTGGCACAGGCACTGCCACCTTGGCAAGGTACCACGGTAACATTTCCAGACACATGTTTATGGGTTCTTTGAGGGCTTTTTGGTTAAATGTCAATGTTTTCATGAGATTATTCAAGGAGATTTCGCTGCTCCAGAATCTCACTATGCCTATGAAAAGTGCTTTCGGATTGCGAGTTGCTCAGTGGAAAATCACAAAATCCCAGACTCCCAGAATGTGCTGAGCTGGAAGGGACCCACAAGGATCCTGGAGTCCAACCCTCAGCCCTGCACAGGACCATCCCCAAGAGTCACCCCCTGTGCCCCAGAGCATCATCCAAACCCTCCTGCAGCTCTGGCAGCCTTGGGGCTGTGCCCACTGCCCTGGGGAGCCTGGGCAGTGCCCACCACCCTCTGGGGGAAGGACCTTTTGCTGAGATCCAACCTCAGCCTGCCCTGACACAGCTCCAGCCCTTCCCTGGGTGCTGTCCCTGGTCCACTGCAGAGAAGGTTTGTCTGTCTTGACTGCAAAGGTTGTGGCTCAGTTCCCTGATCTGGGGTTTGTTGCAGAGCTCTGGGAAAGGGGGCAGGAGCTGAAACATCTGCCCTGGTCCCAGCGAGAGGAGAAGGGCCCCACATTTTGAACATGTTGGAGAGGTAGAAACCTGTCAGCTCCTTGCACTGCAACACCAAGGTGGGGGATGGATCCCATGAGCACATCACGTATGGTATGGGCTTATCCAGTGCCTCACCAGCTGAAGGTTTCTGTGTTTCTACTGTGGACATTTTAGGAATAAATTTGTTACGGAGAGAGGAATCAGGCATTGGAATGGTCTGCCCAGAGAGGTGGTGGATTCACCATCCCTGGAGGTTTTTAAGATGAGACTGGATGTGGCACTCAGTGCCATGGTCTGGTAACCACAGTGGTGTCGGATCAAGGGTTGGACTTGATGGTCTCGGAGATCTCTTCCAACCCAGCTGATTCTATGATTTTGGCTAAATTCACAATGAGCCCATCACAGAATCCCAGAATGGTTTGGACTGGGGGGGGGACCTCAAAGGTCATCCCCTTCCACTCCCTACCATGGGCAGGGACACCTTCCACCAGCCCAGGCTGCTCCAAGCCCCGTCCGGCCTGGCCTTGGGCACTTCCAGGGCTGGGTGTTCCAACCTGGACTGATCTGGCTGTGCTAGGACAGACCTTTTTCTCCCAGACAGGCACCAGGCTTCCTATTCCCATGAAGTTTTACGTGTATTTCAACCTGGTGCTTTGCTCTCTTGAGCTCTCCCGCTGCTGCATATCCCTGTTGGACATCCAGCACAGGAGCTGCTGGTGGTCCAGTCTGGAACACCTCTTGTTAAAACTGGAGGCTGAGAGCTGCTGAATTCCAGAAGCTCTGCAGGGTTCCTGTTGAATAATATTAGAACTTAAAAAAACCCCACCAAACTAATAAACCCGGGTGGCAGAATTTAATGCAGGATTTCTCTCCCTGGGGTGTTATGGGTCTCCTGCAGTACTCAAACACATTACAGGATCCCAGGTAGGAGCTGATTTTAAGCACTCCAAGCCCTCAGGGGAGATGCATTGTGATTTTTTTAATGGCTGTAGAAGTGCAGGCAGGGAAAGTGCTTTCAGAAGTGCTTTAGTGCTCCTAAATCTCTGCTTTGCTGCTGCTCCAGCTGTGGGTGAGCTCGGGGAGCGGAGCGGGTGAGCTCCCTTTGCCCAGGGGCTGGGGCAGGTGGGTGCTGTGGCCATGCCCAGCCCCACTGGCCCCACATGCCCTGGGTGTGCAGTGCAAGCCCATCCTCGTGTTAGATTGAAACCCCTTTCATTTAAACCCCTTTCACTGGCTTTGGCAATCACTGGTTGTCCTGTGCAGGGGCTCGATGATGCTGGTGGGTCTCTTCCAGCTTGGGATATTCTAGGATTACCTTGGGTGTTTTGCAAGAGAAGACAAGGATCTGTCATTACCTGGATGCTTTGTGTTATGAGCTGGTTATTAAAATTATTAGAAAAGCCTCAGGCCTAATTAAGGTGCAGATGCCAAAGTCAATCGTGTGGGGTGTGTTTAATGTGAGGCAGAGAAAGAGAGAGAGAAAGTAATAGGAAAAAGGAGGGGGGGGGGGAAGAAAGAGAGTGACAGAGACAGATTAAAATAGAAAATGTACCACGACTTTGTGTAACCCAGAGGTGTCCCATGGGTCCAGTTCTTCTGGTCCTCTCAGTGGTGAAGGTCCCACAAAACATGAGTCCAGTGGAGTAACAGATGCTCAGGAGATGCCCAGGAACCTCCCCTGGAGGAGGAGGAATCTTTGCAGTCACTTGGGACAGGCTGTGGATTTGCTGCATCACTTGGATCACGTGCAGTCCTCTGGTGGTGGGAGGGCTCGGGAATGAGTCCGGGGGTCTTTGAGGGAGAGATTTCACCTTCACACACCCCAAACCCTTCTCAGCTAGGGCAGACTCTTAACACAGAGACATTCTTCCCCGAGCCTTGTTTACTTCTCCTCACACCTGCGGTAACTGGACAGTCCCCTCACAGTCCCAGTTGCAGGCAGGAGCATACTGAGGAGTGGGGGTGCCTCGGTGGTCCCCGACAGGCAGCTGCTTCTCTGACAATGTTTAAGACATTGACAACATTAACAACATTTCAGTCCAACACAGCCTGGAAACCAGTGAAGGTTGTGCAAAGGGCTGGAAGTGTCTCCGCAGCCCTGCTGAGTGTGGCACCAGAGCTGGCACTGCCTCTGTGTGGCCCCGTGGGCAGATGAAAATCCCATCTTAGTGCTGAGAAAGAAGTCAGAGTGAGCAAGAGATCCCAATGAAATACATTAATTGGCAAGTGCTGGGAAATTACAGATATGCTTAATGAAAAAGAAAACCTTGTTTACGGTTTCTAATGTGCTGCTGAAGAAACTGGCTCCCAAATAAAAATACTTAAAGTTACGATTAGGATTTATTTACATAATTACTGCCAGAGAAATTCCAGGTACGTGCTGAGCAGCGCAAGAGGAGCCTCGTGGCTTTCCCTCTTTGCTTTGCTGTGTCTCGAGGTTATTTTGCTCTTGGGGAGTCTATTAAAGCCGTTCTCAACTCAGTGAGGCAAGCAGGCATTTGTTACAAAATTAATTCATATATATGTGTATATATATTTGCTTTATTGACTGTGGTAGGAACATATGGCTGAGTAAGAGCCAGATCATCCTTGTAATTGTAGTGTTGGCTGGAGGAAGATTCAGGCACTTACGGCACAGCGAGGATGTGCTGAGGCTGGAGGGAGGATGCCCTTGGAGTTTGTTTCCAAGGGGCTGTGACCCCCAGGCGTGTGAGTGAGATCTGCAAAGGCAGAAGTTTGTATCAGTGGTGAGTTTCAAACCATTCTGGCCATCTTCCAGCCCCTGCAGAGCCCCCGGGCCCGATCCCGGGTGGGTGTTTGTGTGGCTCTGGTGGCTCTGCCGATTTGTATCTGCTGCAAACGTGGCGTGTAAAGACCCGCTGACTGAATCCAGCCAAGGGGATGACAAAGCTTCCTCTTAATATTTCGATCGACTTTGGCAAACTCGCCTCTTCCTTGTGTCTCCTCAATCAGTGTGCGAGTGCTGCCAACTGTGATTCCCACTTTGGTCTGTGCAGACACTGTCCTTCCCTCGGCTGCGGTGTTCGGACCTGCTAAATTTGCAAACACGTTGCTGCTACGGCCTCCTGTGGAGCAGGATTTTTCCTTTGCTGTCACATTTGCGAGATGAAAATCTTCTTTCTTGGGCCTCGCTTGAATGGAAATTTTCTTCTTCCAGCGAGGGCCACTGAGGTGTGGAGCACAGGAGCTGGTGTGAGGAGCACCCTGCTCTGGCGGGATGCTCTGGGCACTGGGGTAGAACCATCTCAGGGGTGTAGAAGCTCCAGAGCAGGGTCTGAGAGGTGGTGGCCAGGCTCTCGTGTAGCTTTGAAAGGTGTTCTGCTGATCCAGATGGGGATGCCCCATCCCTGGAAATGTCCAAGGCCAAGTTGGACGGGGCTTGGAGCAACCTGGGCTAATGGAAGGTGGCAGGGGATGAGATGGGCTTTAAGATTCCCTCCCGACCCAGTTTTATGATCTCATGCTTTTTAATGGCACGTCAGGGCAGACCCCTGTGCACTATATAATGATTACCAGGTAGCAAATCCGGAGTTTGAAAGCTGCAGCACAAATTCTAGAGATTCCTATTTTCCTGCTCCGTCCCTGCTCACTCTTCTTCAGCATCAAGAAGCAGCAGCTGCATCTTTGGTTATTTGTTTCTTTGTTTGTTTGTTTGGTTGTTTGTTTAGCTGCTGCCTCAGACACTCGATCAGACCTGCAGTCCATCAGTCACGCGCCCAACCTCGCAGAGGACGCTTCGCTCCGGCTGCTCCCTCGAGCCAGGCTTTTGTACTACTCCGAAAAAGCAGAGGCAGATAATTCAAACCAACCTTTCTCCCCCTTTCTCTCTCGTGCCCAGGGAGAAGATGCCATTCCACCATGTAACAGCTGGCTTGTTGTACAAGGGCAACTACCTGAACCGCTCGCTCTCCGCCGGCAGTGACAGCGAACAGCTCGCGAACATCTCCGTGGAGGAGCTGGACGGTGAGCAACTCCTGGGGCTCTCCCAGATTGGTTTTCCAGGTTGGGCTGGGAATGAGGAAAGGCTTGGTTTCGCCTTCTCCATGGAGTTGTTGTATGAAGCAAGGAGGGAGTGAGACGGCTCAGAGGGAGAGAAAAGGACCAAAGTTGTGTTGAGAGCTGGGAAACGGTTTCAGTCTCAGGTTTTGTCCTTCTTAGAAATAAGGCAGCTGTTGGAGACAGTAAGGCTGCATTCCGTGGGCAAAACTTTGCAAGAGGCTAATGCATCCTACTGAGATGTTCTTAGCCCTTCCTGGGACCTGCAGAGTTGAGTCTCTTCCCATCAGCTTGTCTCCTTTGCCTTGTGGCCTTTCAAAAGTGAGCTTTCTCTCTGTCTCCTGACATAACAGGATGCAGGGAGGCAGCTTGTGGCTGGAAAGAGCTTTAAAATGCCCTTGCACAGGTCAGTGATTGGGAGCACAGACCAGCCTCGGGCCGGCAAAGGCCATCAGGAAGGTTGTCCTCATCTGCTGCCTGTAGGATCCCATCATTTTCTCCCTGGTTAATCCCTTCCACCCTGCAGACAAGGACGTGTGGCCAGGTAGACTCCCAGTCCGGTCCATGGTGCGAAGGTCTCTTTTGTAGCTGATTTTTGGATCCCCAGGGTCATTTCTAAGCAAAAGTTAATGTTGTCGACGGCTGGTCTTTGAGTGCTGTGGATCAAACTGAAGCTCTTGGTTTGCTTTCCAGTGGACATTTGGTACAAGCCATGATCATAATGAGTGGCCTCGATGGAGAACTTGATGGAGAAACCATCGAGTTGGAAGGATGCAAAGTGGACATGGTTTTTCTAGGACAGGTTGGAGGAATTTTGGCAAAACAGAAACATTTCTGCCCACCCTCCCCTCTCTCAGCTGTGCTTTGGTTAAATCACACCTCAGTTTTCAAGCCTTGCCAGCTCAGAGCCTTTGGATTTGGTTTTGTGAGCTTTACGTGAACCTCTCTGTGGTACAGTGTCTTCTCCTCCCTAGTGAATGTGAGGAGGCAGCTCAGGGCAGAGATGCAGCCTGAGGAACCACTCCCAGTGCAGCTTAGCTCAGACCCCGGGAACACCAGGACTGCCAAGGGCATCTTCTGGACTCTTCTCCCGGGGTACGGGAGCTTGGCTGGAAGATTTAAGTTCAGCTGAACTGAACCAACTCAGCTTTTCTGCACCCTCGAGGTGACCGGTTGTGCTGCAGGTGAAGCTTTGCCGTGGTCCCTGTGCAGGGTGATGGGGGTGCTGAGCAGGAGGATTTGGGGTGAGGTCCTGCAGTTCATTTCAAACGCAGGAAACAAGGAGGTTTTGGTTATGCCAACCCTGATTAGGGCACATCTGCCGTAACTGAGATTTGCTGCAAGAGCTGATTCAAGTAGTGGTGTTTGGTCACAGGTTGGACTCGATGATCTTGAAGGTCTTTCCCAACCCTAATAACTCCACGATTCTATGAAGTGGCACCAGGACTAGAACCCACAGTCAGGGTCATCCCATCACGCTGGGGATACTTGTCCTGGGTTTGTTTCCCTGCTGTTTGCATGGAATGTTCTGTGGCTGGAGGTGGGAAGGCAGCCCAGCCTCATTTCCATCCTTCCCACGCTGGGCACTGCAGACTCCCCAAGCCCTCTGGCATCCCTTTTCCCACGGGTGGCTCCGGGAGAACAGCCCCACCTGCCCCCAGGAGAAACCAGAGCTCCAGAGGCTTGGGATCATCTCCGTTAATTAAGGGCAAATGAAGTGAATTAGGTGTGAAGGAGCCGCCTCGGTGCTGTTCACGCAGGTGCCCCTTTAACACTGAGCGTTCCTTCGTGGCTGTGCACGAAGAGTCTCCCGCTCGTTCTCCGGGAGATTTAACTAATCACCCATTTATTTCCTGGCTGTTAAGCACGGGCTTCATGCTAGAATTTAGTTGCGTTATTCCTCTGACAGCTCTGTGCTTTCCAAACACCTCTTTTCGAGGGCTTTGCCATGAAGATGTGCCCCAGTTCTGAGGTGAGCAGAGAGGAGCTCAACCTCAGGCCAGATTTTTCCACCCTCAAACGCAGAATTGGGACCAAATTGATTTGTGTCTGCTAAAGGCAGAGCAGCATAAAAAGCTGGAGATAGTTTTCTGTGTGCCGGCCAGCAGCGTGCAGCCTCTGGAATTTCTGTTTAACATTAAGGCTGTATCTCTGTCTTCCTGAGTTTTGTCACTAATGCCAGATCAGTGCCTGGGTGTGCTGGTAATTGCTGAAGGTACCACTGTTCACTGCCCAACACAAAACAGAATTAGTCTTTCTGCCTTTAAGCATAAACTGTCTCAGGGTGAGTAACAAAATGTTCTTCCTTGAGAAGTTAATGTCAGGGTATGGGAGCTTTGTGGGTATATCAAGCTGCGATAGCTCGATGCCAATAACATATTTGCATTTAATCTTACAGGCTGGGAAAAAGATGCCAAAATTCTCCTTGGTTTCTTTTTCAATGAGATTTTTGCTCCTGAGGGAGTTCCAGCCTATTGAGAAATTCCAGTCACACATATTAAATTATTCAAGGTTTGAAGCTGGGGAAGTCAGTGGGAATTTTCTATAATGTTCCCTCTGCGCTCAAGGCTCCAACAAGTGCCTGATCTGGTGGGGTCTTTTTCCAGCAGATTTTTTTTTTCCGTGTCTAGCATCGCGTGTCTCAGCACCGTTCACTCGGGGAAGGATTTCTGGAAGTGTGGGCTCTGGGATGCTGCAGGCTTTGTGCAGCCTGGCTGGAATGCAGGCTGGAATACAGGCTCTCTCCTGCACATCCCTGCAGTGAATACTGACGAGCTGTCCCCGTTTGCAGCCTGAGGGTGATGAGTGAGCAATAATGTGGAGATAGGAGATGAAAAATAGTTCTGACTCCAAGTAATGCAGGGGGGAAGGAGTCCAGGTTTTGGGATGAGTTCACAGAGTGCCGAAGATGCTGCTCTGCCTCTTCTCTGCCTGGTTCTTTTTCAGAGGAATCCTCAGAATCATAGAAGAGTTTGGGTTGGAAGGGACCTTAAAATTCATGTTGTTCCACCTGCTGCCATGAGCAGGGACACCTTCCACTAGCTCAGGGTGTCCAACCTGGCCTTGGATGCTCTCAGGGATGGGGCAGCCCCAACTTCTCAGGGAATTCCATCCCATCCCTTACCACTCTCCCAGGAAGGATTTCTCCCCAATATCCCATCTTACCCTGCCCTCTGGCAGTGGGAAGCCATTCCCCCTTGTCCTGTCCCTCCATCCCTTGTCCCAGGTCCCTCTCCAGCTCTCTTTGAGCCCCTTTAGGCACTGGAAGGGGCTCTGAAGTCTCCCCAGAGCCTTCCCCTCTCCAGGCTGAACAATCCCAATTTCCCCAGCCTGTCTCCGTAGGAGAGGTGCTCTTACCAACTTCATGGCCCTCCTCTGGACTCGCTCCGACAATTCCACATAGTCCCTGTGTTGAGGGCACCAGAACTGCACAGAACATTCCAGGTGGGGACCTCAGGAGAGCAGAGTAAGTTTTCCCCTACAAAAGCTTCCCGGACTTCCATCAACCATCTGTCAGCTTGACCTGGGCTCTGGTTTTTTCCATCCTGCTCCAAACACGGTGCTGGCAGTCAGGGAAGAGGCTGGAGAGATAACAGGTCACTGCTGATGCCTCGTCTATCCCGAGCTATTTGTGGTGCCGTAGTAGCGTGAGGGTGTTTAGGAGCTGTCACCGTCACCGAGGGAATTAACTCGCAGAAATCCATATTAGGAGATCCTTAACTTTGTAACGGCAACCGAGTGACGAAGTTGGAAGTGGCAGCCCATCCATAACGTGTCTCTCAGGGCTGCGGAGCACGGCGGGCTCTGGGGTGGGAGTTATTGCTGTGTGCTCCAAGGTTTCTGTGCACGGGGTTATAAATTTACATGGACATTTTCTGGCTGTTGTTGGGCGGCATCAAATCGTGGCACGGTCGGTGCAGACCCCGTGGTTTCCACGTCCCTTTGAAAATCAACTTCTGTCCTTACGCTGGAGGATTTTTAATAAAAAATGGTGGATGGAAATAATCATGTCAAGCTTGAGTCATCCACCTCCATAGGCACTATCTAAAGGGTATTGTCAGGAGGCAAAAACATTTCCAGAGCAGGAATCTGACAAACATCACCTGAAGGGTGGCACATGCATGGTAAGTAGGCATTGCACGAAGCGCCTGGGAGATGCGAACTGCTCAGTGCCTTGCAGAGAAACCCCAAAGCTGAACCACAGCAGCAGCTATTTGGCCAGAAAGACATCGAGATAAATCCTTGCCTGACCCAGATTCCTTTGAAATCAGCAGTGGCTGTGCAGGAGGAAACGGTGCTGCAGGGCAGCTTTGGGCAGCTGGGGCTGGAGATCAGCTCCTGCCCCAGGAGATGGCTTTGTGGTATCTATAAGGGCTTTTCTGGGCTGGGAGAGATCTTTTGGCTCCAAGGTTGAGCTCCAGGGTGGAAATTCCAGAGCGTGGTTTTGCCTGCCCAACCTGGAGATGTGAGCAGAGGAGCACACCGAGTGGGGCAGAGCTGCTGCCTGCAGGAGCTTGGGGTGCAGGAGCTTCCAGGCAGGAATCTGGAGATTCCTCACCAAGGGACTTTTCTGGGATTAAATATTATACACCACGTTGCAGGAGGTGCTTTACCTGGTTTCTGCTTCTTCCCAGCAGCCTCCCTTCTGTCACCTCCAGAGGCTCTTTCCTGGGCTCCTGCATGGAAGAGAATCATGAGCAGCTCCAGCGCTGACTGGGAAACAGCTCTTGAAACAATTTAAAGGTCCTGGTTAAATGCTGCCCCATAGGGAGTTTAGATGAGCAGTTGTCTCCTGCTTGCCAAGAACAGAGGCAGTGCCAAGTGGCTCAAGGTTCTGAGCCCCAGCAGCACATCCAGGTGGGCAGTCACAGGGCTGGTGACATGCTGGGTCCCTGATGGGGACACAGGGCAGGTGAAATGGCCCCACATCACAAACACAGCTGTGCCATCCTAACCCTGCCTCTGGAAATAAGGCTGAAATCAGGGGTGTTACCCCCTTGTGCACGTCTGAGATGATGGTCCTTGGATGTTGTGTGTCCTGGGAGTCTGAGAAAGCTCCAGGAGGGTTTGGATGATGCTCTGGGGCACAGGGAGTGACTCTTGGGGATGGGCCTGTGCAGGGCTGAGGGTTGGACTCCAGGATCCTTGGGGGTCCCTTCCAACTCAGCATGTTCTGTGATTCTGTGGTTTTGGGATTCTGGGATTCCATGATTCTGTGATTTTGTGACTCTCTGATTCTCTGATTCTGCAATTCCATGGCTCTGTGATTCTGTGGTTCTGTGATTCTCTGATTCTGTGGTTTGGTGACTCCGTGGTTCCATCATTCCATGGTTCTGTGACCCTGTGATTCCATGATCCCATGGGTCTGTCCCCAGGCAGTCCCACTTGTTGTTATTGAGCAGAAACCCTGAGATCCACGAGAGTTGTGGCTCCTCCAGATCCTTGTTGTGCCTGGTGTTCCCAGAAGGGTTTGACACCCGTCCCCTGCTCGCTGGCCAGCTGGGCCTGTTGTGCAGCTCCTTGTCTCTCTCTCCAGCTGTTGATTTTTCTCTGGATCTGTTTGTTTGCCAGCAGAGTTTAATCCTGCTGATGGCACAGAAGGGAGAGGGACAGGCAGGGTCCCTCTAGCCCGGACAGACAGCTGGCTGTGCCCTGGGGCCACCCACACTGGTTGTTTTCAGTGTCTCAGGTGAGATCAAGTCATGTTTTGGAGAAGGAATGTGCTCCAGGAGGGAAACCCAGGGGAGAGAGGAATTAGTCACTTCACTGACTCATGTAGCAGCAACAGGCTGAGTCTGCTCGGCTTTGTGCTCATGGGAAGGGAAAAAACACTTGGAAAAGGGGAAAGAGGGAAGGAAGAAGGAAGGAAGGGAGAGAGGGATGAGTGGGGGAAGGGAAGGGAAGGGAAGGGAAGGGAAGGGAAGGGAAG
>VWZF01004010.1:0-30857 GCA_013396755.1 Sclerurus mexicanus | reverse complement strand
AGGAAAGGAAAGGAAAGGAAAGGAAAGGAAAGGAAAGGAAAGGAAAGGAAAGGAAAGGAAAGGAAAGGAAAGGAAAGGAAAGGAAAGGAAAGGAGGAAAGGAAGGAAATAAGGCAAGATACTGGCCTGGGACAGGGGACATGCCAAGGTGGACCGTACACTGGGACAGTGCCACTCCAGGATGCTCCGCACGTGGACTCGTGCACGGGGCTCCGAGTCCATACTCAGTGTAAGCACTGCAAGCAGCCTGTTAATTAAGTGGATGGAACTGTTTAAAACTCATTTTCTCGGGTTGCAGGAGCTCTTTTGAAGGAGAGGTTTATCCACAGCGTCGCTGCTGTGAGTGGCCATGGCTGGAAAGGGAATTATTTATGTCTTCTATTGGGCTTTGATAGTGTGTCGTGTCTCTGAATATAAAACTGCAGCATCACTGTGCAGAGTCCTGTGTGGACAGGAGCAGCTGTGTCTCTCGCTTCTGCTGAGCTCCTTCTGCTAATTTTCCAGCCACATATTTTAATTACAGTGTGGGTTTCCTTGGGACTCGGGGGTTCGAGGCATGAAGAAGCCTCTTTTAAGAAAGGGTAAAATCTGGTGCAGCATTAATAATCTTACAACCAGTAAATCCTGCAATGGGTTGGCTTGGAAGGGACATTAAAGCTCATCACATCCCACCCCCTGCCATGGGCAGGGACACCTTCCACCAGCCCAGGTTGCTCCAAGCCCCGTCCAACCTGGCCTTGGACACTCCCAGGGATGGGACAGGCACAGCTTCTCTGTGCCAGGGCCTGCCCACCCTCCCAGTAAATTCTGCAGGATTTTATTTTCTTGCAAGGCTCCCGCTTGCTCCAGACATTTCGTGTCCGGTGGAGTTGCTGATGGGAGGGGTGGTGGGTGCCTGTCCCAAGCTGAGGTTCAAGAGACTCCCCCGAGGCAGAGGTTTGTAGTTATTATTCCCTGGGGTGTGTCCCACTCCCTGGAAGTTTCCAGATGGCAGGATTGCCTGGAGCTGAGCTGAACCCCCTGACTGGTGCAGCTGGGAGGGCTCCATTCTCCTGAGCTCCTTTTGGGAATGTTTCCCCTGGGGCACAGAGGTCCCGTGTGACGCACAGACATCCAGCCAGCCAGCCCCAGCATCACCAACCTTCCACTCCCGGCCTCCAGGAAAGCTTTTTCCCATGAAATGAGTAGCACTTCCCACCCTAAACAGTGTCGGGACACCCAGAGCATCTGAGCACAGGGAGATCTGGCTCCTCCAGGTTTCACGGAGAGAAGGACCGTGTCTTGAGGCTTGGAGCTGCTGCGGGGACCACCAGGGGTGTAAGACAGCACTGGGACTTCTTCAGAACTGGAGATCCTCAGGAAGAAAGTGTCAAAAAACTATGGATGGGAGGGAAAACTGGAGAACAGAAAATATCTCCACCCTCCAATGCTTTGCAGGCCAAGCCCCACAGAAGGTGCTGACACTTTGGCAGGTTTATTGCCCGGGGGGACAAGCATTTTTTAGGGTGCAGCCTTGGGAAGGGCTTGCAGGAGCTCTGCTCCCCCTGTTCCACCCCCTCTGCCAAGGAGAATGTGTCACCTGGACTCCCTGCCCCCAAAATCCAAGAACAGGCAGCAGCATCATCTCCAAGGCAAGAGTCCTTGCAGCAAGAGAGTATAAATAAAATGAGATTGGCTGCCAACAAATTAGAATTACAGGGACACCATCTGGACAACAATTAGAGAGATGGTTTGAAGTCCAGCTATGCTGACATAGTTATGGGAACGACTGGTGGTGGATATTCCGATATCCTTGGGCAGGGCTTGAGACTCTCTGGCTTATTGGAGTGGAGAAGGAGCCTCTTTAAGCTGCAAGAAGTCGCTTTCGGGGCCTTCACGCAGCTCCTTCCAGACGTGCTGTGTTTGTCTCTCCCAGCAGAGGTGCTGCTGAGGCTTTGGTGCCCAAGACATGCCCTGAACCTGCAGGGATCCCGGTCAGGATACGGGAACGGAGCACATCCCCAGCAAGAGCCAAGCACGCTTTAAAAGGCATTTAAATCTCCCTGCGACACGTTTATACAAATTTTAATGCGGATTTTTAATTTTTTATGCATGCTGCTAGGCTGGGTCATTAATTTTACAAGTTCCTTCTGTCCCTTGTCTCAAACCCCTGGTTTTAGCAAGGGGCTGCTACTCTAGCAAGTGTTTCTGAGTGGACTCGGGGCTCTCATCCTTCCCTGCCTCGTTGCTCTGCCCACGTAGCCCCCCAGGGTCACTGCAGCCCGTAAGGACAGGACAGACACCTTGGGGCTGCAAGCAGAGGGGACTGAAAGCCTCTGGCTCCCTCATTTTCCAGCTGAAGGCACAAGAAAGCTGTGGATCCTGTGTGTTGGTGTGTTGGACACTGTCAGGTGGGCATTGCTGAGAACACCACTCCAGGTCCCAGTCAGCTCGTTTGGGATGTCAGTCTGTCTGGAGCATCTTTCCTTGGCAAAGGGAGACATCAGTTGCTGACCAAGCTTTGTGGCTTTTGGGGCTGAGCAGGGCTGGCAGTGCTGGAAGCAGCCTGGGAACATCCCCCACCCCAGCCCATAAAGGGGGGTGATGGTGCTCCTTTTTTGAGTTGGGTGGGAACTCTCTCAGCCATCCAACTCCTTCTCAAGCCACAGGACACCAGGGAAACTCAGGGTCGGACTGGATGGTCCTTGTGGGTCCCTTCCAAACTCATCCCATTCCGTGATTCTGTGAAACCCCAGCACTGCAGAAGCCACAGCAGCTCTGGGGAGTCAAGCACTTGTTCCCCAGCTGAAAGTCACTCTGCTGAACCATTTCTTCTCATTTAACTGCACAGACAGAGGCCCAAACCTGGACTCTGCCCTGGATTTACGCTGCCTTAGACTTCCCTCAGTGGCACTGAGTGCTGAGCCAAGGGCTGGCTATTTATTTCAATTCCTGGGGGCTCTTTATCAGCTCTGGGCTCAGGGGCTGATGCAGGGCTGGGAAAAGGGCTGGAGAAGCTGCCACTGGAGCAGTTGGAAGATGAATGGTGAACTCCAGCAGTGCAGCCCTGGGTGCCAGGCAGTTCTCTGGTCACGCACAGCATTTCCCACTTGGTCGGCGCTGGGCTCTGCAGCTCCATCCTTTAATTCCCGTGATTTGAAATACTTGAGGCTTTGGAGGTCATAGGGATGCTCTGCCTGCTGTGCCTGTGTCCTTTTTGGGGTTGTGGTGCTGTGGGCTGCCAGATGTCCCTCTGAGCTGCGGAGACACATATTTCAGCCAGGCTGTGGAAGTTCACTGTGGCTTTCAGCACTTCAGCTTTAATCAACTCCTAGCAAAGCTGAATCGATTCCCTTGGCTCCGTCAGAGCAGCCAACTCACCAAAGTGCAAACACCTGCAAACAGCCTCTGTTCTGCACTGCACCTCTACAGAGGGACGTTCAGAAGTGGGTTTTCCCCCTAAATAATGAGGTTTAGATGTTAGATCACAGAAGCACAGAATATTGAGAGTCGGAAGGGACCCACATGGATCATCCAGTCTATTCACTTAAGAGCTGGACTCAGAATATTCTGTGAGTCTGTGATCTAACATCTAAACCTCATTATTTGAGGGGAAAACCTGTTTCTGAGTGTTCCTCTAGATGGAGAAGCAGGAGGGCAGACATCTATTTGTAGTTGTACCCTGGGCTGTTTTGGGATCAATGACCCCTTTGTGCCTCAGTTTACCTGGGATCTATTCGTGGTTGTTCCCTGGGCTGTTTTGGGATCAATGATCCCTTTGTGCCTCAGTTTACCTGGGATCTGTTCGTGGTTGTTCCCTGGGCTGTTTTGGGATCAATGACCCCCTTGTGCCTTAGCACAAATACTTGGGAATGGCGAGGGGAGCAATTCAGCCAGCACAGCTTTGGGTGCTCTGGGTGAAGCATCACCCGTGGATCCTTGTCACCACGAGCAGTGGCTTTGCTTGGACTCCCCAGTGCCCGTGTCACTGTGCCGGTGGTCGCACCGTGCCCGTTGGTGACACGGGCAGGGGTTGGCACACAGGGACACTGCCTTGGCACACAGCTGCTGCAGGAATGACGGGGAGAAAGGCCCAGTGATGCGGGAGGGTTTCACCTGGCTCTTTGGAAGGTGCTTTTTCCCAGTGCCACTCGAGCAGTGCTGTGTCAAGGTCAGTGCTCCCGGCCTTGGCAGTCGGGCTCTTGGGGCACCTGCTCCAGGCGGGATCTGCTCTCCTGGCCCATGTCCATCAGCCACAGGGACCCCTCTGTGCTCTGCTGATGGGGACTGTGCTCCTTGTCCTCTTGTCCCTGCATATGAAAGGGCATTTGCTGTCCTGAGGATGAGGCCAGTGGCTTGGCAGGGTGAGAACTCGCTTAGCAGGGTGTGAGTCCAGCTGAGGGAGGCAGATGACAGGAATGCCAGGAATGAAACCAACAGAGCTGGCTGTCCTCCCCCTCTGGCTGGAAATCTCTGGTTCCCGGTTTCCCTTGCCCAGATGTGGGTGATGAGAACATCTCAGCCCCAGCCCCAGCTGAGATGAGAAATAGGTGGGAAATCTGGGCTCATCTGTGCAAGGATGCTCCTTCCCAGGATTTGCACTGGGTGGTCTCCCGAAAAGTCGAGCTGGGGAAGACAGGAGGAGAGGAGGGGAGGAACATGAGGCTGTGCCCTGGGGCAGGATGAGAAGAGCAGGGTGGAGGGCAGAGTTTGGAGCTGGAGAGGAGGTGGGATGATGGGCAGCCGCCTCCAGTGTTGGGTTTGCCCTTCCTGGAGCATAAATGATGGTCAGGTGCCTCCAGTGCTGGGTTTGCTGTCCCTGGAGCTGAACTGATCAGCCATTGACTGTGACCCTGTGGCCACAGCCACCAGATGGGTACAGGGGACAGAGTAGGAACCCAGTGGGGAATTGCTGCTTTTCCAGGTCCACCGGCTTTGGTGCCATCCAAAAGGATCAGTGTGAACCCTCTGGAGTGAGGCCGAGCTCCTGTGAGCACAAAGTGGGGCAGGTCCTCCAGGGGTTCGAGGTGCTCTGAGGCAGTGTGTGCTGTGGGTGCTGTGCAGGGCTGCAGGGACCCACGAGGGGTGGGGATGCTCCTGGGAACTTTGGGAACATCCCCCTTTGCTGTGCTGCTCTGACAGGGCTGTCCAGGAGCACAGGGAGTGCAGCAGAGCTCACCCAGAGAGTGGTTATCAAACACCGTGCCAGCAGAGCCACTGCAGCGCAGGGCGCAGGGGCTGATCTCACTGCAGTGCCTAAGGCTGATGCCAATCTGGCTCAGGCTCCTTGCTCTCCAAATGAAATGAGTTAAAACCAAGCTGGAGTTTGGCAGACTAAGGGCAGCCCAAGGTCCCGCACCTCCCTCCTCGCTGGGGGATGTTGCTCCGTGCAGGCAGAGAGGGCTCAGCCAGGGGCTCTCTGGGCACCCCGGTGCTTGCACCTCACGGGTGTTGGAGGATGAGCTGAGCCAGGACCGTGCTCTGTGCCGTGGTCTCCTGCTCATCTCCGCTCTGAACGGCCCTTGGACCCTGATCCAGCTGAGAGGACCCAAAGGGAGGGATTGTGGCCGTGCTGGGACCAGCAGCAGGGCCCGAGTGGCATCGCGTGAAGCAACACTCCGAGCGAGCCGTGACAGGAGATTGTGGACCTGACTGTCCCCAGGGACGAGGTTTGCAGAGTCCTGCCACCTGTCAGTGGTGGGGAAAGCAGACAGGACCCAACACCCATCTGCGATTGGAATGGGGCTGACAAGTCGTCAGTTGTTGAGTCCCAGGTGTCACAGGTGATGCTGAGACCCTTTGCAGCAACACCCACGAGACAACCAAGAGCAAGAAAAATAACTTCCAGGAATGTCTGGAATTTTCAGTCTTTAGTATTGCACAGCACAAAGTCTTTCTTAAAACGTTCCCTTTATTTTGATAACAATTATGGAGAAAAAAAAGAAAGAAAGAAATAAAACTCCAAAGCATTGGTAGTGAAAGATATTTATGTCTTGTGGTCCTGAGTGCACATCATTAAGATGTCATTAAAGAGAAGCCTCCCTCTCTAAATAAGCCATTAGAACACAAGCCTGTTAGAAACATGAGGGCTGAGGCAGTATTTTGTATTTTAGGATTATTCTTTTCGGCAATTTCTTTTTAATTTGCTGAGAAACACAAAATCTCATTACTTTGCTTTCAACTAAATCTAATCCGGGGCACGAGATCGTGTGAGTAGGTTTGGATGGGGAGGGGGGAGAAATGTGGCCGTGGAACTGATTGTAATTGCTGCTACTTCCCCAAGGTAAAAAAGATTGGAAGTTTTTTTTCCCCTCAGCAATTCTTCCTGTTTGCTACATAAGGAGTAAATTGTGCTCTGAGGGGACACAGCAATTTCTGCCTTTGAAATGTGAAACTGTGTTTGCCGACGTGTCTGGTGGCTGAAATGCCCATCACGGCGACTTAAATGCAGCTTGTCACCGCTTTGTAAATTTGATTTCAGCGTTGCAGAAGGGAAAATACAGAGTTGGAGGGTATCGCCAAAATGGTGTTGTCTCCTGCCTCGCTCCTCGGGAGGTGGAAGTGAGATGGGCTCAAGTTTCCCCCTGTAAAAGCACCAGAAGTAACAACATCTCTGGTTGCACAGGAGGGAGAAACCAAGTCTGTACCTCAGGGAGATTTAACAGCCCCCGGACAGGCACTGCCTCCCAAATGCAGCTCTGCAAATTAGGGATTTTTCAGTTCATTAGAGTTAAAATAGGAAAAAAAAGTGGGGGGATGCATTTCAATTTCAGCCGAATCAGCGCATTTGAATTTTGTGCATTTTTCTGCCACTAATTGGAAGCTGGGAGGAAAAAAAAAATAAATTCATCTGTTCCAAAACAACGTGTTTGAGCTTTTTAACTTCTCCCTCTTCTGAAGGTGTGGCAAACGTGGAGACTTTGGCTGGCCAAGTCAGACGCTTCCATTGGAAGTGTCAAACCAGAACATTCCCTTTCAGCAGGAGCCTGGACATGCAGCTCGTGCAGCTCCTGGAGTGTCTCAGAGAGGCTCAGGCTGTGCTTTTGTGGTGAAAGCCCTTCAGGAGACACATCACTTTGTGGTGTTGGCCAAGCCAAGGTGTGGTGGTGGAGTGAGGAGGAGGGTTGGTCCCGTCCTGACCAAGTGGTGGCATCACGACTGGGTCACCTCGAGGCTTTGTGTCCTTGGGGTCTTGCTCCTTCCGTGCCAATGTCCTACAAGTGGCTCTCAAGTGCTTTAATTGCCCTGTTGAGGAGCTGAGCTGGGTCTGCTGGCAAACCCACAAGGAACAGTGACCAGTTCTCTGTGGGGACAGCACCCAGGGAAGGGCTGGAGCTGTGTCAGGGCAGGGTCAGGTTGGATCTCAGCAAAAGGTTCTTCCCCCAGAGGGTGGTGGGCACTGCCCAGGCTCCCCAGGGCAGTGGGCACAGCCCCAAGGCTGCCAGAGCTGCAGGAGGGTTTGGATGATGCTCTGGGGCACAGGGGGTGACTCTTGGGGATGGTCCTGTGCAGGGCTGAGGGTTGGGCTCCATGATCCTTGGGGGTCCCTTCCAGCTCAGCATATTCTGGACTTCTGGGATTCCAGCCCAGGGTGCCTCTGAGCAGTAAAAATATACAAGGTTTGGTTTGGATTGAGATGCAGAGCAGACACTTCCCCTGCCCACCCCACTTCGGGTCTGTTAAAGGGGTTAGGGGAGCTAATGACTTCTTCAGGATCCATTCCAGTTGCCTTCCAGGCTGCTTTCTCAATAGCTTTCCGTTGCTATATTCCCCATCTTCTCTTTTGTCTCGCTCTCATTTTTCACAATAAAAGTGGAATATATGAGCCAAGGAGATGGAAGCAAAGCAAATAAAGAGGCTGGTTAAATACAGGGGTCTGGAGGGAGTCTGGCTTTTCCTCAGGCTTCCCTCCTATCCTGCACTGAGGTCTGGTGTTTTCACCTCCCTTTTCTACTGTTCTTCTCTGATAAACAGCAAACAGGAGCCGTGCTTTGATTGCTTTTGCTAAGGGTAAGGCTCCAGTGTCCCGTCTGGGGGATCACGTACCAGTAACACAGAAGGAGACTGGATTAGCCAAGAAGCCTCACACTTGAAAAGCTGTTGATCGTGACTTTTTGAGGGGTTTCGAGAGGCTTTTCCAAGCAAGTTGAGTTTTCTTGTCTCGCTGTGCCAGCGCAGCAGGTCGAGGTTTTTGCCTGGGCGATGCGATCCTGGTGGGCACCCCGTGGGTGTTGCCGTGGCACAGAGGGAGTTGCCGTGGCAAAGCGCTGATTCCGCAGTGCACCGGGCGATGTCTCTGGGGATGTTTATTTGCAGTAACAGCGACCTGGAGCTGCTGTTTGCAGGTATTTCCTGCTATTCTGGCCCCCTCGAAGGCTCTGCAGCTCTGCAGCACACACAGAGTCGGGGCTGGACTCGCAGTGGGGAGCCCTGGCAAATGAAAAGCTCTTCGATACCTCGCTGAGCTCGGCAGGGCGTGTTTCTCCAGCCCAAACGTTGCACATCCCCGCATTTCCTCATGGTTTTCTGCATGGAGAAGCTGCCCATGGAGGGTTTCCTGGGAGGCAGAAGTGTCGGTGTCCTTCTCCTTGCTTGGCCAACAGAAGAGCTGCTGCAGCTTGGAGAGGGACTTCTTGTCGCCAAAGCAAGACGTGCTTATTTTGCAAATAAGGAATTCTGATCCCATGGATAGAAGGAGCAAAATTCCCATCAACACAGCTGGGCTTTCGCTCCCTGATGCTGAAAAATTCGGATAACTGGCTAATCTCTTTCTCATGGAAAGCTTTTCAGTAGCAGCTCCTGGAGAAAGGTTCATCCTCACAGCCTGAGTTTCAGCTCCCCTAATTTATGGGGGGGGACTCTGGACATCACAGGGTCATGGGGTGTTTTTTGGGATGTAGCTCATGTGTCCACCTGAGCTAATCTTGACCATCTCTTACCTGCTGCCTGATAAGGATCTGCCAGTTCCTGGTGGCCCAACACCAGTCCCATCCCAGTTGGCACCTGAGCCTGCCTTGCGTGAGTGGGCAGCCCCAAGGCTGCTGTGGGTGTTTCGGCTGAGAACTGAGGCTCTTTTGAACCTTACTCCTCTGGGTAATTACCAGTATGATAATTGATGTGCTTCGTTAGTAATCAGCTTTCTGCATTCCCACTTACCTCGTCCAGCACTTGCTCAGGAGGCCTCGGAGGCTTTGATGGGATGAGAGCAACACAAATGGAATGAACGGGCTAAGAGAGAAACTCGGAGGCAGGAGGGCCATGGACCTGTCTGGTTTAGCTCCAAAACAGATTAAACAAAGAGGTTTGATGCCCTTTTTGACATTTTCTTCCCACCCATGCAGGGAGACACTTTCTACACCACCATTGTGGCCTCAGCTCTGGCTCGTGGTGGTTTTTGATGGCCTTGGTGGGAGCAGAACCATTTCTGGCCATCCCGAGGACCAACACAGACCTTACCCACAAGGAAGGGAAGCCCTGGAGAACTGGAGAACTCATTGAGACTTCTCTAACCCCTGATCTTCTGTTGTCCATGGGGACAGCTGGGCATCCTCAAGGAGCTACAGTCAGCCCGTGTAGCTCTTTCTGGAAGGACCCTGAGCTTCAGCTGAAGTTTGAAGTTATGTGGGATAACGCTGGACAGCTGTGACAAGCGTTTATGGGTGTCAGCTCAGGGACGTGTGTAGGAATCTTCGAGCCATAAATACTTGGTGAGGGTTGCAGTGACTTTTTAATTTCAGTGGGAAATGCAGAATGTGGCAGCCAGAAAAAAAAACCCAAACCATGGTACAAAAATAGTCGTGGCCCTTTTGGGAAGAGGAAATGTTATTCCACTAAAAACAGCAACCCCAATTAAATGGGAGCTCTTAAAAGAACCGACTAGCTAATTACCTAGATAAGGACGAGGCAGACTCTTGCACATGGCAAACAGCTTTTGGGGGGAACTTTTCGCTCTGTACATATGTCCAAGATGATTTATTTTCTTGCCACAAGCCCAAAATTGCCTGTGCTTTGTAAATATTGTGGTTGATGGCTGTAAAGATTTCCGATGAGATCAAGTTGGAAAGAGTCAGATGGTCAACCACAGTCACCAGAACTGGAGGATTTCATTAATGGGCTTGGGGGCACGGCCAGGCACGTTGTCAGCCTTATTTTAAATAACCACCAACATGGGAAGGGAAGGCAAGGCAAGGCAAGGCAAGGCAAGGCAAGGCAAGGCAAGGCAAGGGATCCACCCCTGGAGACTCACGTGGTGGGTGGTTGGAACACGGTAATTTTAAAAGCAGGTTTCTTTTACAACTTCTAATTGTGAAAGAAGGGGGAGACATCCATTTTCTAACTGGGTTGTGGGAAGTGGCTCGTGGCTTTGCTGGTGGCATGTGTTGAAGGTGATGGTGATGGCTTTGTGGTTGCATTGCATGGGGTGGGCACTCTCTTCTCCCAGCTAACCAGGAGGTTTAGGGTGGATTTTAGGAAAAATGTCTTCATGGAAAGGGTGATCAGGCACTGGCTCAGCTGCCTGGTGTAGAATTCAAACAGCGTGTGGATGCGACACTTGGGGACGTGGGTTAGTGGAAGGCTTGGCAGTGCTGGAGGATGGTTGGACTTGGAGCTCTTGGAGGTCTTTTCCAACCTTAAGGATTCTGTGGTTCTGTCCTGCACCAGCCCAGGGCTCTCTGCACCCACAGGGTGCCCTTCCCTGCTGTCACCTCCTCTAAGATGAATTTTCATCACTCTTGCACATCTCCAAATCACTTCTGTTTTGACATTAATAAGAATAGCAAGGAGTTCAGAGAAAGTAGTTTTGGCATCTACTGTATTTAATTTGCACTAACTTTCATGTGGAGTTTAATTTAGACTGATGAGAGAGGCAGTTTTATGAGTATAAAACTCCATTAATTACAGATCCTGTCTTAATTATAAATGGCTCTATTTTAAAGCGAGTTTTACAACCAAAATTAAGACTTGGAGCAGTTCAATCAATACAAACATCAATTAGACCCGACTTTGTACTCCAATTAATTTATAAAGCTTCCCAATGAAGTGTAAAAAGTGGGCCACTTTGTACTCCTCTTTCTGCCATTCCCGGGCATCAGGAGGTCTCTGTGGTTTCATTAGCAGCCTCCTCATGATCAGCGTGGATGGAATCACAAACTTCCCAATGATCTGCTCCCTCCCAAAGAAACCCACGGAGCGAACCGCTACAATGGTCCAATGTGGCACAAGAAAAAGGGGAAGAGGTTTGTTCATCTGGCCGTGGTCCAGCAAAGTCTGGGATCTTGAGGTGGAAAGGACTGTCCCACCAGGCCATGGCTGCTCCAACGAGCTCCAGGAGACCCCAGGGTAGGACAGGGCTACTTGTCTTAAATATCATGGTCATGGAATGGTTTGGGTTGGAAGGGACCTTAAAATCATCTTGTTCCACCCCCTGCCATAAGCAGGGACACCTTCCATTCACCCAGGTTGCTCCAAGCCCTGTCCAACCTGGCCTTGGACACACATGAACCTCTTGGAGCTTTGTCCATGTTCAGTGTTACCATCCCAATTTTACAGGTCAGGCACAGTTGGTTTCTCTGCACCATCTTCTCAGCAGCTTTGCCCACTCAGAGCAGTTGGTGTTGCATCTTCTCACTCTGGAGACCTGTGTCCTTTACAGTCCCATCAGGAGCTGAGGATCTAGCCCAACCAGGGAGTCAAGACCTGCTCCTGGTGGTGTAAAATTGACCTGAATCCTTGCTCTGATCTTCAACCAGTGCTGCAGATGGTGGTGAACTCACCTACACTGCACCAAACAAGATTTTCTCACTATCAGAGGGTGAGGTGGACAGACCTGAGGCTCCCATGGGGCTCCCAAGCATTAAGAGAGGAAGTGAAATATTTCTTTGCTTCTAAACTGAATGAGAGATCATCTACAAAGAGCTGGGAAAGAGCAAATCTTGATTCCTGGAGAGTCATCTGGGCTTTCTCTTCCCTTCAGCAGAAGGGAATCACAGAATCCCAGAATAGCTTGGGTTGGAAAGGACCTTAAAATCCATCCAGTGCCACCCCATGCCATGGGCAGAGACACCTTTCACTGGCTCAAGTTGCTCCAAGCCTTGTTCAACCTGGCCTTGGACACTTCCAGGGGTGATGGGGCAGCCACAACTTCTCTGGGGAGCATTCTCCCAGGTGTGCATGCCACGTAAAACTCTTAGGAAGAGTTAAACCTTTAATGCAGGATTTAGAAAACCAGGGACCTCTCCTTGAGCTTTAGACTGGTCCCAGTTGTCTTCTCCTCCCCCAGCCCCTCGGGGCAGACACTCCCTGCCCACGCAGTGGTGGAGCTGCTCCCACATGGGACCCCAAGCCAGCAGCGAAACCAGCCAGAAACGGTAACTCGACCCCGCGTCAGGTCGTGTGGGAAGCGGGGAAGGGCTGGAGGTGGGTGTTGGCACGGTTCTGGTTTCCTTTCGGGTGGCACCGGGGCTCTGAGCGAAGCCAAGCTCGGGGCTCTGCGACTGTTTGGAGCTGGGAAGAGAAAAAGTCAAGCAAACAAAGCAAAAACCTGCTCTGAATTACCATAAGCTTTTTTGGATGTTTTAAAGCCTTTCGAGCAGAGCCATTCGTACCGGAGCAAATTCTCCCAAGATATTTTTAGACGATATGAGCAGAAAAATATTACTCCGTGGCAAGCTGTTTACAAATCTGCTGCCCTTGTTTAGTGCTAGTAAAACTCCCTGCCTGGTGTGCTCGGAGCGCACTAATGACTTGACAGAAGCCACACGATGATGTCCCTGCAAAGCGCTGTCCATCGGCTTGGCCCTGCAGCTGGGCCCGTGTGCAGCACTTTCCATAATGAAGTGGGAATGTTTTGGCAGCTTTTCCATTAAAACAGGCAGAGAGAGGCGGAAAAGAGCCAATTACTGGCCGTTCTCCGTCCTCTCCATGCCGTTCTGGAAGTGCCCACTCCGGGTGTTAGCGGCTGATCTGGAGGCACCTCTGGCTTTCACCTGCAGGGAGGTCGGTGGGAGTGGTTTGGGGGGTTCCCGGTGGAGGTGGCTGAGGTGGATGGTCTGTTGTGTGTGCCTGGTTTAGGAGATGGGCCCCGGTAGAGAGTCAGATCTGCTCCGAGATGTTACCACATTCACAGGCATGGACACAACTGCTGGGAGTTGGAGAGGTGGCACCAAATGTGCTGAGCTGGGAGGGACCCCCAAGGATCCTGGAGGGCTGCTATGGAGAGAGCTGCAAAACGAGGCTGGAGATGCTTGGAGGAGCTGGGATCACAGCAGAGGTTGAATTGATTTGCTTTTCTTTTTATCTGTCTGGAGAGAAGGAAAAAAAGAGGTCCTGCTCTGTAAAAGCTTCAAGGAGTTCTCCATGCCCTGGTGGAGTGGTGGTGGAGTGGCAGGAACCCACCTCTGGCTGCTCCCAAGGCTCCTGTTCCATCCCAAGGATGTTGTGGTGCCCCATGAGCAGTGACACAGGATCACACACAGAACCCACAGGGATCCTGGAGTCCAACCCTCAGCCCTGCACAGGACCATCCCCAAGAGTCACCCCCTGTGCCCCAGAGCATCATCCAAACCCTCCTGCAGCTCTGGCAGCCTTGGGGCTGTGCCCACTGCCCTGGGGAGCCTGGGCAGTGCCCACCACCCTCTGGGGGAAGGACCTTTTGCTGAGACCCAACCTGACCCTGCCCTGACCCAGCTCCAGCCCTTCCCTGGGTGCTGTCCCTGGTCCCACAGAGCAGAGCTCAGTGCCTGCCCCTCCTCTGCCCCTCCCCAGGAAGGTGTCCCTGCAATGAGGTCTCGTCTCAGTCTCCTCTTCTCCATCTGGACACACCAAGTGCCCTCAGCCATTCCTTGGATGGTTTTTCCTCCAGGCCTTTCCCCCTCTTTGTAATTGTCCCTTGGCCAGTTTGAGCATTTCAGGTCCTCCTTAGTGCCATTCCTTGGGAAGAGATCAACTCCTCTTGGCTTCAAACTAATGGAGAGCAGGTTCAGATTGGATATTAGAAAAAAATCCGGGGTGCAGGTGTTGGCCACTGCCCCTCTCTGGGCATTGAGGTGGAGATGCCAACCATTCCCCATCACCCCTGGGGTCCAAGAGCACACTGAGCAGGGTGTACTCACGTGGTGGGGCAACAGGGCATATGAATACTCTGAAGGTTGATACGGACTCCTATGGAGAGGAGATCCCAGCCTATCCCAGTAAACCCCACTGGCCTGTCCCTTATGTTGGTTATGGGGATGTGACCAAGCTCGTAGACTATGTCACTTCTTCAATGATCTTGGGGAAGCTTCTGTTCCCATGGGAGGCACTTCCAGTACTGCAGAGAGGTAGTGTGGGATTTCCACCTTGGATGTTCAGGGGGTTGGGTTTAGGGGCCTGGATGCTTCTTTATTTTCTTCTACTGCAACAGATCTTGTGAAGGGTTTGGTGGGAGCTCCACATTTCAGGTGGCTCTGAGTGTTCTGCAGTGGTTGAATGGGCCAAGTTGGAAGGACAGATGACGTGAAACAAGTTGTGTGATCGCTTGACAAAGATTTTTCAGTCTGAACACAGCCAAGGATATGGTAAATCTACGTCTCTAAAGTGGGTGAATGGTGTGGAGAATGAGAACAGGGAACAGTTGTTTGCTGTCTGTTCCAAAACAAGAGCTGCAAAATGTCAGATGGAAGTTGGAGGAGGTGTTTCAGAAGAGGAGAAAGTGGATCATCACACAGCGCATGGTTAAGCCATGGAACTTCTTGCTGCAGGACAAACAGAAGTAAATGTGACCATAAAAGAAATTGAAAGATTTGTAGAGGTCTTGGGACTGTTTGGAGATGGACCCTTGATTGAGGATCAGATCTACCCTGACCTGTTGTCACCGTTCCCAGGCACGGACACACAACTGCTGCTGGGACCTGGGGGGATGTTGTTGTCCCTTGGTCAGTCTGAGCATTTCAGGTCCTCCTCAGTGCCCGTCCTTCTGAAGAGATGAGCTCAGCTTGGCTTCAAACTGACGGAGAGTAGGCTGAGAGTAAATATGAGAAAAAAATCCTTCCCTGTGAGGGTGAGGAGACCCTGGCACAGGTTGGGCAGAGAAGCTGTGGCTGCCCCATCCCTGGAAGTGTCCAATGCCAGGTTGGATGGGGCTTGGAGCAACCTGGGCTGGTGGGAGGTGTCCCTGCCCATGGCAGGGAGTGGGATGAGCTGAGCTTTAAGGTCCCTTCCATCCAAACCACTGTGTGATTCTCTGAACACTGTCCTGGGTGAGCTTCATCCAGGCTTTGGGGGAGCAGAGGGAATATGTGACCTCTTGAGGACACTTCCAGTCCCTTGCTGGGATTGGTGTAGTCCCCTGTGTGATGGACCAGATGGGAAGGAATGGTAAAGGGAAAGCAGCTACAACAAATTTGTGGTGTGATTCTTGGGGTTGTTCTGTGCAGGGCCAGGAGCTGGACTTTGATGATCCCTCTGGGTCCTTTCTGGCTCAGGATATTCTGTGATTTGCTGAAACTGGCAGACCTGCTTGGGATTTTTCCACCTCTCTTTGCTGAAATACACTAAGAGAGAATATCCAATGGAAATGAAGAAGCAGGTGCTGTTTTCATCCTTTTTCACCTCCTGGCTCACCTTGGTCCTGTGTCCAGGATCCTTCAGTGCGCTCATGCTGAGGCACAGCCCCCTCCATGGGCAGCTGGCACATGGATACAGCCTGTGGAAGGAGCACAGCTGGGATTTCCCTCCTCCCTCTTATCCTTGGCCGCTGTGAAATCCCCTGGAGCTGTTGGCAACCTGCAGGACTTGCAGCAGCTTCTCTAATAGCTCGGGGATGTGGTTTCAATGGAGGAACATCTCCAAGATAACGGGCAGGTTTTGTCCAGCACGGTGGGCTCAGCTGGAGAGGGATGTGGGGAGTCTCTGCAAGCAGAAGCTGCAGCTCAGCTTGGGACACAAACCAGCAGCTTGTTTTTTGTTCTGAGAGAAGCTGCTTCCATGGGAGAGGGGTGGGAATATCAACAGGAACTCTGGGTTATTCCCCCCAAAACTGACGTAGAAACTTTGCTCCTTTGTCTCTTAGTGAGACACTTCCCTGGTGCTCTCTGTCCTGAGGTGTTTCATAACCAGCTTCTGAATGAAGTGGTGTTGGAACAGGGTCCTGGAGCTGTTGTGCACCTCTGGAAGAGCCCAGAGCAGGTCGCCAGCAGAACACGTGTCTGAGCTGTCTCTCACTCACTTCAGGGAGTTGTGTGGTGTTTGTGCTGGGAAAGGGATTAATGCCGGATTCTTTCTCTTCCTGGCTACTTCGTGCTGGGAATCCAGACTAGGGACTAGGTTTGCTTTGAATTTAATTATGTATTTAATGGTAAAGCTGCCAAGAGCAGTCAGGTAGTTTGTTGTTTTTTTTTTTCCTTTATTATATTTCTTATGAATCTAAATAGATTAATGTTTGCAAGAAATACTTCCAGAGTAATTTTATCAAACAACTTCATTATTGCCGTAGGAAATTCAAGGCAATTTTAATCTGGGACCACTTCCACTTCGCATTCCATCCAGACTGAGTTTTAGAGGCAAGCACTGCCTATGGCTTGTGTTATACATGGATATTGTGCTGATATATTGAGTTTCCTGCTGCTTCCACGCTACTTGTATGCCCCAAGTGTCTGTGCTGATGTCTTGTGTTTGCAGGTGATTAGTTAATAGTTGTTGATGATGAATAAAAACCTCTCTTTGCTGTGTTAACACTGTTAAAAGCAAGACAGGCAGTGCTTGCAGGTGAGTGAAATAATGACAGCACAGAAACATCATCCAATCATGGAATGGCTTGGGTTGGAAGGGGCCTTAAAGATCATCCAGTACCACCCTCCTGCCATGGGCAGGGACACCTTCCACCAGCCCAGGTTGCTCCAAGCCCCATCCAATCTGGCCTTCAACACTTCCAGGGATGGGGCAGCCAGAGCTTCTCTGCCCAACCTGTGCCAGGGCCTGCCCACCCTCACAAGGAGGAATTTCTTCCCAATATCCCATCCCTTGCCCTCTGGCAGTGGGAAGTGCTCCAGCAGTTCCATGTCCTTCCTGTGTTGGGGGCACCAGAACTGTACACAGTATTCCAGGTGGGATCTTACAAGACGAGTCACCTTGNATTGATCCTGGGGGTTCTGCTGACTCAGGTGCAGCCCCAGCCCTTGGTCTTGTCAAACCTCATGAGATTCCCAGGGGCCACTCCTTGAGCTTGTCCAGGTCCCTCTGGGTGGCCCCGTCCTCCAGGTGTGTCACTGCACCCTCAGCTTGGGGTCACCTGCAAACCTGCTGAGGGTGCCCTCAATCCCTTCATGGGTCATTAATGAAGATACTAATGAGCAGAAAATGAGGAGGAGCAGCGTGACAGCTGCAACTCCATCACTAAATAAACTTCATCCATGGTATTTCTCTTATCCCCGAGTTTCTCCCCCTCCGCCCGAGGCAGGGACGCAGCGCGCCCGTGGCCGCCCTCGAGACCTCCTGTCACACTGATTGCTTCAAGTGCCTTTGGAATCAAGTGCTGGACAGGCAGCTCAAGATCATTTCACAGTCGTTTTTCATGTGCCGGCGAGTAAAACGGCGGTGAATAATGCAGCAGGACGGAGATGGGGAAGCTGCTTCGCGTTGTAAATCTCGAGGGGCAGCAGCCCCTCTCCCCCGTGCCCTCGAGTGCAGGGTGATCATCATGACATAAATAACAACTGCGGCGACAGACGGGAACGCGCGAGGGCTGCTATGGAGAGAGCTGCAAAACGAGGCTGGAGATGCTTGGAGGAGCTGGGATCACAGCAGAGGTTGAATTGATTTGCTTTTCTTTTTATCTGTCTGGAGAGAAGGAAATAAAGAGGTCCTGCCCTGTTTGTAAAAGCTTCAAGGAGTTCTCCGTGCCCTGGTGGAGTGGTGGTGGAGTGGCAGGAACCCACCTCTGGCTGCTCCCAAGGCTCCTGTTCCATCCCAAGGATGTTGTGGTGCTCCATGAGCAGTGACACAGGATCACACACAGGACCCACAGGGATCATGGAGTGCAACCCTCAGCCCTGCACAGGACCATCCCCAAGAGTCACCCCCTGTGCCCCAGAGCATCATCCAAACCCTCCTGGAGCTCTGGCAGCCTTGGGGCTGTGCCCACTGCCCTGGGGAGCCTGGGCAGTGCCCACCACCCTCTGGGGGAAGAACCTTTTGCTGAGATCCAACCTGACCCTGCCCTGACACAGCTCCAGCCCTTCCCTGGGTGCTGTCCCTGGTCCCCACAGAGCAGAGCTCAGTGCCTGCCCCTCCTCTGCCCCTCCCCAGGAAGGTGTCCCTGCAATGAGGTCTCCCCTCAGTCTCCTCCAGCTGGACACCCCAAGTGCCCTCAGTGTCCTCACATGCTTCCCCTCCAGGTCCTTCCCCATCTCTGTGCCCTCCTTTGGACACTCTCCAATGGCTTCAGACCTTCCTTACATTGTGATGCTCAAACCCTCCCCAATATTCAAGTTAAGGCCACCCCAGTGCAGAACAGACCTGCTGGTCTGGAGCTCTGGATGACCTGTGATAGCACCTGGGAGCACCCAGGACGTGCTTTTGGCCCCCCCTGCCCTGGGATGTGGCCATGAGGCAGCAGGAAGGAGCAGCTGCTCCCCTTCCCTTCAGTCCAGAGTTTCAACTCCGATGGTTTCAGGACAAGGAAAGGTGCTCCTTGCCCTCACTCCTGGCCAGCCGTTGAGATGGAGATGGGCTCAGCCGGGCACAGCCTGGTGCTCAGAATGCCAAGGTCATGGGTTCAGTCCCTGGAGGGGCTGTTCGCTGAAGATTTGGACCTGACCATTCCTGTGGGACGTGATTATCCTGTGATTAATCTGATCCATGGTGGGATCCAGCCACCAGGATGCTGGGCAGAGGAATGTACCGGGTGCCTAAAATCCCAGACTGCTCCTGTTTTCTGCACAGCTGTGAGGATGGGATTTCACCCACGCCGAGCCAAGGCTGAGTCCTGGGGGACAGGGGGATGGCTCGGTCTCCAGGTGGGACTGGAGCCCTGCGGGGATGCAGGGAGACAAACCAACTTCAGAACATTTATGTTGATCTCCTGTGTCACGACTCATGTTTCTGTTTTGCTTCTGATGTTTCTCTCTGTCTGGGAAAGAAAAAGGCCAGAATTGCTGGGCAGGCAGTGCAGGAGCTCCACAAGGACAGGAGATCCACGGGGAGAAGTGACTTTGTGTCATCCCTTCTATATCCAAAAGGGTTTCATGCACTTCTCCAGCCCTGCAGGTTCCTGCAGAGGACCCTGAAGTGTTGCTCACCCAAGGAAAGCTTACCAGGAGCAAGAGCTCCTGTGCCGGGCTGGAAGAAGCAGATGTGAATGTGGGAGGCAAAAGCCCTTTCCAGAACTCTTGTAGGCTTGGAGAAAGGGAGGCATCAAAGGGCTCTTCCAGCACTGGGTGGAAGCATAGGAGGCAAGAAAAAGGAGGCTTTCTTTTCTCTCACCCCTGCCCACTTCCTAAAGGCCACCACTTGAACCAGACCCAGATGGAAGGAAAAGTTCTTTCCATGGTTTTATATTGTTTTTCTTTTCAGCTCTTGCTGCACTTTTTTTTCCCCCCCTACATTCAGCTTCTCATTTCTTATCTACTTCCTTGCATGAATAAGATATGGCACAAATTTCTCTGACACGGCTGCCTCCTATAAATACCCTTCTGTGGAGAGAGAATATGGACTCTGTGTGTGTACATGCAACTCGAATCCTAAATGACGTTCCCAGTATTGTGTCTTTAATGGGAACTCACCGATTAGGTGCATGAAACGCTACAGAAAACTGTGCTCAGTTTTAATACAAAGAGTACTACGGTTGCTAAGAGACTGATACTTCGAGTTTGGAAATCTTCAGCCCCACTAGATATATTATCTTGGCAAATTGGACTTTCTGAGTTGGCAGCAAACGGGAAAGAGTAACTTTTAAAAATAGAGATAATTTACATGACGTCAAAGACATCTGGTGTCCTTTTCTAGCAATGTGAGACTGATCTATTTTGCTTATGTGTATAAATCACTCTGCACCCAGCGCCTGCCTTGGAGTCTGATTTATTAATAAACCCCCTTTGTGCTTAAGATACTTAGCCAGGTTTATTTTAATTAAACTGGCCGTGTGTTTACAACACACAGGACCCGTCCACCCTGTGCGTTTTGGAGCACCTCAGCCTCGTACCTCTGTAAAAAAGCAGCACCTTGTCCTGCCCAAAAACACCCACCAGGCTGTGCAGTGACTCAGAGAGGACAGTCACTCATCTACCTCACTGGTAAATGTGCTCCCCCATCCCCTACAGCCCCTGCAGTGTGGCTGCAGACTTTATTCCCACCTGGCTGATGGGCTGAATCCCTCAGCCTAATTCCCCCCCGAAACTGGTGGGGGCAGAGAAAGGGGAGAGGAGCGTCTGGGCTTCATCATCCCTCACCATCCCTGATACTTGTCGGTCTGGAGCGGTGCTGCTGCTCCTGGATGGCAGAGGAGGCTTTGAGTGACAGCTGGGAAGCAGGCAGGGAGCTGGGATTTGGGGACTCTCCTGCCCCTGGATGGCAAAGGGGGCTTTGAGTGACAGCTGGGAATCAGGCAGGGAGAGGGGAATCAGGCAGGGAGAGGGGAATCAGGGAGGGAGAGGGGAATCAGGGAGGGAGAGTGGAATCAGGCAGGGACTCTTGTGCTGAGGCAGCAGAGAAGCAACAAGGGAACTGGAGAAGGGGCTGAAATGGGCAGCACGAGGCTGGTGTGAGAGGAAAGGGAATGAATTAGAAATGACTCCAAGACTGGGCATGGGAGGAGATTCCACAAAAAAGAAAAAACAAGCAGGAGGAGCTTTAACTCGGAACTGCTCGTGGAATTCTGTCCATGAAGAACAATTGGTTCATAAAGCATGTCCCTGTAGGCAAAGGAGATGCTGAATTTGCTGTTGGGTGGGTTCATCTCATGGTCTTCCTCACCTTTGGGAGGGATTTTTGAGGGAATGGGGGATGCCTGGATCGTGTTCCTCATGTATTCCTAAACATCTGAAATACTTCCCATCAAACACAGAGGTTATTAAACCCGTCGGACTGATTTGCTCAGACATTGCTCTTTATTAGAGCACATTTGGTCTAAATAAATGTATACAACCTTTTTGATTGAAATACATATATATTAACCAGATAACCTGTATTTTTAGGGTTCTGATCGGACTGCCTGTCCAGGATTTTGGGACAGAAGGATTTCACTTGTGTTTGGGCAGGAGAGGAGTGGAGAAAAGGCATCCCAGGATAGTGCAGTGTAGGGAGGACGAGCGAGAAGAGGCTCAGACATCTCCTGGGGGATTTTCCAGCCATAACCTGCGTTCTGGTGGCATTTTTTGTAGGGGTTCACCAGGCTGCCAGCACCTGAAGTCCCAGAGAAGTCGTGGCTGCCTCTGTCATCTCAGTGGCTGGGAAGGCTGTTCCCCACTCCAGGTGTTGCTCTGCTTCCCAGACACAGGAATGTGAATTATTCCCTCCCAAGCAGAGCTTAAGCCGGACTTCTCCATAGTTGGAAGGAGCACATTTGACTTTTAATACCAGCCCTGAAATGCAGCTGCAGCCTGTGCTGCTTGATTGTGTGCTCAGGTTATGAGGTTTGGTGCTATTTTTAGAATTGGTCGTTTGTTCCAAGGACCAGCAGATACAGAAGTGGCCACTGGAATGTGACCACGTGATGTGTTTCTGAAGTGAACACGGAGGGCGGTGATGATAAAGGCAGGTTACATGGCTTTCCCGAGCTTAGACAATGCTCTGTAATTGTGTGTCAGCAGTCATTCGGGTTTGATATCACACCAGCTAATTAAACCGTCCTCTCTGAAGAGACTTATTGTACTTTCAGCTTCTGCTGTGTCGTTCCCAAGAACAAAAAAGCCTCTGAAGGCAGTTCTGTGCGCAGCGCTCGTGCCAGCAGGAATTTGGGTGGGAAGCAACCCAAGGGAAATGGGAGCTGGGAGGAAATCCACTGGATTGACTGGGATAAACCAGCTTTGTTTCCACCGAAAGTGCTGGAAGGGGGACAGCTGTGTGCTGTCCCTTCTGCTGTCACCCATTTTTGGTGGCTCACCTCCTGTCACGTTTTTTGACACATTGACACATGAATCCCTCTGCAGTTTTTGTTTCTCCTGAGNTGCCTGCCAGGGCTGGGCACAGGGGCAGGGCTCATCCCTGACCTTCTCCTCATGCCCCCCAGGATCCCACTGGAATCCTTGGCCCCCAGGGCTCCCTGCTGGCTCAGGGACAGCCTGTGGGGTGTTCCTGCCACAGGACACAGTTCATTGCTGGGTGAAGGTGGGCAGTGCAGGCTGTTGGTGTGAGGAGCTGCCTAGTCCTGCCGCCTCATTATTTTTGATACATCCCAAGATGCTCTTGGCCTTCTTGCCCACCTGGGCACTGCTGGTTTCCTCTTGAACCAGAGCCAGAAACCTTCAGGTCTCCCTTTTCTCCCATTTGATACACTCTAGAGGGGCTTTTGGAGCTGCTCCCAGGATCTGGGTAGTAAAGAACCAAATTGGGGAGGATTCAACATTCATCTCCCCCTCTGCAGATGGGACAGAGCCTGTCAAACCTTGGAGAAGCACAGCAAGGTGGTTCTGCCAGCTGCTGCCCTCACCCAAAAGCATCTGATGATCTGCAAGGTATAAAATAATTGGATTGTCTTTTTTGATGTCCCAGTCCAAGCAGCAAAGGGTCCTACTCTCACATCCCTTCCTCGTGCCAGCAATGTTTGTCTTCATTTCACCAGATAAAGAGCTACCAAACTCCTCCTTTTGGATAGGACAGAAAAATTTAAAAAAAAAGAAAAAAAGAAAAAAAAGAAAAGTGTTACTGAAAGGCAGGAAATGAAAATAAATGAATTCTTCACCATTATTTAAAATCTCTTTAAAGCTTGAGAGCAAAGCAATCCCTTTTAAGCTGGCTTGGCCATGCTTGGCTCCAACACACACTTTACAATGGGATTCTCAAGGACTGCTTTCAGGTGCACAGAACAGGGAAAGAACGGAGATTTATTCTTAGGGGTGCTTTATTTTTATGTGCCTTTGATAGGGAGAAGCTGCAGTTTCATTCAAATAAGCAAACAGGAAAGAAATGCAAATATTTCAGGCGCCCTCCTGGAAGGTTTGGGAGGTGCAGGGTTTATAACACAGCACTTTGCCTGTTCTCTGAGAAAGGTGAACATGGTCAAAGAAAACCCAGAAAAGTTTCTCCTACACCTATAATTAATAAAGGAGGAGCTTCCTCTGGGTTTGCAGGTGGAACCTTTCACATTTTGAGGGTTCCTGAGGTCTCTCCATATCCCAGTGAGCAGAACGCGTTTCACTTCATCTCCTCCAGGAATGTGAAGTCCCCAGATCACTAAAATAAAGTTGTTCCTATCAGAGAGCAGCTTTCAGTTGTCCCTTTACATTCCCAGAGGTGGATGTTTGAAACTGGCTTTACAGCATCTCTCCCTGATTCCTTTGGCTGCAAATCAGGCTCTGGGCATGGCTTGGTTCAGGAAAAACCTGGAACTGGTTGACCTTTCGCCAACACATCCCACTGGAGGCTCATGTGGGTGCACACCAGGCTGTCTGAGGTTAACTTTGCACCAAATATTGCCCAAATCCCTTTGATTGTCCTCCCAGTTGCAGCTCTTGGGCCATAACCCACCCCAGCAGAGCACAAGGTGAAGGATTTTGGACCGGATTTAGGAAGGAGAGTTGTTGGAATCTCACCCTGACCCTGTAGCAGCTCCTCTGGCTTTGCACAGGGTTGTAAACTTGCTCAGGAGCACCTTTCTAGCTGTTGGATGAGTGTCTTTGGGCAGGCTGAGCAGGCAGAGCTCCCTCACGGTTGGTGTGGTGAACCTGGTGGTGGTGCTGGGACGATGGATTTCATCTTGGAGACCTTTTCCAACCTGTGATTCTGTTCCATGATTCTCTGGGTAGCACAGTCTGGGACAACGCCAGATCAGCAAGACAAGAGGGTGGGCTCAGGATAACAGACCATGCCCCACGTGCCAGGATGTGAGGCTGGGAACGGCCCAGGAATTCCACTCCCCTCCTTGTCGTGGTCTCAGAATCACCTCCGACGTGAGAGGTGTCCCTTCAGCCCGGGCGAAGGAAAAGCTCAGACAGTGCAGCTCCATTCTGACTTGTTTTTAGCGACGTGCGATGTTTTCTGCTCTCTGCACAAGGAAATGCTTTGCAATTGCTCACAAACCTCCCCCTGCTGAAGCTGTGAGGATTTTGCACAGGGGCTGGAAGAGCCGCCCTGGGGAGTTTTGGTGCTCTAAACAAATGCACCCCAGCAATGCTTTGCGGGCAGGGTGGGAAAAGCTTCCTCAAATTGCTTTAAGCAATAAACTTGGCCCAAAAAGCATGGAGGGAGCTGGGGATCTCAGCTGATTGGAATTCTTCCGGTGGAAACGTTTGCCATCTGAAAAATGCAGATTTGATTACGTTCCCTGTTGACAATGGCTCTTTCAGCTGGGAATAATGGAAGGGCTCCGTTTCGGTTAATGCTGCGAGATTTCATTCTGAATTTATGATTCCAGCCTTTAAAATATTAAATAACAGGGCCATGAAATATCAGGGCTTCACTGTGGTGAAGCCTTTTCTGGAAAACGTTCCTGAGCGGGAATGATGGATGAGCCTTGGGTTTGTTGCAGGAAGGAAAGCAGACCAAAGGGTGGGTTGGTCCAGTGTTTTCCTCACCTTTCTTGCAGCTGGAATATTTGGATTTAACCCTTTCGGTCCATCTGCTGGAAGGCTGAGGAGGAGGATGGGAGCAGGCCAAGCTGCCCCCAACCCACCCTGGTGTGGGATTGTAATTTAGCACCAGTTCTGCATCCAGCCTTGCTGCACCAGCATCCCCATCCCTCCTCCTGCAGGGAGCTCCCACATCCGTGTGCATCATGGAGAGCTCGCAGCCTTTGGCTTGGTGTGCTCTTCAAAGCAATTTGCTTTATCTGATGGCAGCTCTGGGCGTGTTTGGGAATTCCCAATAAGAGGTGTCGACATCCTGCAGGGTCCAGGAAATGAGGAGTGAGGAACAGTCCAGCCGTTCCTGGTTTCTCAAGGCTTTGTGGACACATGAAGCTCACTTGGAGGTAAAAGTGCTCGGTGAAGTTTGCAGATGACAGTGATTGTCGGGCTGAGAAGATGAAGAGGTGCCCAATTCACTGTGCAACTGAAAGGGAAAATAAGGGAGGGGGGGGGGAAATGGCTCGAACCTAAATTTTATTTGCTGCTCCAGAGTTTGAGTTTTGGGCATAAACAGCAGAATTTGTCTCTGAGGCTCAGACCAGTTCTGGTGCTTTGAGAGCTTCCCAGAAAGACTCATTGCAAAATGGTGATGACTCCATATTTGTCCTCCTTTTGAGCCAGGAGTGTCGCTCATCTTCCTGAGTCTCGGAACGGTGGAGAGGGAGAGCTGGAGAGGACGTGTTAAAGTCACATTTGTTTTGCTGAGCTCCTGGTCACAAGATGTGCTCTCAGGGAAGCGTCGATGTGTTGGAATCACTCGGGCTTTTAAGGAGAAAAACTGCCTTTTTGCAGGATGGAGCAGTTTGTAGGATTGGGGGAGCAGAAAATGTGCAGGAACGGGCAATTTTGGGCTAAAAAGGAGGAAATCATGAGTGTGGTGAGGTCATTCCATAGGGAAATCTCTCAGCTTGGATGGTGATATTGGAGAAGCAAGAAGTGGAAATTAACCCAAGGGCTACAGAAGCAGTGGCTGCCCCTGGATCCCTGGAAGTGTCCAAGGCCAGGTTGGATTGGGCTTGGAGCAACCTGGGCTGGTGGAAGGTGTCCCTGCCCATGGCAGGGGGTGGGACTGGATGGGCTTTAAGGTCCTTCCAACTCAAACCACTCCATGATTCCATGAAATGTGATGAGGGGAAAGGGATGAGGAGGATGCTGAAGGCATTGCTGCCATCCCACCTGGAGGAGTCAGTGGAAGAGCAAGATCTCACTGTGGACTTGGAGCTGTGTGGGGCTATCTCCTAACTCTGAACAGCCACTTCCAGGGTCCGAGGTGCTTCCCCGGACCTTGGAATAACTGGAGTAAGGACGTCTTAAATTGGCTTTAATGTGCCAAGGGCTGCAATGTGGAAGTTAATTACAGGCATAGGGATTGGGAAAGCCATGGAACTCCAGGAGAACTTGGGGCAGGAACTGCCTGTCCTGACTAGAGGGCCCTTTTGCCGTGGGAAGAAGATGATGGCAACTCATCATCTTTGTCAGAGCCAACTCTCTGGGTGTTTGAGTCTCTGCAACACCATTTTGAGGACATAATTCCCCGTGGCAGGTACCCACGTCGGAATATTGGGCAGTAAATTCCAGCAGAGAGCTCTCCGAGCCTAATTAAGCCACCTTTGGAAGGTCCAGGGAAGGAGCCACACATGAGGGGACAGGTTGTATTGCCAGGCAAGACCGCAGCTCCTTTGGGTAAGAGATACCTGAAGCCTGTGCTGGCAGTAAATCAGTCCGGGATGCAAATTCCATCCATCAAAAAGCAGGAGAGATGGACAGCCATTATCTCCTCGGCATTAATGGGAATCAAACCCCTCTATTTATGTCTAGCAAACCTTTCTCTTTGCTTGATAAATTGAGCATTGGTGGCAATAAACCAAAGCAGCAGCTCCCAGACATTCCAGCTTTATGGCTGAGGCGCTTACGAAGAAGCGTTGGGAAGTGGAAGCGTTCCCTGTGAGCTCGGCTGTCCCGGGAAAACCTGGCAGAGTCTCCCAGGAGGGAAGGGCTCTGTGTGGAAAGGGGGAGGGAAGGCAACGGTGCCGTGCTGATAAAGGAGCTGGTGAAAAGGAGCCGGAGGTTTCTTCGGCAAACAGTGGGAATTGCTCTCTCCTTCTTCAGCCTTGTGGGAGCAGGTCCTGGAGTTGTAACCCAAAGTCATCCCGGAGTGAAGCAGAGCTGAGAGCAGAGCTGAGACACGGAGCTCGTCTCTGGTGGCAGTTGCTGCTTCTCCCTTTTCCTTTTCCTTTTCCTTTTCCTTTTCCTTTTCCTTTTCCTTTTCCTTTTCCTTTTCCTTTTCCTTTTCCTTTTCCTTTTCCTTTTCCTTTTCCTTTTCCTTTTCCCTTTCTCTTTCCCCTTTCCTTTCCCTTCCTCCTATTTTTATTTATTTTTTCATTTCCTTTTCCCTTTTCTTTCTGTCTTCTTTCCCCTTTTCCTTTTTCATCAAGAATGAGTCATTCAGTTTTAGCCTCCCTTGACCATCCTGGGTTCCAGGACACCCAGGAATCCCCAGGAAATGGACTTCCCACCTCAGCAACATTCCCACCACCAGACCACAGCTGGGGAGGATCACAAGTCCAACAAGAGCATCACCTCAGCAAGGGCAGAGGGGACTTTTCCCCTCCTGCCTGGAGGTGAACATTGTGAGTTCTGGGGCTGTTTCCATGGCATATCCCAGCAGGTCAATAATCCATGGCAGGGGAGTACAGGAGGAGACCCTGCAGGTCTTGGGAGATTCTCTGTGTTTGCCTGTCTTGCCCCAGTCTGTGCGCTTGGAGAATGTGTCCCTCTCCTTTCTCTTTACTGAAGGAACAAGCCAAAAGAAGGGTCTCTCCTCATGGTGCCCCACCCAAGGTGCATTCAGGGTCTCCCCTGGCTTGTGCCAGGAGGCCCAAACCCCTCTGGAACTGGTGTGGGGGGCAGTGCTGTGCCCACACCCATCTCCTGCACAAAATGCTGAGACCTTTCAAAAGCTGCTTTCCATCCAGAGAGCAGAATGGAGACATTTGCTTGAGCAGCCACCACCCCTCCTGCTGCTGCTGTTCATGATTGTCTGGTGGTGGAAGCTCAGAAATCACTCACGAGTCCTTTGGTGGAGATCCACAGAGCCAGGGGTGCAGCGACACACCAGGAGGACCTGGGATGTGGGCAAAGCTTTCAAGCAGTGCTTGGCAGGTGATGATCCTCATCATCTCATGTAAGAACCTCATCCCTCACATAAGAATCACCGTGAAATCCCCGTGGGTTTGTGCTGACTGCTGTGGTGTGCACTGACACACTCGCTGTAACTGAGATTGAGGTACTTGGGAGTCAAAATTCTAGAGCATGGGCTGGAAGAGGTCCCTGAAGCTGGTTGTTTTTGCTGCTGCTCGAGGTGACTTGGTCACCAAAGCTGCCCAGAACGCTTGAAGCCCCATGTCCAAGTGCTGCAGTCATCACTCACCTCTGAAACTTCTCATTCTCAGGCTAAATTTGCTCAAATCCATTTGTTCTTAGACCAGTATTGCTCTTTGCCTGAAATGGGTTTTCTCTGTCCCTGGGTTGTCCTCTTCATCTTCCTGCTCCACAAATCAAATCCCTGGGAGAGCGGGCAGGCCCTGGCACAGGTTGTACAGAAAAGCTGTGGCTGCTCCATCCCTAGAAGTGTCCAAGGCCAGGTTGAAGCAACCTGGGCTAGTGGAAGGTGTCCCTGCCCATGGCGGGGGATGGAACAAGATGATATTTAAGGTCCCTTCCAACACAAATCATTCTATGATCGATGACCCAAGGCCTGCCCTTCTTTCTCCTCTTTCATCCTCCATGACACTCTCCTCACTTGTCCATTCCGAGCTCATCCTTCAGCACTCAGGACCAGCCTGTACCTTTCTCACCACCGAAAGCCTGATGGATCAGCGTTATTTCATGGTGGTGGCCCCAGCAGAGCCCCACACCTTCTCCCCTTGCAACCGGGTGGTGCTGAAGGAGAGCCCCACGTGTCTCCTGGAAGGAAATTCCAACCACAGCAGGGCAATTTATAGGGAAGTTGCTGTCCTGCCAAAATGTTCCAGCACGGTCCTTCCCCAGTTGCTCCGTGCGAAGGCAGGACTTGTGTGGAAGGGATGGAGCCACATTTAGGGAGCAGAGGAGCTGGAATGCTCCTGACCACGCCAGCCTGCCCTCCGAGGGAATATCCCCAAATATTCCCAATCCAGCCCCCCTTGCCTGCTCCTGAAGGGAGGATCCAGGAGAGCAGACAGTCGTCGTGTTGTGCATTTTTATGGTAATGGGGTGTTCCCGCAGGTTCCTTGGCAAGTGTTAAATGTGCTCGGGAACAGAACCACAGGAAATGTCATTTCCACAAATCATTCTTTATTTCTTTTTCCCGGGGAAGGGAGAAAAACACAAAAATCTGCCAAATTATGTTCAAACCCTTCTCTCTGAGGACAAACGAGACGGGGGACTCGGTTTTGAGGCAGAGCTTCCTGAGCTGAGCCGCTGTGTCGGGTTCGACGTCCCTGTGTCTCTCCGAGCCCGCTGTTAAATCTGCTCGTGTGCAGCCCATTTTTGGCTGCTTTTGGTGCTGCTGCCAGGACTTGGTGATGGACCTTCTGAACCCGTCAGGCAGACCCGGCTCCAGGTTGCAGAGTTTGGTCTGGGGGCGCTGAAGTGTTTTGCTGAGACCGGGACCGATGTGAAATATTGTGACACTTTCAACTGGAAGGCGTTTGGGGTGGGGGGCGTTGCCATTAGATGAAAAACGTGGTTATTTTGACACTGTTGCAATTTGCAGCAAAAAGAAGCAAAAAAAGAAAAGAAAAGGAAAGGAAAAAAAAGCCCAAGCGTAAAATAGCAGATGGAGGGCTGGAAATTTCCATTTTTTTTTAGATGTAGTAGTTACAAGACTCACTTAACAGTTCACTCGAGGACGTGTTATTTGCAGCTTTCACATCCTTCACTTTGTACTTGGGTGCCCAGAGCTGCAATTAAGTGAATGAGATGAGAGATTTCGGGTGGTGGCATCTCCTCTCTCACCACACCGACGGAAACGACCTCGTGGGGCTGTGGTTGGATTCACTCTGCCCTCGGGGTGCAGTGCTTACAACCCCGAGTAGGTGGGATTTACACCCAGTGAGTAACGTGTGGCCAGGAGTGGCTCCGGATGGATTGATTTCCCAGGGAATCGTGATTCATTCTCGTCCAGGGAGCCAAACAGAAATAATGAGGGTTGTGTGCAGTCACCAGGCAGGGGGAAATCACCTGGAAATGAACCTGCTGCTGAGCAGGGAGAAGGGATGAGCCGGCAAGGGTGCGGAGAAGGGAAGGGTTGGAGTGGGAGCAGCGGGGTGGGTGGTGAGGATGGATTTTCAGGATGCACGCGGAGAGTTAAGGGCTTGCCAGGCTGGGTGTCAGCTCCGGCATCGGTCCTGCCTGTGCCCGTCGGAAAGGTAATGAACAATCCCATCCTTTTCCCTGATTCTTGCCTTCTTTCTTCCCGGAGGAGTGGGGGGATCCATTGGACACGTGCTCAGTAGTAGGGCAGCCGTGAGTGTGAGGAAAGGGGGATGAATGAAACACACACACAGAGATCCCCCTTCCCGGCACAGCTCTGGAACGCCCCAGTAGTGCTGAGAAGGGAGTGCCGTGCCCTTGGCTCCCGTGGGACATAAATCCTCACCCAGGAAAAGCATTCCTGGCTCAACTGTCCTGAGAAACCAGGCCCAGCCCACCAGACCTGCTCTGGCCCTGCTGACTCAGGATAGGGCCCTTCTGCCCCCAAATCTTGACCACTTTCCTCCTTCTTCGTTGCTGGACTTTTCCCTGTGGCAGTTCTTTCCAGCCATTTGGGAATTTAATTAATGCTGTGGACACCTCTTCTGTGGGATCAGTGGCAAAGGTGTTTGTTGGGATGATTGGATGGTTGGATGGGGTTTGGAGCATCCTGGGCTAGTGGACGGTGTCCCTGCCCGTGGCAGGGGGTGGAACGAGATGGGTTTTAAGGTCCCTCCAAGCCAAACCATTCCATGATTCCATGATTCTGTGGGATCAGATGCTGATCCCTTCTCTCCCTTTCTTCACCTGAGAGGTGTTCAGGGTTGAGCATCGTGTCTGGTCCAGCTGACAGACTCACCAGCAAAATGGGCCATTTTCTCTCCTCTCC